>CM053622.1:139169814-139240618 GCA_028646595.1 Phalanger gymnotis
CACCCAACTTCTAGGGTGGTTGTGAGGATAAAATGATATATCTGTAAAGCACTTAGCACAGTGCTTGGCACTTAGTAGGAATTATATAAATGTTAGCTATTATATGATGAAGATGTTGTTGATGAGAATAATGATGATGAGAATAGGGCACAGAGCATTACCTCATGGACATGACCTAGATGAAGATCCAGTAATGGAGACTGAGAGGGAGGAGTCAGATAGGTAGGAGGAAAATCAGGAGGGTGGTGTCCCAAAAACCTAGAGAGAAGTGAATATTGAGGGAGAAGAGGGTGATTGACAGCAGCATCAAAGGCTGCAGAGAGCTCAAGAAGGATGAGGACCAAGAAAAGGCCATTGGATTTGGCAATAAAAAGATTGTTAGTTACTTTGTAGAAAGCAGTTTCAGTTAAGTAATAAGGTCAGAAGCCAGAAGGTAGGAAGCTAAAAAGAGAGTGAGAGGAAAGGAAATGGAGGCACCTATTACAGAAGTCTTCTCAAGTCATTTAGTCACAAAAGGGAGGAGAGATATAGCTATCAGCAAGGCCTGTAAGCCTACAGGCGCCCCCAATTTCTTCCAAACAAATGCCCACTCACTGTAATCTCAAGTTGATTGGGAAACTCATCAAACTGATAAAAGACTTCTCTGATACTCTTACTCTTATAAAGTCGAAATTTTTAACAGAAATAAGACTTTATATTTATTCTGATTAAATTTCATCTTAGTAGAGTCAAGAGAATATTGAATTTTGGAGGGCGTCCTGATGCATGTTATATGACATGTTAGTTAACCTTGCTAGTTTTGGGCCATTTGCAAATTTGATAACTATCCCATGCATCTTTTTATCCAAAAATTTGATTAAAACATTAAGTAACACAGTCAAGCATAGATCACTGAAGAATTTCATTGGGAGGGACCTCCTTCCAATTTGGATTCTACCCATTCAACTGGTTCTAAATTCACCTAGAGGAATTAATATTTAGCACACTTCTTTTCATCTTTTCTATAAGAAGTATATGAGGCTTTGTCAAATGCTTTCTAAACTCTCGGTTTCATAGATACACTTCCTTGATCTTCTTCCTCATCTAGTAAGCTTTCTAGAAAACAAAATGAGATTAATCTGACATTACTTTCTTTTGATGAAGCCATGCTAGAATGTTGAGATTACTGCTTCCATTCTGGGATGTTCATTTACCATTCCCTTTCATCGTAATGCAGTATAGAGTTTTTTTTTTTTTTTTTTTTACCAAGAATCAAATTCAAATTTACTGGCCTAGAGTTGTCAGAATCCGTTCTTTTAAATTTTTGAAAATTGAGAAAATATTTTTCCTTTTCCAATCCTTTGGTTGCCCTCCCATTTTCCATGATCTTTTACAGATCACTGGTAGTTGCTGGGCATTCACAGAGTCTAGTTCTTTAAGTATCCAAAGGTGTGCTTCAAATGGGGCTGGTATTTTCAATTTATCATGGGCAGTTAGGTCCTTAATACTATCCCTTACTTATTTCAGGCATCAGTTCCCAATTAATTATTTGTATTCTGTTCTTCCTTTTGTGGTCCAAAGACTATTTTCCTTAATATATAAACAGAAAGCAAAATAGTGATTAAGAATCTTTGCCTTCTCTATGGCTTCATTTATCATTGTCCCATCTCCCGACTAGCAATCCTAGCCTTTCTGTGATGATCAAAACCAACCAACAACAAAAGTAAACTTCTTTTAGCTTTCCTCGGAATTATCATTAAGATTTTTTTTTGCATATCAATCTATTAGCCAAAAAATACTAGTAAGTCCTTTCTATGTGCCAGGTCCTATACCAAGTGATGGGGATATAAAGATAAAGCAGAAATAGACATTGTCTTCAAGGAGACTGCAATCTAATGGGGTCCCAGCATGTACTGAAATCAGTACATATGAGATAAATATGGAATAGAAAGAGAGGGGAAGGCAAGAGGGGATGGGAAAGGCCTCCTGCAGGAGGAGAAGGTGAGCTCACTGTCCTCAAGGAATTCAAATTCTAATGGGGAGAAACAACATTAAAAACAATATACAGTATAATACACATACAAGATAACAGGAAATCAGAGAAAAGGGTCTGGTAGTGGGAGTGGCCAGGAAAGGCCTTTTGCAGAAGATTTTTGTGTTGAGTCTTGCTGAAAGCCCAAGAAAGCAGAGGGAGAGCATTCTAGAATGGCAAGAGACTTCCAGTTTAAGTTAATGGATATTTAAAATAGAGCACTGTGTGGGAGGATGAATATTTAGGCTAGGATGGTAAGACTGTGGAATACATGTAGAAGAGTCATGTGCAAGAAGACTGGAAGGATAAGAAGGGGTAAAGTTGCAAAGAACTTTAAAAGACAAACAGGTTACCATTGATCCAACTGGTAACTGGAAGCCACTGGAGGTTGTTGGATAGGGGTACTGACATGCTTAGATCTGTGACGTGACATGGGAAAATCACTTTGGAAGTTGTCTGCAGGATTTATTGGAGTGGGGAGAGAGTTGGAGCAAGGAGACTAATGAGGAGGCTATTGAAATAGACCATTTCCCAAGTACACGGTGGGTAGAGCATCGAAGCTAGAGTCAAGAAGACTTCAATTCAAATCAAGCCTCAGAAACTTATTAGATATGTGACTCTGGACAAATCACTTAACCTCTTTTTGCCTGTTTTCTCATCTGCAAAATGAGGATAACAATAGAACATCCGCCTAGGGTTATTGTGAAGAACAAATGAGGAAATATTTGTAAAATGACTTGCAACCCCTAAAGTGGCGTATAAATGCTGGTGGCACAGTGGATTAGAGTGCTGGGCCTGGAATCAGTAAGACTTAAATTCAAATCCAGCCACAGATATTTACCAGCTGTGTGACCCTGGGCAAGTCTCTTAACCATGTTTGCCTCAGTTTTCTAATCTGTCAGATGAGCTAGAGAAAGAAGTGGCAAATCACTCCACTATCTTTGCCAAGAAAACCCCAAATGGGGTCATGAAGAGGCAGAGATGACTGAAATAATTGAACAGCAAAAATTATTATGGATGATAAGAGCCTGAACTCAATCGGTGTCAGTGTGAACAAAGAGAAAGAAAATCTATATCAATATAGATATCTATATATCTATATATTTATATATCTCTATCTCTCTGTATACAGACATATGTATATAAGCATAATATGAGAGATGTGTAGAGATAGAAATAACAAGATTGGGCAACTGATTAGATATGTGGAATAAGGGAGAATGAGGAGTCAAGGTTAGTACTGAGGTTGGTTGTGAAACTGAGTCAATGAAAAGATTATGGCATCCCAGAGAGTAAAACCTCAGTGTTATCCTCAACTCTTCATTCTCCCTTGATAGTTGCTTGTGTCTTCTAGTTACTGCCTTACATGCACCTTTAAAGTTTTCCTTCTTCTCTTTCATGCTGTATACCTTCACCTACATTTTCTATGGCTTTTTTTAAAAATCACTTTATTCTTTCTAATGTTTTTTTTCTTTTGATCTGTTTCTCTCTTTTTTTTGGATTTTTTAAAAAATATTTTTAATATTTGCTTTTATAAGATTTTGAGTTCTATTTTCCCCCTTTTCCTCCACTCCCCCCCCCCAAGACGGCATGCAGTCTGGCATAGGCTCTACATGTATGATCATGTTAAACATATTTCCACATTAGTCATATTGTGAAAGAAGAATCAGAACAAAACTATGAGAAAGAAAAGAAAAACAACAAGAAAGAGAAAATAGTATGCTTAGATCTAAATTCAGACTCCATAGTTCTGTCTCCGGATGTAGATAGCATTTTCCATCATGAGTCTTTGGAACTGTCTTAGATCATTGCATTGCTTAGAAGAGCTAAACCTAACAAAGTTGATCATTACACAATGTTGCTGTTACTGTGTACAGTGTTCTCCTGATTCTGCTCACTTCATTTAGCATCAGTTCATGCAAATCTTTCTAGGTTTTTCTGAAGTCCATCTGCTCACCATTTGTTATGGAATGATAGTATTCCATTAGATTCATATGCCACAACTTGTTCAGCCATTCTCCAATTGACAGGAATCCCCTCAATTTCCAATATTTTGCCACCATGAAAAGGTTTTTGCACGTGCAGTTTATTTTACCTTTTTAAATCATCTCTTTAGGATATAGACATACTAGTAGTATTGCTGGATCAAAGGGTATACACAGTTTTATAGCCCTTTGAGCATAGTTCCAAATTGTTCTCCAAAATGCTTGGATCAGTTCACAACTCCACCAACAATGCATCAGTGTTCCAATTTTCCCACATCTTCTCCAACATTTATTATTTTCCTGCTTTGTCATGTTAACCAATCTGACAGTGTGATCTGGTACCTCAGAATTAATTTTTATTAATTTGCATTTCTCTAATCAATAGTGATTTAGAGCATTTTTTTCATGACTCTAGATAGCTTTAATTTCTTTAACCAAAAACTGCCTGTTCATATCCGTTGACCATTTATCAATTGGAGAATGACTCATATTGTCATAGATTTGACTCATTTCTCTATATAATTAGAAATGAGGCCTTTATTGGAGACACTGGCTGTAAAAATTGTTTCTTGGGATTCTGCTTCTTTTCTAATTTTGGTTGCACTTAATTTAATGTAATTAAAATTAACTATTTTACACTTTATAATGTTCTCTATCTCTTGTTTTGTCATAAATTCTCTTCTCCTTATATGGCTTTTTTTTCTTTTTTGGAATTTTATCATTTTTATTTCATATTTTAGTTTTTCAACACTGATTTCCACAAGACTTTGAGTTACAAATTTTCTCCCCATTTCTACCTTCCCCCCACTCCAAGATGGCATATATTCTGATTGCCTTGTTCCCCAGTCAGCCCTCCCTTCTGTCACCCCACTCCCCCCCCTTTCTTCTTCCTTTCTTGTAGGGCAGAATAGATTTCTATGCCCCATTCCCTATATATCTTGTTTCCCAGCTGCATGCAAAACAACTTTTTTTTTGAGCATCTGCTCTCAAAAATTTGAGTTCCAAATTCTCTCCCCTATCTGCCCTCCCTTCTATCATCCCCCTTTTTTATCTCCTTTCCCCTACTTTGCTATGGGGTAAGATACCCAATTGAGTGTGTATGTTATTCTTCCTCTAGTCAAATCCTATGAGAGCAAGAGTCCCTCATTCCCCCTCACCTGCCCCCTCTTCTCTTCCAACAAAACTGCTTTTTCTTGCCACTTTTATGAGAGATGTAACTTGCCTGAGTCTCATAGAAGTCTAAGTCACATGAGCCTGTGTTGGGAGGAGCTTGCTGAAGAGTTAGAGCAGGAAGGGTGGAGCAGAGATGATAGGAAGTGAGATGGCAGTCAGAGTTGGGAGAGAGAGAGACACAGAGCAGCAGCTAGCATGAGTGAGAGCCAGGGAGTGATTTTGCCCTTGTTGTGGGAAGGCCCTAACAGAGGGAAGGCTTGGGGATGGCAGTGCTCCCTGAATTGCTAATGTGTATAGATTTCTTTGTTGCTATGATAGATTTGGCTTTCTGATGTTGGGATTTGGCTTTCTGGTGTTTGAATAAATGTTTTGGTCTTGCCTTCAATGAAGACAGTCTGTTATATCTTGCTATTCAGAACTATGCTGGCATATTCAAAGCATTTGCTATGGGTATCACATTGGCTCTACACCATGTCAAAAAATGGCAAGGAACTCAAAGAGACTGAGCACTGAAAAAAAAGGCCATTGTATTTGGCTATTGGGAAGTTACCTTTAAAAGAGTTTGGCAGGTAGCATGGAATAGTTGGAGGCACACTGGAGAGGGAATAAGACAACTTGGGTTCTAGTTATGGTTCTATTTTGTGGTTGTTTTCTGGTCATTTTAATCATGTTTGATTCTTCATTTGGGATTTTCTTGGCCAAGATAATGGAGTAGTTTGTCATTTCCTTCTTCAGTTCATTTTTACAGATGAGGAAACTGAGGCAAAAACAGTTAAGTGACTTGTCCAGGGTCACACAGCTACTATGTTCTGAGCCTAGATTTGAACTTGTATCTTCCTGACTCCCAGGCCTGGTTCTCTATTCACTGCACCTCCTAGCTGACCCTGTGGTACTATTACTTATTAGCAATATGAACTCAAAGAAAAGGTTCTCTAGGCCTTAGCTTTATCATTCATGAAATGAGAATGCTAGATTAGGTGATCTCTAGAACACTTTCATTCCCACATTCTAAGGTTTTGGCACTGGAGGAAGGAAGGAGTGGGTTGTCAATGGGATGATGAACCCATAGCCTACAAGGAAATTTTTATAGGAATTTGGCACGATATTGTCAGTTCTAGAAAAAAAAATCTCTCTCTTTACCTTCTCACAATTCATTCATTCATTCAACAAGTTCTGGTGACATTCATTCAATTTATGGAACTCATGGAACAAAGAATGTATAAAATGGCCCTCAGTATGACATGGTCTCCTTCCTCTTTTGTCATGGCAGTGGTGGGAAATGGCACAGAGGATGCCAAAAATCACATAGTTTTTAGACTCAACAAATTTGAATATGACTGTTGGCACATTAAATGCAAAATCCTTATCTAATGACTAAGAATAAACATATTGCTGGAGGAGCTCAATCAGATCAATCTCAGCATTCTTGTCATGCCGAAAGCCAGAAGAAAGAAGGGAGCTGTGATTAACTGGAAGGAGGGCATGCAGGTATTCCTTAGGGAGGCAAGGAAAGGAAATAGTGGAGTGGGTTTTATCATACGCTGCAAAACTATAAGAAATATTTCATGGGATATTTTGTATTGCAGTGATAATGATAAGTACATATCATAAAAATAATTGCAGATTATTAACCAGAGCAAGAGAAATTTTATGAAGAACTCAACAAGACATGCCATGCCCTTAATCAAATCAACATTCTTAACACTTCATAACTTCAATGCAAAGTAAAAAATGATGAGGATTGGGAGAAATGTATGGAAAAATATGGTTCAGGAGAAATAAATGAGAGAAGCCTCATACCTCTATATCATGAACACCATCTTTCATTACTTCTGAAATGGACAATTTGGTTTTCTTCTTTTTCTTTTAAAAACTTATGTTTGCTATTTGTAAAATGAACAGCTCCTAGTTTTACAAATTCAATCACCTTTTTGCTTTCAATTTTATTAATCCCTTCTTTAATTTTCAGAATTTTGACTTTGTCACTTTCTTGGGGATTTCTGATTTGTTGTCCAATTTTATTTTTAGTTGTGTGCCCAATTTGCTGATTTATTCTTTCTCTTTTTTGTTGATGAAATAATTTAGAGATAAAAATTCTGCTTTAGCTGAGTTATATAAGTTTTGTATGTTGCTTCATTATTGTCTTCTTTGAGGAAATTTTCTATTGTTTCAACAATTTGTTTTTTGACCCAAGAGTTCCTTAGAATTGTTATTTATTTATTGTCATATATAACATGTATGATATATGTACAGTTATCTCTTCCAGATTGCAGGGGTTAGTGGTGCAGCATTCCTGCAATCTGTAAAATCTGCATAACACTTTTGGGCTCTCTCTTTGTACCAGAGAAGAAGTCTGAATTATTATGGTAAAAAAGATAAAGTATGTGGATATTATACAATAAAATACACATATTTTATGCATTTCTGAGTTCCTAAACTTTCTGTGTCATCTGCTGGTCTTTGAATGTTGTCCACAGCTTCCACAAAACTCCCCCAAAATTCCCATTTAATTTCTTATGCCAGCCCACAATGTATCGACATCAGGATGGGCAAAGTCATGATGTAGAAGGGATAAGTGTGTATATTCACACATATAGGTGTATGTATACACATACACACATACATACACATATATATGTGCACATACATATGTATACACTTGTAATATGTAAAACATATCTGCACATTTATCACATGTATACATATGTATATACTCGTAATATGTAAAACATATCTGCACATACAGTGCAGATATATACGTATACACATTTATGTGCATGCATGTATATAGGTATATTGTGTGTATGTATGTGTGTGTGTGTGTGTATTAACCAAGGCATAAAATAGGGAAGCATATGCTCACCAAAAGTATTCTCCATTGTTATGGAGAAGATCCAACACAAAATACAGCTTGAAGAGGGTTTCCTGGGAGATGATGAGGTTTTCCAGATGCTATTGTTTATGTCTGATGTTGGGGTAATGTCATCAAATCCAAGACATGGCAGAGACTCCTGGAAGAGATCTGTAACAATGCAAATGAGTTTGTCTTATCCATCCACACAGTTTAGACCATATGGATGAAGATTGCCTATTGCCCTTATTTCAATGTGCATCTTAATGGATACCCAAAGAGCCTGTTCAATGGTATGTACATCTAAGACAGACAATACAGATAACCAACGAGCTAGGCTCCAAATTGAAAAGGAAGAGGAAAACAGGAAATTTCTTGATACCATGTATCCTATAATAGCAAATGCCATTCTTTTCAATACAAACATGTTAACAGTGTTTCTATATGGTAGCAAACTCTGAAATCCCCACTATCTCTGAAGAAATAAAACTTAGCATGCTATAGCGAACATAGAATTAGGTACATAGTAGATATGATTAGATTACAACATGTAAGCAGTGAGGAACTCTTAAGAAAAACAAAAATAAAGCATGTCATGAAGCAATTGTATGGCAGAAAGAAAAGATGAGTTGGTCATAGGGCAGAAACAAAGGATGACAGGTGAATAGCCAAAATGCCTACTGGTATCCTTAAGATGTCAGGAGATGTCAAAGAAAATCTTCAGCACATTGAGTAGAATTCCCTGTGGCAAACTGCCATCTGAATTATAGGAGGAAACTCTCAATCGATGAGATCACAGGTCCATTTGAGTATTTATCACTACCCTGACTCCTTTGACCACTGTGGTCACACCATGGCCTGTTTTAAGAGATGAAATGGCCAGGAATGGCATCAATGAGCAGAAATTAACCTATAATGCGTTGTCAACTCTGACCCAAGTCAATATCTTGCAGCACTTTGATCTTTCATTTAAGATGACAATGTCCCAAGTTTGTCTTCAGACTTGTTCAGTGAACCTGTTTTGGATTATTTCCCCCTTGATTGATCAGTTCCACTACTTAAAAAGTGAATTTAATTTTCTTCTCCCCCCCTCCCATATTTGTAATCTCATTAGATCCATTTGTATTACTTTTTGGTCCCCTGGTGTGTGCAACAGCTCCCAAATATGTAACATCTGCAGATTTTATTAACATGCTGTGTGCTTTCTTCCAGATCATTAATGCTTACCATCAATAATCCAGATGTTACAGAAGACAAGAACTTAACACCAAACCCTACAGCACCCCAAATCTCCCCAAATGCTAGACACTACCATTTATCAACACTACGTATTTATGGCCTTTCTACCAAGTACTAAACAAAATAGATATATCTTCTCTAAACCAATTGCATGCCATTCCATGAGTAAAATTACATATAGCTAATCTCAAATACTTGTAATTTTTCCCCCACCATGTGTTTGTGTTCTGCCGATACTTTTGCTTTAAGAGGAGCTATTTTGCTATATGATTGAGAGATTCACTACCAGGAAGCCCTCTGACACCTTCATTCTGTCATTGCATTTATTTAAGGCCATGATCCTTTAATTGTGATGAGTGGTAAAATTTGCATGATATAGTGAGAGAGAGCAAGGCAGAGTAGATGGAACTGGACTTGAATCCTGAAAGATCTAGGCTCAAGTCCCACCTGACTGTGCAACGAAAGGCAGATTGCTTAATATCTCAGTGTCCTAGGCAACTCTCTAGGACTACAGATATGAGAAGATGCTCATTTATGTTGACCAAGGGAGTTTTTCACCAGTAGTTCTCTACATGTAGGAAATCACAGACCTGGTCTGGTATCATTACCTTCATTTAGCAAGTAGGGAAATTTGGAAATGGAAGTACAGGCGTGAGTGTTCTGGTAAATGTTTAACAACTGTCTTTTCAGAGGAAAAAAAGTACTCATGGCACACCCTTAAATTTAATGAAATGAACAAAACAATAAACTAATCCCTTATTTATAGCATATACCATTTCTGAGGTACAAATGCGCACATTGAAAAGTTTAGAATCTCCTCTTTTAATCCTTTTAGAATGGACTTCAGAACACTCCCAGTACTGGATAACCTAGACTTTCCGATGACCAAGAAATTAAGGTAAAGAACTATAATTGGAGTTGAGTCTCCATTTTCACCAGGCCCATGCAAAGTCTGTTATGAATTCTTATAGCAAAGATGTTGCTTATTAAAATAGTTTTCTCTTTAAGAAGTTTAGTGGGTATTTTCAATCAGTTAACGAAGAAGCATTTATTAAGTACCTATTATATTTTAAGTGCTGTGCTAGGGTTAAGCCAATAAAATGGTCCCTGGTCTCAAGAATTTTACATTTTAATGGAGGAGAATACATGAGCATATGAAAACACATTAAAAACAGATACAAGTTAGCCTTATTTGGGTAGGATAATAGGGAGGTACTACCCAGAGTCTAGGGGACTAGGAAAGCCTTCATACAGAAAGAACTTAAACTAGTTTTCTCAGAGTCACAGAATTTGAGAATTGGAAGGGATCTAAAAGGCCATCAGGTCCAACCCATACACAAAAGGATTCCCACTTTAACATGCCTCCAGCCTCTGCTTGAAGACTTCCATTGAGGGAAAATTCACCATGTTTCGAGAATGGCCATACCACTAATGGATATCTCTAATTGTTAAGAAGCTTTGTTTTCTTGACAGTAAGCCTAAATTTGCCTCTTTGCAACTCTTGCCCATCACTCTTGCTTCTTCCTTCTAAGAACAAACAGAACAAACCAAATCAGAATCATAGTGTCAACCAGCATGGTCAAATTTTTATTCCAAATGACAGTACTTCAAGTACTTGGAGATAGCTGTCCCATCCTCTGACTTACCTTTTCCTCAAGCTAAATATCTCCAGTTCTTTCAACCATTCCTTGTATTACAGCAACACAAGGCCTTTCACCATCTTGTTTGCCCTCCTTTGGACTCTTTCTCCTTTATCAGTATCCTTCTTACACTGTTGCACCAAGAAATCAATGCAACACACTATATGTGGCTAGATTAGGACAGAGTATAGCAAAACTATCATCTTCTTGTTCCTAGAAACTATGCCTCTCTTTTTTCAGCAAAGAAAAACAAAGTTTATTAAAGATTTGCCATAATGGGTAGTCGTAAGAAATTTCACCATTTGTGACACTTGTTTTCCCAAGCAGGCCAGATTCAATCTGCTGAGCTAGATTGAATCTGAATGCCTTCATGGAGGCAAGATGAGACATATACAGAAAGATTGTGGGAGGGATTGAGAGGTGGTCAAGTAGTCTGGGATGACTAGAGGAAGGATTTAGGGAGGGTCCTGGGGAGGAGTCTAAGGAGGATCTTGATGGGATTAGGGGGACTAGAGGTCAAGACTCCAGGAAACAAGAGAATGCAATTTTGATGGGATCAAAGGTGGGAAGCAGCTGGACAATAGAAGGCTGGGCTAGGTAGAGGTTTGGGCCTAGATAATGAAAGGCTTATGGCCTGAGAAGAAGGCCAGATCAAGTGGCCTATCCTTGGATAGTTCAAGGGGGCTCCCAGATACTGTACCCCTATCATTCCCCCCCTCAAACAAATGGGACCCAAATTCTTTTGTGGTCGGGGACAAAGGTCTCAGCTTCAGAAACTGCTTCCTGCTGGCAAGGGATATAGAGCTGTCCCTTCCTCGACGAGTCCAGTTCAAGGGGTATGTAGTCTGAGCAGTCATCTGGAAGTTGATGGCTTGGAGCCTGGAGGAGACAAACCTGGTAAGGAGGTTAAGCAAACTGGGACCAAACAGACAGTACAAGATTATAGAGAAAGGACAATTTCCCTGGAGGGAATTAAAGATGACTATGTTGTACTTATCTCCCCTAACCACTTGTTCTGTGTACCACACTGCTTCGGGGTTCAAGAGTGTGTTGCACACTGGAAGAATTAGGTTGGGGGTATCTAAGAGCAAGGCTTCATATTTGGTGAGCCTGTGGATAGCCAGACACTGGTGGCTCTGTTTCTAGGATGCTCTGAACTAGATGGGGAGTCAGAACTTCCAGGGGCTGGTCAGCTAGTTTAGAAGCTTCTTCAATTAGAGTGGCTGTAGCAGCCATGGAGTCTAATTGTTTTGAAAAACAGGCAACTGGCTTTGGGTCAGGTCCTAAGAACTGGATTAGGATTCCAAAAGCCTGTCCTCTCCTTTCATCAACATACTGAGTGAAAGGTTTTTCTAGATTGAGTAGAGCTATCGCTGTAGTGGTCTTCAATTTAGTTATCAAAATCCCGAAAGCTTTTGCCTGGTCTGGGCCCTACTCTACAGGGAGTGAGTCAGGGCCTTGAGTAGCAATTAACAGTTACAGTCCCTCCCAAGCCTTGGGCTTAATTGGATATTGAAGGAGATGGGGGTACACTTTAGGATCTTGGAGGGGAACTATGGCTGGGGTGGCAGAAGTAGCTTGCCCAGGAATTCCTTGATACCAAACAATTGGCTCAACTGTCTCCCACACCTTTGGGGAACATAAGGAGGTCTGGTAAACAGAGGGAAAAGGGAGCTGGAAGGTTTAACTAGAGAAAATTGGCTTCCCAATTTCACCATTAGGTCCCTTCCCAAGAAGGGGGCAGGGCCAGAGGAGAGCAAACAACAGATCCTCAATAGGCTGGGGACAGGGTATGTCTGGTGACATCTCTTAATTTCCCCTTCAATGTCCATGACTCAAAGGATCAAGGAGTGGGTAGGGCCAGAGCAATTGGTTAAAACAAGAGAACATAGCCATGCTAAAGTGGGTAACCTTATCTTCCGCCTAGATTTTGCCAGGGCTCCCTGAGAGAGGTGGAGAAAGTGGGAGCACTGCAACTGCTAGCCTTTCCCCTCCTTCTGAATCTTGAGAAGGCTGGAGGACAGGGTATTGGGAGGCGGCCCTACCACTTTTCCAACCTTGGGGACAATCCTTCCTCCAATGTCCCTCCTGGTCACATGCTGGGCACAGTCCTGGAAGCATCCATCCTCAGGGCTTCCTCTGGGGGGCTCCTGAGAGGGACACTCCTTGAACCAGTGACCCTCCTTGTGGCATCAAAAGCAGGTTTCCCCACTGCCCAAGTAGACAGGCTTCCTCCAAGGGGGCACTCCTTGGGTCTTTTCCTGGCCATGGCAGCAGCCAAGAATTAAGCATGTTTTCTGTCTCTAGCTCTTTCCCTGCATTCTCTTTCCTCTGCCACAACGAGGTCTCTGTTGTTAAAGACTCCAAAAGTTGTCTCCAGGAATTGGGCCTGAGGTGTTTGGGGTCCCATTGCCAGTTACTGAAGTTTCCTCCTAATATCTGAGGCAGACTGATTAATGAAATATATGCTAAGGCTTGCCACCCCTTCAATAGAATCGGGATCCAAATTTGTATACTTCTTAATAGCTTCTACTAGGCAGTTTTGGAAAAGCACAGGGTTTTCCTTTTCTCCCTGAGTAATTTCCATAATTTTTTGAAAATTTATTTGCTTTTGAAATGCTGTTCTTAGGCCTTCTAACAGGCCAATTACCATATGGTCTCTCTTTTCCCTATCTCACTCTTTTGATAATTCCATCCTGGGTCACTAGTGGGAACAGCAGCTGTACCTGGGGGATATTTTGTGGGCTCATTACTAGCCAAACGATCCCCAAATTTTTGGGTTTGTTTCCAGATTCTTCTCCTCAATGGTACAACAGGTAGAGAAGAGGATGTGCAAATCACCCCAAGAAAGCTCAAATTGTATGGACAGATCCCTAAAACTCTCAGTAAACTTAGTGGGGTCTTCTGAGTATCACCCCAGTTTCTCTTTAACCTGAATAAGATCTGAATTGAATATGCACTCTGATTGTCCCACTGGGTGAGGCAGGCACTTCCCTCAGGGGAAAAAGCCCTGAAGGCTCTGTGGGGCCTGGATCTTGGGGAAGGAGATAGAAAATCTTACTTCTTATGAGGGAGGGGCTGGGGAGTGCCAGCTGAACTAGATCAGTCTGCAAGGCCAGGGGATCAAGCTGACAAGGGAAAAGGTCAATTGATACCTGAGGAGGGGTAGGGGTCAGAGGAGAAGATACCCCAGAGACCCGAGTGGGTGCCACCTCAGAGGAAGGGGCCATAGAGGGAGGCACCTCAGCAAGACATGTGGCTGGGGCCTGAGCAGTGGTCACCAAGGGGAGAGGGGCCGTGGGAGGAGATGCAGGGTAGGAGACCTGAAAGGTGAACATAGCAGGAAAAGAGAGGAGTTGGGCTACAGGATAAGGGAAGGGAAACCAAGGGAAAGAAGAGGTGGCCAAGAAAGGGGGAGCACAGGAAACAAGAGGGTTTGGAGGAAGCTGGGAGCAGGAGGAGGGTCTTGGGCTGAAGCCCTGGTGGCCATAAGAAGGGAGTCATCCAAAATGTCCTGTTGACCCCCTTGCCCCTTTGTGGTGGGGCTCTAGCTATGAGCATCTTACAATCTTTTCTGAGAATGGGGTTCTGAGAGAGCTTGACAAAGGCCATCATGTAGGAAATTTCTCTCCATTTTCTTTCTCAGTGGCAGTACAACTCTAACTGTAAGAGAGTATTATATTATAAAGTCCCCAAAATGGGCTATGTTTCTTGGGCCTCTAGGTGATACTGAGGCCAAACAGTGTTGCAAAAGAACATGAGCTTTTTTTTAAAGTTCTTTAGAGAAACTAAATTTTTTCCATTTTTTAAAAGCCAACCCAAAGGCAAATTTTTGGGGATTGCAAAGGATTGACCCATTATGGGCTTGAGAGCTGGAAGTCCCTTCCTCCACAAGGAGGATCCAGGAGTAATCCTCAAAAAGGAACAAAACAAGACATAAAAAAAAAAAACCAAAAAGGTACCCGAGGTTTTCCCAATTCCCTAGAGCTGAGAGAATTGAGAAATTGGGCATGCACTTCTGGATAGGGTATCTGTCTTTGTCCTCTATGCTTCAGAAGCTGTGCCCAGGTCCATGGCTTTGAACATAACCAGTGGCCTGAGAACCTGAGAGCATCAGGCTGAGTACGAAGACAGATTTCAAGCTGTGTGACCTAATGGGACCTGGGAAGTCAGGCCCAAAAAGCACCTCCAAAGTGCTTGGAGAGCGAGAAGGGGATAGGAAGAGAGGGAGGCTTATGTACTATCTAGTGTTGGCTGGAGAAGAACTTGAGATTAGCAGTATTTCCAGTCTCAAGGAACCAAAATGATGAGGTTAAAGAAAATGATGAGGTAGGGAACCATATGGTCTTAGGGGTGCTCAAGACCCCAAAAAGACTGACGTGCCAGGTCCTGCCAAATGAATTCAACTCAAGCCTTCTTGGCCAAAGAAAAAGACAAAGTTTATTAAAGATACACCATAATGGGTATTCTTAAGAAATCTCACCATTTGTGACACTTGTTTTCATAAGCAGGCCAGATTTGATCTACAGAGCTAGATGGAATCTGAGCCAACTATACCTCTTTTCACATAGCCCAAGATGACATGAGTTAGCCTTTTTGACTGCCGCATCACACTGTTGACTTATATTGAGTTTGTAACATACTAAACTCCCCATATCTTTTTTCAGACAAATTATTTGACCACTTCTTCATTCTGTATGTAGAAAATTGAATTTTTTGTACCCCAGTGTTAGACCTTACATTTTTTTTTTGAATTTCATCTTATTAGATTCAACCCAAAGCTCTAGCCTTCCAATATCTTTATGGATCTCTATGGTGTTATTGAAATTCTTGAAGGCAACAAGTGGTTCCAAGAGGCACAACTGAAAAGAAAATGCACTTCAGCCATGGAGGATAGCCAACGAAAAGGCACAGAGGTGGGAAATGAAATGTTACCGATGAGGAAAAGCTAGAAGGCAAGTTTGGCTGGATTGTAGAGTATCTAGATAGGAGTTTGTTGTTTTTCAGTCGTTTTAATCATGTCTGATTCTTCATGACCTCATTTGGGATTTTCTTGGCAAAGATACTGGAGTAGTTTGCCATTTCCTTCTCCAGCTCATTTTACTGATGAGGAACTGAGGTAAACAGGGTTAAGTGTCTTGCCCAGGGTCACACAGCTAGTAAATATCTGAGGCCACATTTGAACTCAGGTCTTCCTGACTTCAGGGTTGGAACTCTGTCCACTGAGCCCTCTAATATGTTTTAAACAATATCTATGTAATGTCAGTCAAAGTATACTTTTGGAACTGTAAAATGAACATGTCAGCTCTAGAAAGGAATTTTAAGTAAAATCTGTACAATATTAAGGAAATATGGGGCCACTCACCCATGGGACCTTATAGTAGCTATGGCTAGATGATCACTTCCACATCAAAAAGGAAAAAGAAGATTAGTAGACATTCTTAAAGCATTTGATAGACAAGTAAACAAAATCTTATAGAAATACTTTTGGAACAAGTAGACATTAATTAACTAAGCAAGAATCAAGATTCACATCAAGGTACATGCTGCTGTATTTGTTAAATGTAACAGAAAGTAGTTTGTTGTGGATAGACCCTTAAAGTGGTGAAGATCTAAGACTGTATAAAAAGACCCCAAATGGGTGACAGATATGTGCATGAACATAGTCAAAATTATGTCAGAAAAGAAGCTAGGCAGTGGAATTAGAGGGATTTATGATGGAACTCCAGGTCTAGATAATTAATAATAGCTAACTGTAAGGGCAAGCAAAGTGGAATTTTTTGTTGTTTTTTTCTTCTGGAGTTGTTTCTGTAATGCATTAAGTGCTTGATGTGGGGTTAATTTAATTCATTAACCATTAATCCAATTGGGTGCTGACCTCCAAGCTTCTCAGCACTGAGGCATTAAAAGCCTTTGATTGAGTCTTGCTTTTGATTTGAATTGAGAGTCTTTGTTTGGATCAATCCAATCAAACTCCAATGAAAAATCTTTTATTGAAAACAGTATAGATTGCTTGGAGGAAGAGGTGTGAGTGAAGAGAGAAGCAGAGATGAGAGAGAGAAACCTTTGTTTTCCCAGAAACAGAAACTTCAAGCAGGAACCCTGGAGCCTGCTGTAAGGCAGGAGTAGAAAGAACTTGGAGTGGAGCAGTCCTCCTAAGCTGAGACAAGGATCAGGAGCAGAGAGTTGCCTGCATGTGAATCTGGGAAACAGCTGGGAATGGTTGGCTCACAAAGGAGGAACTGTGGGTTTTGGAAGTCAGTCTTGAGTCAAGATAAAGGAGGACTTTACTTGGACACTGTGTATTGACTGAGGAGATGATAACTTGCTATAACTTGGGGGTGGATGGTGTTTGTATTTTCTGCTACTCCTTAAGGATGATATGTTGTGCTAAGGAAGACTCTGCCCTGGGACCCCCTGCTTGTGTAAACAAGTATTTTGGGGAATGCTATTGAATGATGTTTTGCTTAAGGATGTTGCTATGAATGTTATGATTTAGTTTACCAAATAATGTTTAGTTCTGAATAGAGAGTCCCTTATACTATGCACATAGACCCTTAAAATTAATCACAGCAGCAGTCCTCAGGTATGCTGCCATGATTGGCATTACATTAATATTTATTAACTGTCTACTATGTGTCATTTGATCTTCCTAACAACCCTGTGAGGTAAGCTCTATTATTATCCCAATTTTACAAATGGGGAAACCGACACTGAGAGAGTTTAAGTGACTTTCCCAGAGTCGCACTGCTAATAGGTGTCTGAGGCTGGATTTGTATTCAGGCCTTCCTGACCCAAGACTGCCTCTCTATCTCTTGTGCCACTAGCACCTGAAACTGCAAGAGCTCAGACTTAGTGATTAATACAGAATGTATAAGGAAATTATAAAAGTTATGTAACACCTCACCGTATGCTGTGGAATTATAGCCAAGTACCTAGCAAGACATGACCTGGTGATTAGAATTTAAACATCAGAAGGATGATTGATCAGGGATTGCGAGATGGCAAATTTCTTTACTACAAATACAGACCTCAAAATATTCTGGAGAGCATCAACAACAAATTGTAATAGAACTGGACCATTTTCATAGACTGAACTGTTGCCTCAAATTTGCCAGATAAAACTTCTTTTATACTTAAGAGCACCGCTTTAAATAAATAGTGCAAAATCAAAACTCATAATATCTAAGGTATATGAAATGAAAACCTTTTAAAACATAGAGACTTAGGTCAGGAGATTAAAATAATGTGAGAATAGGATAAGGTACATATCATTCCTATTGTCCTGTCTCCTACAGTTGTATTGAGGATGTCTTCAGGGAGCCTTCAGAGCATGAGCTTACTTTCTAATATTTTTATTCAACTAAATCAGCTATTTTATCCACCTGTGCAATAAGTTGTAGAACTTTAATTATAAAAGAATAGGAGCAAGAAAGTGACTCATCTTTGGAGCATTTATACCTGAAGCCTAATGAAAAAGGTGAGAGCAAGATGATGAGATGTTGGAGATGAAATATAACAGAAGCTTGCTATGCTTCATTAACTAATTAATTAATCAACAAATATTTATTAAGTTTCTACTAACCTACTACATGCCAGGCATTATGCTAAATGCTGCTAATGCAAACACAGAAAATGAAACAATCTCTTTTCTTCAGAAGTTGTTTTTCTAACATAGTATTTTAATTACCTATTCTTATTATTGCAAATAAATGAGACTTTGCAGGGTTACAGATTCAACTCTTATCTATAATTTCTCATGACATTGATCCATACAAATTTAGGGACACTTTTTAATAGATGTCACCATACCAAATAAACTATTCCTAACCTATGTAGTATGAAATAGAAATAGAAAAAAATAGAAATAAAATTAGAATAAAAATCTCTCATAACAGAGACCTAGTAGAGGAAATCAAAACCATATGGAAATAGGAAGAAGTATATATTTTCTCCATTGTCCTGTTTGTGATTGGAGTTGTTCCAACTATGCTTTCTATGAGTCTACAGAAGATTGACTTTTCATGCTTACACTTAAATTCAATTACAAATACAAATTCTTTTATCCCCTTGTTAAATGGTTTATGGAAAGTTGAGAATGAGAGAATATAGTAGGTTATCAATTTGTCTTAGGAAAAGTTTCTATTTGAACTCTATAGAATATGATGAGAAAAATGAAATTATAACAACAACCACAATAATAATAGTTGTTCCTCCTATGTGACACTCTATCTTACCTCTCTGTGCCTTGCAGAGATTGTTCCCATGCTTGATTGTACTCTTTTCTCATCTGTACCTTTTAAAATCTCTAGTTTCCTTCAAAGTGCAGCTCAGCTATCATCCCTTACATGAAGCTTTGCCTGCTACTTCTAGCTGTTAGGACCTCCCCATTACCTTACGTGTGTGTGTGTGTGTGTGTGTGTAGGGAGAGATGTATATGTTTATGCATATGCATATGTATATGTGTAGGTGTAGGTGTAATTGTATATGTATATGTATATGTATATATATGTGCTGTCTTTTCTGATCATGTGTAAGCTCTTTGAGGGCAGGGATGTTTCACATTTGTCTTTGTATCTCTAGCACCTACAACAGGGCTTGGCACATAGCAAGTACTAAATAAATGCTTGTTAATGATTGATAAAGAACTTCAAAGTTCATAAAGAACTTTACATATATTATCCCATTTATGTCTCACAATAAACCTGTGATATAGATGCTTGGGGCCTTATCGTCCCCATTTTAGAGATGAGAAAACTGAAATTCAGAGTCTGAGTAACACGGTTACTGGCCACAGAACAAGAAGTGGCTGTAGCATGACTAGAACCCAGGTTTTCCTGACTCCAAGGCCAGGATTCTAGCCACTAAGAGATATTTCTTTTATGTTGTTAAGGAAACTGTGTGTTCTGGTTTCCTTTTTCTTGTAACGTACTGGAAAAAAACCCAAACCCCTCCAAAAATCCTTGTCTTTCTCCACCATTTTTAATTCATTGTATCCTTTGCCTGTGCTTTCCTTTTTCTCATTGTACTGTCTTTACCCTCTTTCCCCAGGTGAATGTTTTCTAACCAAACTCCCCTTGGGATTGCTATCTAAAGGAGTCCCTTGATTGCATTCATATTCATCCCACCAAAAAAATTACAGTATCATTTTGTTAGAAATTTTTTTTCTCATAATTCATTAAAAATTTTCAAGACATCTTTAAACAACCTTTCATGCACATGCAGGAGGAAAAAAAATTCAAAAAGCAGAGGCAATCAGTGCAAACTATTAATGCATTACTAATGATTGGATTTTATATGCAAATGGTTCCATTCTTCCAGGGAGCTTTACATATTTTATCTCGTTTATGCTTAAATGAGGACTCTCAGCAAAGATTACCAAACCTAGACTAAAGAAGGAGAAATTAAGAAGCAAAATGGCACTGGCTTTGTAGTTGGAGAACCTGGGTTCAAACTCCTGAGGCTGAGTGGATTTCGGAATGTAGCTTATACATAATTCAATTCAGTTCAGTTCAATCCAATCCAATTCTATTCTATTCAACAACCACTTATTAAATGCCTATGTCCTTGGTGCTGGGCATCCAGAAGCAAAAACCAATATAGTTCCTGCCTTCAAAGAGATTACATTCCACTGAGGGGCTCTGACAAACATAAAACAAGTTAATAGAAAACATGTACAAAGTGAGGCAGCTGTGGTCAAAAGGACAGAGCCCTGCATGTGGAATCAGAGGAGACAGATTCAAACCTTTCCTCTGGTGTTTACTCCCCCCATGACCCTGTGCAAATTGCTTACTTTTTCTGGTTTCTGGTTTCCTCATCTGAACAACAATGGGTGGTTGGGTTTGATGGTTCCTAAGGTACCTTTCCAATCTAAATCCAAGATCTCTCTATGATACAACATAATACAAATTAGGGTGGAGGGCAGACATCTGAGAAGTGAAACAACTTGGGGAATCCAGAAGAGATTTTGCTACAAGGTGGTCACTGAGCTGGAGCTGGAGCTGCAGAGTTTGAGGGGCAGGGGTGGTTAGGGGAGAGTTTACTCCAGGAATGAAGGCATAGGGGTAGGTTATTATGCCCACTCCACAAATGTTTCTCTGAAGAAACAAAGAAGCAGTTTTGGAGTATGTATGAGAAACACAACCTACATGAAATCAATGGCTCAGCCTCTTGACATTATCCTTCAGGGAAAATACAAAATGACCCAAATAGCTAAGAGCTGTGTTTCAGAAGCCTTCTGGGATTACGGTTCTTTAAAACCCTGGACAGACAGATAAACTGCCTAAGTTCTAGATGGCTGGGCCTTGTGGGCCTTGTTAGTGGCATTTACATGTTGAATATTAAAGTATTAAAGTATTGTGCATTAAAAACAAACACCCTTCAATATTCACTGCTCTTTAAATGTATCTTGGATATGGGATATTTTAACTCATGAAGAGCTGTGAAATGTAGCTCTACAAAAGAAAGAGAAATACATTTGTAGTAAGTGAGAATTTTCCTGATACTAAAATATAAAAGAAAAAAAGAAAGTTACAAGGTAACTTTATTACATATTTAAAAAGATTAGCAAGTTGTACACAAGAGATTTGCCATTTCATGTACAATCATCTTGTTTTCATATTCTACTATTTTATGGAAATGCTTGTTTCATTTCTTAAGTTCAGAATAAATAAAATTAAAATTAAAAAAAAAAAGACATAATAGAGTGGGACACTTTGGGATAGGTACTAAAAACCAAATACTCTAATGCTAGCGAAAAGTGAGATATGTCCACACTGTTCTAATCAATTAATTAACTAATGGACAAGCATTTAAGTGTCTGGTACATTTCAGGTATTGTGCTAAATTCTGGGGATACAAAGACAAAAATAAAATAATCCTTGCCCTCAAAAAGCTGACATTTTAATTAACAAAATTGAAAACCTATACCACTCTGGAAAATATCACAAGGGCATTCTGCAAATAAATAATGCATCTATCTTCTTTCCTAGATTCAGGTCTATAAAACATTGGTTGCACTAAAATAAATATCATGGTATCACTGCATGTCATGGAATACATGATACTCTATTCAAAATTTCAAGCCCATTATCTCTGCTTATGGTATGGTAGTTATAGTATGTTATAGTTATAGAATGGTCATTGAAGTTATAGTTATAATATGGTCATTGAAATTAGGGACAGGAAACCAGGTTTCAAGTCCTGGCTGAGCCCTTTACTCTCCAAAAATAACCTTAGGCAAGGTACTCAGCTCTCTGAGTTTCTTCATCTCTGACACAGCAATAAATTAGGATTTGCAGAGAAACACATGAGGAAAAACTTTCTTAAATACAAGGTTCTATAAAAATGTAAATCAAACCATTCCTTCAAAGCCCATTTCTAAGCCCTACCCTCATGAAGCTTTCTCAATAGTTCCAGCCAGCACTGATTTCTCCTCTTCCTGATTATGTCCATGCCCTCAGAGGATAATATATCTAGAGGTGAAAGAGTCCTCTGGTTCCATAGCCCACTAGTACAACTCCATTATTTACAAAGGAGGAAAGTGAGGCATAGAGAGATAAAATTTCTTACTTGATGTCACAGACATAGTGAATATCAGAAGTGAAATTTCATTTACTTTCTGTATCATGCATTATAGAATTTGAATGATAGTCAGTTTAGTAATTTGTTGCATGAAATTGGTTAGGACACAATTGACTCCAAGTTATTTCTACTACTTCTTGGTCAAAATATGCTCTTCCCACCTCCCCAAAGCCAACTAAAATCAGGCAACTATGTGTATGTGTGTGTGTGTGTGTGTGTGTGTGTGTGTGCATTATTTCTAAAATTAATAAGTGTACTTCATATAAATTGTACTGTAGCCCACAAATTTATGAACTCCTTCAGTAACTACCGAGTCCACTTGTATCAATATCAATAGTTCACATTTATCAAGTTCTCTACAGCTGATTCCAATAATTATGCAGAGCCTTCCAAATGCAGAAGGTACGAGGGAAGATTCAAAGAACCTAATTCTTGCCCTCATGGACTATACAGTCTAAGAGAGGGGTCATAGCACAGTATCCTGCACATGTTAGGTGCTCAAATCATATGTGATGAATTGAATTTCATCTTAGTGGAAAGAATATATGTAAAGGTTTAGGCACAGAAGCTCCACTGAGAACTGCCACTTTCAGACCCAGAACCCTCTTCCAGATATTTTATTTTGTACCATGAAATTACATGGAACTGTGGATAGGGTTGCTAGATGTGGAATCAGTACAACCTGACTCTAGTTCAAATCCTAATTCAGACACTTACTAGCTGCATAGGTTTACCTTTAGAACTTTGAAATTGATTTCATGACATGAAAGACACTGGCACAGGGCCACCCAGCATGGCATGTCCTCAGTCAGAGAAGATGCTATGCTCTATGAGCAAAGAGAATTGAAATAGCTCAAAAGAAACATGAGAAGTGCAAATTTAGAGTATCCACCCCAAGTGGATACGACTATTTGTGCCCAACCTGTGGTAGAGCATTCTGAGCTCATTTGGTCTGATCAGCTACAGTCAGACATACTGTAACTTGACTCTAACATAGTGATATCATTTTGGTCCTCTTCAAGAACAAAGGACAACAATTGCTAACCAGACCTGAATGACCGAGCCACTTAACCTTTCCCATCTGGTAAAATGGGGATAATGATACCATTTACTTCACAGGGTTATTGCAAGGATAAAATAGATAATATTTATAAAACATTTCACAAACTTTAAAGTGCTATATAAAATTGCTAAATAAAAAGTATTATTGTCATCATACTTCAAAAATTCAACAGATTCAAGATTGATGACATCAATAGTATCCAATCTGAGAATCATTAGCGTGAGTAACTTGGATAAATATGATTGGTTTCAGGTTTCTCAAGAAAAGTTATAAACCAATTGCTGCTTTGAATAAGAGGGTCAGACCTAATATTGTTAATGTAGCCAGTGATAGAAATTGAAATCTGTAAGTATATTTTTATTGTCTAGTATATCCAGCATATATAACTGTCATTTCTTTGTTCAGTGGTTTCTAGGGGATGGTGTGACTTTGATTTTTATAAATCTAGAAAATCAGAAAATCTGGATTGACATAGTTGAAAACACATGCTTTTTCATAGGTCTTGAGAATACATAACAGATGCAAGCCCCAGAATTGGGTTTTTCATTTTCTCTTGGTACTTGCTATGAAATACATAAACTGCAAAAATCTTGTGGGTCTTAGAAAACACTGAAATATAACATAAAACAGTATGTTGTGAATTATTTTATTTAATTGAATCATAGGATCTCAGAGTAGGAGAGGAGCTCAGAGATCATCTAGTCTAACCCATACCTGATCAGTAATCCCCTCAACCATATCTCTGATACGAAGCCATCCAATCTCAGACTAAAGACCCATAGTGAAACTCACTAGCTCCAAAGTCAGTCAGTCTATTCTCCTTTCAAAAAACTCTATTGCAAAGAAGTCTTTCCCTCCTCATAGAAATATGATATTAGATAGACAACAATCTATTCATCACTATCTTTTGAATCTAGAATTTAGGGGAGAAAGATAATTTCTGTTTTGGAAATATTGAGTTTGAGATGCCTGCAGGATAGCAACCTATTCATTGGGCCACCTAGTAATGGTAGCTGAAAGGTATAAAAAGATAGATTTAGTCTCAGGGTAAGGAGATTGTTGGTCAGGTTGAAATGGATTGCTTCTGTGGTCCATTTCTCATAAGGATCTTTTTTTGTTGTTCAAGAATTTCATTAAATTCTTGAATTCTGAGAGGTTGCTTTTTTAAAAATGGAAAAGAAAAAGAAATGTTGCAACACCAAAAAAAAAAAAAAACCCACTTAAATAAATGTTATTTAGAGTCTGAAAATAGACTCCTGGAACACAAATGTCTTTTTTGGTGAGAATGCATTCTTTTGTAGAAAATGGCTCATTTTTATAGGACCCAGCCAATACATTAGGCTTAATTTTAGACCTAAACATAGAGAATTCAATTCAATTATATCTGTTATATTGAAAAAAAGGATACAAATTAATTTTTAAATGCTTTAATTAAGGTGTTATACAAAAGTTCTACATCAATACTCTGTTGTGGTGAACTAACCCTGGATTCTTTTAGCCTCTTTCTTAAAACACAAACTCTAGGAGATTTTGCCAAGCTGGAATGGTTTCAGACATGTTTCTGGTGATGACATGTACCTATTGTTTGAAGACAAACTTACTGGATTGTGGAGAAACGCTTATCACCATTTGCTCATCAGGTG
Source organism: Phalanger gymnotis (assembly GCA_028646595.1). Taxonomy (NCBI): domain Eukaryota; kingdom Metazoa; phylum Chordata; class Mammalia; order Diprotodontia; family Phalangeridae; genus Phalanger; species Phalanger gymnotis. The sequence goes on from CM053622.1 coordinate 139,195,003, forward strand.
ATAAATTCTTGGGACATGATTCACAAGTATACAAAATTACCCTCAGTCCTGAGTTTCTGCAGAGAGAAGATTAGAGCATAATGAATCATGCATTTGCAAAGCAGTCTACAAGCATTAATTTACTGGTTAATCTGTCATCTTTTTATATCAATACTAAATCAGAAGAAAGAATAAAGATGAGAAGATATTATGTGTAACCTACAGCAGCCCCAACCTGGTTTTTAACGTAACCATTTGTGGTAAGCTATGGCCAAACCTATATGCATGTATGTATGTATTTATGTATGTATGTATTTGAAAAGAGGGAGAAGTTCCTGTAGGGCAAAAAAAATTATGAAGGAACATCTCTAGGCTGTTGCCCACTAGGCTTTACCACCATAGGCTGCAAGTATCTAAATTTCTTTGGTTCAAATACACCATATTGCTTTGCATTGGTGACATGGTGCCTGCCATTCCCCTAGACATATAAGAGCATTCTTCACAGGAGGACACCCCTGTCTCATCTTACTAGTCTTTTGAACGGTACTAGGCACTTGTTTTAGTACATCACCATGGGGAGAAGAGAGACAAGAGTAGGCCAGTATTCTCCAGAAAAAGAACAAGAATAAGAACATACGGTTATTGGTATACACAGTGTCCTTGTGTTTGAATTGTGTCCTTAATTTTTTTATGTCCCTTGCTCATATCGGGTCAGTCACTGATGCTAGTCTGTTACCTGGGTAAAGGGTAGCTTCCAGAACTGTTGATTCTAAAAATGGGCAAATGTATCTTTGACTGCATCATAATTCCTTAGAGAAGTTTAACTGTTGTGGAACAGTCATCACAAAGTGGGGCTGAAAGAATCCCAGAAGGACATCAATAAGAAAATATTTGCTCATCTTTTAATTAGAGAAAAATTAAAGCCAAGAGCAATAGTGGCATAAAATACAAATTAATTTGAAAAACATGCCAAAGGAAAGTCAAAAAATTTAAGAGCAGTACTGTATAAGGAGATAATGGAATTTAAGAAGATGAAGGGGACCTAAAATACACTGAAATGAAATTAATGCTGGAAGAAGAAGAATTTTTGAGGCAACCAACTAATCTGATTTTATGATATTACAAAAAAGGAAAGATTCTCCAAAATATTTAAAAGTTAATGGATTTTTTTCTTTTTTAAAAAGTGATCAATATGACATTTAAAATAGGTTTTTAGTTCTAATTTCGCAGATTGATAAATTTTAAAAAATTGAATGGTCTATGGATACATCAAGGATCTCCTTGATGAAAATATCAAGATTAAATAGGCAAGGAGATTTTCTAAAATGAATCAAATCATCAGAGTCACTGCATTGATCACTATTTTTTAAAAGTATATTTTACTTAGTAGAACCAAATACAGTGTTAAAACCTCTAGTCAAGGTGCTTCCTTACATAAATGTTAAAATCAAACAAAATTTTGTGAGAAGCATTACCATGCAGATAACTTTAATCAATGTAGTTCTGAGTGTTGACATCAAACAGGACAGAAAAGAAGGGAGGCTCACCTAAGATACTGGACAGTCTCATTAAAGATATCCTGTATAATAACTGAGTACAAAGAAAGATTTCCTATTGATCTCAAGGTTATCCAAATGAACCTACTCAGACAGCATTATGCTAATTATAGCAAGTCTCCAGGCTCTCAAAAACCTCCTTGATGAAATCCATATTCATTCAAAGGAGATTGACAACCATTCACTGAGGGTAAAGCAAACTAGATTAAAACTGTATGCTACTGGATACATTTAGATTACCAGAACATTAAGTTTATCAGTATATGGGTCTTGGACAGGCACTGAAGATAGTCACTGAGTTGGGACTAAAATTACCTTGGAGGAAGAGATTAGACTTTTGATGATCCCAAGTTACCTGCTGCAACAAAAAAAAATACATTTTTGCAATATGGTAGGAGCCTTTAAAATGGAACATATTACCAATGCAAAAAGGTGGTATAAAAGACAATATCTTTCCAAAAGATTATTTTATAAGGCTAGAAAAACAATGACAAAATTTATACTTAAGAAGAAGAGGTCAGCAATCTCAAGGGAAGAAATGAAAAGAAGTGGGAAAAGAGTCACCATAGTACCAGACTTCATACTATACTAAAAAGTAATCATTAAAGTGATTTGGAACTGATTAAAAAACAGAGAGGATGATCAGTAGAATAAATTAAGTACACAATGTGCAGAAGCAAACAAATGCAGTGCTATAGTGTTCAGTAAACTTAAAGAGAGGAGGGCAGAGTATGAGAAGGGACAAGCAGGAAAACAAGCATTTAATAAATGATTAGTTTGTGCCGACACTATACTCAGCACTTCACAAATATTATCTATCAGTTCAGTAGAAACTCATTACTTGGGAAAACTGCAAAGTTGTCTGGTAGAAATTAGGTATAACCAACACCTCACACCATGTAACAAGATAAACTCCAGATGGATACATGACTTAAATAGGTGACATCCTAAGGAAATCAGAGGAGCAAGGAAGAAAACGTCATTCATAATTATGGATGGGAAACAGAGTATATGACTAAATACGGAGAGAGATGATCATAAAATAGAAAATGGAAAATTTTATTACATAAAATTTTAAGACTTTTCACAAATAAAAATGTAGTTAAAATTAGAAGGAAAACAGTTACAAATGGGGAAAATTTTGCAGTGATTTTTTCTGATAAAGCTGTATTTTCGAGGTACATAAGGAATGGACTTAAATTTGTAAGGCTAAGATCCATTCCCTAACAGATAATGGGTCAAAGAGTATGAATAGGCAATTTTCAAAGGAAGAAGTTCAACCATATGAAAATATGACCAAATTACTAATAAGTAGAGAAATGAAAGTTACAGCAGTTCTGAGGTTCTACCTCATACTTGACAGATTGGCAAAGAAGACAAAAGAAGAAAATGACAAATATTGGAGGAAATGTGAGAAAACAGGCACACTAATGCACTGTTGGTAGATCTGTGAAATTGTCCAATTTTTCTGGAAAGCAATTTCGAACTATACACCCCAAATCACCAAGCACACACACATATAATCACTAAACATATATGTATGGGTATGGATGTGTGGTTTTTTCATATTAGTATCAAAGCCTTCCCTCACTGAAATCAAAGTCAACTGCAAGTCATGTCATCATTTTCCTGATGTCATGGTCCTCTTTGAAAATGAAGGACAAATACATTTCATCAAACTGGAAAACAAAGACGTTTCCACCTAAGGGGGAAGGGTGAAACAAATTATGTTATATGAATGTAATGGAATATTTATGTCATAAGAAATGATGAAATGGACAACTCTGGAGGAAACTGGGAAGATTTCTATGGGCGGATGTAGAATGAAGAGAGCAGAACTAAGAGAAATATTGATGCAATGACAACATTATAAAGGAAAACAACTTTGAAAGATGTCAGAACTCCGATCCATGCAAGGATAAACCATGATGCCAGAGGACTTCCACCACCTGCCAGAAAGGTGATGAGCCTAAAGTACAGAATGAAACACGTTCCTGGATATGGCCAATATGAGCATTTGTTTTGGTGGACTAAGCATATTTTTATGAAGGTTTTTATTTTTAGTTGTTGGTGTTAGGAACAGAGTGTGACATTGCTTTCAACATCCAAAGGATCATAGATCTAGGCCTAGAAGGCACCTCAGAGACCATCTAGCCCAACCTCCTCTTTTTCCATATATAGAAAGGGAGCCCCTAGGAGACTAAGTGAGCTGCCCAAGGTCACTCAGGTAGTAAGCATGTGGGAATCCATACTAGCGTTCATGAATATATGGCTATATTGACATTTCTCAACTCAATAGAGAACAAGTTAACAAATAAAGCCAATAAAAAGCTTACATTCACTTAGTGACATTTTATTAGCCTATTTGTAAATTTAATTTTAATTGTTAATTTTTAATTAAATTGCTAATTTTTTGCTAAATATGAGAGTTTAAAAATTATTAAAATTATTAAATCCTGGACAAGACTCACTCTTCATTTGGTTACCATGTTTCAAAAGGGCCTGTTTTCTCCTTTGAGCCCCCAAACGTTAATACATTTTGTGATTTGCTTTATGTAACTGATTTGATACTTGCACATACTATTAAAATGAATTTTTTAAAAGCCGTATAGTGAATCAATAGTTATTTAACAATAACAAAAACTAATTTGTATAGTATTTTTTAAGGTTTATAAGGAACTTTAGATAGTATGTTTAATTATCCCCATTTTACAGATAAAGAAACTGCAGTTATGCGAGGATTAGTGACTTGCCTGTGGTCCCACAGAAAATGTGTCAGAGGCAGGCTGCAAACCTAGGTCCCATGACCTTGCTATTTCTTGCCAGATCTTATTTCTTCCTTCACACTATCTCTCACATCTATTCACATAGCTACTATCCTACTTCTTGAATGAATGAATGAATGAAAAAGCATTCATTAAATGCTTACTGTGTGCTGGGCACTGTGCCAAAAACTGACATGCAAATATAAACAAGAAAGTCCCTGAATCAAAGAGTTTATATTTTAATGGGGAAAGACAGCATATGGGAGGGGAAGATATGGGAGGAGGCATGGTTTGAAAGTGTCTGTGAAGTGTCATGGTGGCCAGATTCCAGAGATGATAAAACAAAGAAACAAAAAAACTTCTTATCAGAGCCCAGAGTCAAGTGCTCCAGAGGCAATGTCCAAGTTCTAGTGTGAGGAGAAGGAAGAAGATGGCTTAATAGGTGATATGGTTCATTCATTTCATTCATTTGAACTGAACTCAAATTCTAGATAATGTAAAAAAAAATGGCAAATATTAAGCTTTAAGAATAACACATTTTTCGCTATTCATTTTCTGAAACTAGTGCCAGTAAATAGCAGAAATTATTAGAATTTCAATTATGTGCCCATTATATAAGTGCTAATAATGAGCAGGCACAGGGGCAGTGAAACATGACATAAGGCCTTACATTTGAGATGAACTCTGGCATCTCCATAAGTGCTTGGCCAGGAGAGGAGAAAGTATTTAGCAAAGGTCATTGTAACAAGCAGTGCTGGTGCACCCACATCAAACTGGCTAGTGTTTGAAGAGAATAACTACATAGTCTATGTGTGAAAGAAAGCAGCCTTGTAAGGTTTTAGACAACTCATAGTGGCTGACTGATTGCCTTTCATTCATGCCTGTTTCCTTTGTGTAGGTTCCTCATGAACCTCTGGGACTGTGGTAGCTCTGTTTTCTCCTAGTTGTCTTCATGTGGGTGCATGGTTGAGTCCTTCGCCTGAATATTTAACAAAGGGGTTTGAGTTGAGAAATGACATGTATGTCCCCTAGGTTTATCCTAGATGCAAACATTTAATCCTTTTTGATTAAGCTCAATCCCTTTAAGGGCTGGTCAGTAGTGGATATCAGGACATGACATCTTTTTTTTAAAATTTCAAGTCTGTTTAATCTTTACTTTTTAACAGGATAACACATTATTTAAATCTCTCTACTTGATACTTTCATTATCTGGAAAATGCTGATATTCGTTGAGTTCAATTCACTGTTAGTACATAATAAGTAAAATATTCTGGCTTGAGCAAATCCATTTTTTTGGTCTTTGGCTCTCTCTCTCACCCCTCACCTTTCCTTTTTTAAAAATCTATTTTTCCCATATATTCCATGGAAAGATTAGAGCTATGGCACCAACATGTCCAGAGACGAACTGGCTCATATGCTCCTTTTAGCTCGTCTCTTTCATGGCAGTTCTCCCTTGTTATTCAAAACCATTCACTGGGCTCCACTAATAGTTACTGGCTTCAGGGCTGTTCTTTGCTCATTTCAAGGGCTCGTGGTTCAGAAGGGGGATTTGCTGTCCCTCAGCCATTGTTTTGATTTCATCCAGAAAAACATGTTTTCAGTTAAACTGTGAGAAATAAAGTAAAAACAAAAACAACCCTCCCCACCACTGAGCAGCAATGGGGCATTTCAATATATAATAACATCACAATTGAGTTCTTTTTACTCCAAAGCCAGCAGTGCAATTGCTTCTGGAAAAAAAAATGGCCGTTGTCCTAATCCCCACCTTATTTTAAGCAAGCTCGTGACTCACGCATAGAGGCTTTGCCTTCAGAAGTTTTGACTTCAGAGACTTTACTTGAACATGGTAAAATTTACAGTTAAGTGGAAGGAGCACTATTCAAGATGAGTCATCGATGAATCAGTTACAATGAAGACAGATAGAGAAACCAAGAAACTCAAATAAGGTGATCAAATGGTATGCACTCTATATGTAGAACTAGAAGCAACAGCAACTACCATAGCCATGGAATGGCTTAAATAATTCCTATTATGATCCACTATTTCTGTTACTATGTTCTTTTGATCTTCCCAGGCTCTGAGATCAATGGGAGTGAGAGGTGGGATAGGGATGGAAAAGAAGAGACGAGGTGTGAATAGCACATAAATAGCTGTAGGTCAGTAGCTCAGCATTTGTTGCTGATTCCACTGCTCTAGATTCTTACCTCAGCTTCTCATTATCCAGGTTCCCTATTAATATCCCTCTTGTCTCCCAGCCACCGTGTAACTGAATCTTTCTGTTTCCCTGAAGCTGAGTTCTTTACTTTTGATCACTGAATTCCTTATTTAGATACTTCTAGGGCCATAGGTCATTTGGAGATTCACTTTTCTGACTAACACTAGATTCTACTCCCACTTCCTAAACCAACCAGAAACTAAAAACTCTCCCTTAGCTCCTATCTAGTTGTGATAGCATACACAACATCTGATGCCAGATCTTCGCTGATGTCAATTACCTGAATACAACTAGGACACCCAATAGTTGTCTCTTTTTCCTCTCACTTAGGCGGACCTTGGATCTCAGTCAGGTTGAGATTTTGCTAGTATGATTTTTTATTTGAATGTTCTTTCCTCATATAGATTCATATGATTGAATGATCATCAGTAGAATCACCAAACCCTAACCTTGTTCTCATTGTCAGATCTCTCAACTTCCTCCAAATATGTGGGTCTTCCTGGACTTATTCCTGGTCTCTTATTTGACTTAACCTTCTGCCACCACCCAAATACTGACTATGATAGATCACATGCTTCTTGGGGAAAAGGCAAAAGGCTGGATTACTCTTTTTACTTACTACGGATGTTCCTTGGTGGATAAAACACTTGGTTAACAGATTTTCTGTTCTTGAGAAGTTCTTCTCAAAGTATGGTGAGCAGACTTCCATGTGGTCTGTGGGTGGCCTCTCATAATATTAATGTTTATAAAACAATGACATCTTTATTGTTGTTTCTCACATGGTATCATAACATATCCTACTGTCTCATTAAAAGAACTGCTATTCTTTTCATTCACTATGGAAAATCTTTCCACAGACAAAGAAAAGTGGATCATTTGATTCATGCAGTTTATCACTCTGACAAAATGGACTATAGACCAATCAAATTTTATAACCATTGGTCTAAATGATGAACAAGGCACTCTATTTTCTCCTGGGTTTTGATCTATATTGCTTCTCTGAGCATCCTTGTCCAGACCACATGTAAATAATGTTCTTTCTTTGATTTTTATGCTCAATGAAATAGCTATGGGCACTTGTTCTAGCCCATAGCATTCTCTCATCTTTATCATATCCCTGACATCTAGTCATTGACCAACATGAATTCAATAAGATCAGCAGCCCGGTTCAATTCAATTCAATTCTAATAAATAAACAAATGAACAAAAAATAAATAAACCCACCTTTGATTTCACTGTAGAGTAGTTGATGCAGAAATAGAAGCGATAGGATTTGGTAAGTTGGTTTGAAATGGGAAGTTAAGGGATAGAGAACATTGTATTGGATGAACAATAGTGCCACTAATAGAAATAGAGAAGCCAAAAGAAGGAGATGGTCTGAGGGGGAATAAACATTTGAAATTTGACGTGTCAGCAGAGAAATCTGGTGGAGACATTCAGCAGATAGTAGGAAATGTTTAAGATGGGGGGAGCATGGTACAGTGGAAAGAGCACTAACTCTGGATCAGAGGATGTGGGTTCAAACCCCATCTTTGACACGTGTGTGACCTTGGGCAAATGACTTAATCTTGCTGAGGCTCAGTTTCATCATTGACAAAATGAGAAGTGGGCTAGATATCCCTTGAGGTTTCTTCTAGCTGTATGATCCTACAATTTTTAGAATGGAAGAAATGACAGGATTGATGATAGAGGCTGTAGAAGGGTAATATTTCAATATATTTTACCTTATAAATGCAAGTATTCCCTACATTGATGCAAAGTATAACTCAAGAACATGTTCTCTTCTCACTTATGTTCTCTCATACCTTCTCTACAAAGGATCTACCCAAAGCTCCATATGTAGGTTTTTCTCCAGGCTTTTTTGTATTTGTCATGCATTGATGACATGAATAATTCAAGTTTTTCATCTGTTATCTCTCACTCTGGCTACATGACTGGCATGTCTTCTTTTCTTACAATAATACATTTGCTGGATAATATCCCTTATGCTTTTTTCTCTTGTTTAGGTAACTTTTACTGAAATTTACTTCATACAGCCTTGATCTTTCCATTGCCTTTTGAATGAAACACAACTTTAATTCTTCAACAGTTTCAAGATTCGAAATCATACATTACCAGGAAAATATTGATGTAATTGCAACACATGATCTGAAGTTGTTATTTCAATTCCCACTTAAACAGATGAGTTGGACCCTCAGAAATGACCTACTATATACCCTCAGGGATTGCAGGATCATTTTCATTATCCGATAATTTTTTTAAAAGGGATAAAGGGAAAATATCAATTTTATATCTCAAACTATATGGTAAAGTGATATCTAAACTGGTTATGGTTAAAAAATAGAAGTATATTAGTGGAATAGAAAAAGAATAATTAGAAATAATTTAGTTCAATTATCTAGTGTCTGATGAACCTGAAAATCTAAATTACCTAGGTAAGAACTCCTTATTTCAAAAGAATTGCTCATAGAACAGGAAAAGAATCTGATAAAAAGTAAGTTTAGACTAACATATTGCACCGCATTGTTGTTCAGTTGTTTCAGGCATTTCCAACTCTTTGTGACTTCTTTTGGTGTTTTCTTGGCAAAGATACTGGAGTGATTTTTCATTCCCTTTTCCAGTTCATTTTACAGATGAAGAAACTGAGGCAAAAAGGGCTAAGTGACTTGCCCAGGATTACATAGCTAATAGGTGTCTGAGGCCAGATTTGAACTCAGGTATTTATGACTCCAGGCCAAGTGCTCTATCCATTGAGCAACCTAGCTGTACTACAAATTCAAACTAGTTACATGGACTCAATGTTAAATAAATAAATAAAAATTAAACAAAATCTAAAATCTGTAAATAAAATCTAAATAAAAATTAGAAGAGAAACATTTCAGAAATCTATTGCAATTATGGTTATAGGACAAAATTCTTAATCAGACAAAGGGGTAGAGGAAATCACAAAAGATAAAAGAGATAATTTTGGTATCATGAAATTGAAACGCTTTTGCACAAACATAATAACTGATGCTATGATAAGAAGGGATAGTGTGAACTGGGAAAAAATAATCTTTGTATCGAATACATTTCCTAAGAGTCTAACATCCAAGATATAAAGACAACTAAAAGAAATATATAAGGTGAAATAATATTCCCAATTCATAAGAGGACAAAAGGTGTGAATAGTTTTTGAAAGACAAATTGGAATCTCTGAACAGCTACATAAAAATATTCCAAATCTAAAAATGTGAGAAATACAAATAAATAAAAGATAATTCTGAGGTTTTACTTCACACCTAAAAGTTGTCAAAGATGAGAATAGTCAGTATTGGTGGGGTTGCAGATATCCTAATGCACTGTTGATGGAGCTATAAATTAGTCCAGCCATTTTGGAAAAGCAATTTGTAATTAAGAGAGTAGCTAAAATGTTCATACCCTTCTACGCAGAGATTTCACTGTTTAGTATATACTTCAAGTAGATCAGTTTCATAAACAAAGTTCTCAAAACATTAAACAAGTTATAGCCACACTTTTTATAGCAGCAAGGACCTTGAAATAAATTAGATGACTATTCATTAGGAAATTACTAAACTGTGGTACATAATTGTATTAGGCTATTATTATGCTGTAGAGGCCTGAAAACTGATATGAAGTGATTCTAAATGGAGTAAGTAAAGCTTGAAAAACAATTTCTACAACAATGTAAATGGAAAGAAAAAGAAAAAAAAACAATTGTTACTGAAGGCTGCCAAAGTATAATGACCAAACTGAACCCCAAAGAAGAGATGTGAAAAGGTACATCTGCTATATACAGAAGTGAGAGACTGTGGGTGTGGAACAGGACATGCAGCAACAGAGTTTTTTTCAATATGTTTGTTTTTCTAAACTTTTTTTCTCTTCCTTTAATTCTTTATGGGATGTAGTTAATTGGAAAGATACATAAGCAAAGCAATAACAAAAGATATAAATTTTTTTTCAAATCCTTCACATTTTCCCAAATGAAATCTAACCTACTCTTTTTACTCTCTCAAACTAAGACCCAAATAATTGTCTATCTGCTATGCCTGCTCTCAAGAGATGTAAAGATGCTCTAATGCAATGGATTGGCCATCTAGCTGTCATTATCTGGATACAGACATTCTTTATATGTTTATTCTAATTGGATTATTGAGAAAGAAGGTGGTATAGTGGATGGAGAACTAACTTTAGATTTAGAAAGACGTGGGTTCAAATCCTTACTCTGACATATGCTGTCTGTGTGACCCTGGTAAATCATTTAATCTATCAGTTCCCCTGGTCAACCCTTTGAAACTCTAAGGTGCAGATATTAGATATTCTATATTGATGAGGAAGTTCCTCACCAGGACCTCCACACACCAACTGAATCAGAGATCAGGTAAAACGAATAAACATATTCAAAAATTAATAAACATAAAATGAATAAACAATAACCATTTATTAATCTGATTTCTTTTGAGAAATCATAGATCCCATTGAGGAGGTCCTACAGTGTTAGAAGGATTGATGCAATAAGCATAATATCCTCCTCAAAAACAGGCTATGTGGAAGACTTCATCTCTAGGGAATCTCTCTTTATTTGGAATCTGAATAAGAAATCATCCACCATTGGAGTGAATACCTTTTTAAAAACAAATATATTTATTTATTTTTAGTTTTCAACATTCACTTCCATAAGTTTTAAATTTTCTCTACCTCCCTCCCTCCCCCTTCCTCAAGATGGTATACAATCTGATATAGTCTCTCAATATACATTCTTATTAAATGTATATTCATATTAGTCATGTTGTATATAATTAGAGTGAATGGGAGGAAAAATGAGAAAGAAAAAACAAAACAAGACTTCCGGGAGCCAAGATGGCAGAGTAAGCAGTAATTTGCTCTCACTCTCCCTTACTAACCTTGAAAAACCCAGAAAATACTGCCCCAGGAAGAATCCTGGAACAGTGGAGCCAGCAGAAAGACTAGGTGGGTAGGGGAAGGGCACAACTGTTTTTTTTAGCTCATGAGGCTAGGGGGATTAGTGAGAAAGGTCCCTCTTGCTATGGCTAAAGGGGACCAGTACAAGATGGGAGGTGTCCCAGAAAGCCATACCTCAGTAAACCAGCAGGAAATCCTGAGCCCCAGGGTGCTGGAGTGGGCAAGCACCAGTACCAGGCCCCCTGCATGCCTTTGCACAGATGGGGGAACCTGCAGACACCAGTGTTTCCCCCAAATCTGCAGACACCAGTGTGGAGAACCACCACTTGTGTGGTAGACTGGTGTCCAATAGCAGCTGAGATCATCTGTGCTCTAGCGCAGCCCCCTGTGAGGAAGTGACTTCCAGCAGCTGGACCACCCCTACCTCCACACCTCAACCAGCGAACTTCAGTATAAGTAGGGGCAAATGCAGTAAAACCTCATTTGGCATCTGCACACACCAGCCAACAACACCAACACTAGCTCAGCACCAGGTAAGCTATAGCCTCCAGCTACCAGAACCTGAGGCCCCAATACACAAAGCCAATAATCAGGTCCCTAGCCTCTAGCACAAGAAGTGTGGCTCTGTGCCCCCTGTGCCCCAGAAGCAGAGATAAACTTTAAAAGCCAGGAAAAGGGAAAGCAAAATGAGCAAGAAACGACACAGAAAAGCAAAGACCATAGTTATGGGGACAGGGCAGATCAAAACACAAATTCAGAACAGGAGAGCGTTGTTACTACATTCACATATGAAACCTCAAAGGTCAATATGAACTGGTCTCAAGCCCCAAAAGCCTTCTCGGAAGAAGGATTTTAAAAGTCAAATTAGAAAGGTAGAAAAAATTGAGCAATTCCTTTAAAAATGCAATTGACAAAATAGAAAAAAAAAGTACACTGAAGAAAGAAAAAACAAAACAAAAAAAGAGAGCAAATAGTATGCTTCAATCTGTATTCAAACTCCTTATTTCTTTCTCTGGATGTGGATGACATTTTCTGTCATGAGTCTTTTAGAGTTGTTTTAGGTCCTTGCATTGCTGAGAAGAGCTAAGACTGTCAAAGTCAGTCATCACACAATGTGGCTGAAACTGTGTACAATGTTCTCCTGGTTCCACTCACTTCACTTAGCATGAGTTCATGTAAGTCTTTCCAGGTTTTTCTGAAGTCTACCTGCTCATCATTTCTTATAGCACAATAGTATTCCATTACATTAATATACCACAATTTGTTAAGCCATTCTCCAACTGATGGGCATCCCCTCAATTTCCAGTTCTTGGTCACCACAAAAAGAGCTGCTACAAATATTTTTGTACATGTGGGTCCTTTTTCCCATTTTTATAATCTTTTGGGATACAGCTATAGAAGTGGTATTGCTGGGTCAAAGGGGATGCATATTTTTATAGCCCTTTTAGCACAGTTCCAAATTGCTCTCCAAAATGGTTGGATCAGTTCACAACTCCACTAACAATGCATTAGTGTTCCAATTTTCCCATATCTTCTCCAGCATTTACAATTTTCCTGTTTTGTCATGTTAGCCAATCTCATAGGTATGTTGTGGTACCTAAGAGTTGTTTTGATTTGCATTTCTCTAATCAATAGTGATTTAGAACATTTTTTCATATGATTATAGAGAGCTTTAATTTCTTCCTCTGAAAACTACCTGTTCATACGCTTTGACCATTTATCAATTGGGGAATGACTTGTATTCCTATAAATTTGACTCAGTTCTCTATAAGTTTTAGAGATGAGGCCTTTATCAGAGACACCAGTTGTTAAAATTCCTTCCCAATTTTCTGTTTCCCTCCTAATTTTGGTTGCATTGGTTTTGTTTATGGAAAAAACTTTTCAATTTAATGTAATCAAAATTAGCCATTTTGCTTTTCATAGTGTTCTCTATCTCTTGTTTCATCATAAATTCTTCTGTCCTCCTTAAATCTGACAGGCAAACTATTCCTTGCTCTCCTAATTTGCTTATGCTATCAGTGTTTACGTCTAAATCATGTACCCATTTGGACTTTATTTTGGTATATGGTGTAAGACATTGGTCTATGTCCAATTTCTGCCATACTATTTTCCAGTTTTCCCAGCAGTGTTTGTCAGACACTGAGTTCTTATCCCAGAAGCTGAGGTCTTTGGGTTTATGAAACAGAAGATTACTACAGTCATTGACTACTGTGTCTTGTGTACCTAACCTATTATACTGATCTACCACTCTATTTCTTAGCCAGTACCAAGTAGTTCTGATGACTCCTGTTTTATAATACAATTTAAGATTTGGTATGGCTAGGCTACTTTCCCTAGCATTTCTTTTCATTAATGCCCTTGATATTCTGGATCTTTTGTTCTTCCAGATGAATTTTGTTATTATTTTTTCTAGATCTATAAAATAATTTTTAGTAGTTTGTTTGGCATGGCACTGAATCAACAAATTAATTTAGGATTGTCATTTGTATTGTGTTAGCTCAACCTACCCACAAGCAACTGATATTTTTTTCTATTATTTATATCTGATTTCATTTGTGTGAAAATTGTTTTGTAATTGTGTTCATATAGTTTCTGGGTTTTTTTGGTAGGTAGACTCCCAAATATCTTATAATGTCTACAGTAACTTTAAATGGAACTCTTTTTATCTCTTGCTGTTGGGCTTCGTTAGTAATATATAGAAATGCTGATGATTTATGTGGGTTTATTTTATATCCTGCAACTTTGCTGAAGTTGTTTATTATTTCAAGTAGTATTTTACTTGATTCTCTAGGATTCTCTAAGTATATAATCATATCATCTGCAAAGAGCAATAGATTAGTTTCTTCTTTGCCTATTCTAATTCCTTCAATTTCTTTTTCTTCTCTTATTGCTAAAGCCAACTTTTCTAGTGCCATGTTGAATAACAGTGGAGATAATGGGCATTCTTGTTTCATGGGGTGAGTACCTTTGATGGACATACATTCCCTTGTTTTATGTCTTACTTTATATTCATAATCTGAGGGTTATTGAATAATATCATTGCTGCAGTTTTATTTATCTTTTCCAAAGTAACTATACTTTGTTTGCTTTAATATTAATTTTTTTTAAATTTTGAGTTCCCAATTCTCTCCCTCCTTTCAGCCACTCCTCCACCCACTAAGAAGGCAAGCATACAATATCAACTATACCTGCTAATGCGGTTTTATTTATCAAGAAGTTTCTTATGATATCAACATGTGCATGAGAAAATTGAAATCTTTATGACTGAATTTTGCTTTAAAAAAGGAAGAATCTCATTTATCCATTCATTTATTTTTAGATAAAGAGATATTTGACTACCATAAGAGAGTCATAGATACTCATCATTTACCAGTGATCCACTGAATTTTTTGTTGTTGTTTACTTTGACACATGTCAATATTTTTGGCAATGAACAAAACAACAAACAAAAGCATCTTAAATTCTCTGTTCAACAATTTATGATGTGACTGTAAAGATGTGGTCAGCTATAGAAACTGTTTGTGAAAGCCTGCCTGCTCCTGTCATATTTTCACCAAGAATATTATATATATATATGTATATATAATTTTCATGATGGTTTTATAAAGATAAGAAGATAGGTATAGGGGTCAGCAGTCGATGTCATCTCGGTTACAATTTTGCTCTTGATATTCTCATGTTAATTTCATTATTTTGATGTCTTTTCCTCAAGATAGCTTACAAAAAATGATCACTTAATGCTTTCAAAACTGTCACCTCCAGCAGAGATTTCCACTCTACCTGCTTGGTTTGATGCAGTCACTGTTCCTTATTTCATCATCCTAAGAGTGTTTTTTACTTTTTCATACTGTCTGGCATATCATAGATGATTGTTGATTGACTCAAAGGCTAAGACAGTCAAATCCAAATGTGATGATTCCACTGTCATTACTGTTGAAAATCAATCCTTCAAGAAACCCAAATGAATCATTTTCATTTTCTTCTTGGATTAGTTTGATGCTTATGCTACGGTTTCTGGGGACTTAGTATTGCCTCCCATTCTTTTTGCTGGTTCATGAAGGTGATGGTACTGATCATCTTTAACCCTATTAAATTAAATGTAATATTTATTAAGTACCTATAATACACTAAAAGTGTATATGTGAGGTGCTAGGAATACAAAGACAAAAACAAAAACAATCTTCATACTTAAGGATATGCTATCCTCCTCCATCCTGATTTTATGAATGAATTTGTATTATAAACTCAGTAGTAGTTGTGTCTTTACACTTTGCAAGGAAGATCAAATATTTGCTGGTTAATGTAGGGTTTTTGGTTTATTTTTAGTTCCTTTGCCCCTTCCTTATTGTGATTTCTATAAATTAGTTGGGCAGCTAAGTGGTACAATGGATACAGTACTGGGTATGGCATCAGAAAGACTCATTCTCCTGTGTTCAAATCTGGCCTCACATACCTATCATTTATATGACCTTGGGCAAGTCACTTAACTCTTTTTGCCTCAGTTCTTCATCTATAAAATGAGCTGGAGAAGGAAATGGTAAACCACTCCACTATCTCTGCCAAGAAAACCCCAAATAGAGTTTCAAAGAGTTAGACATGACTGAAATGAACAACAAACAACAACAACAAATTGGGTAAAATAGGCAGAAAATGGTATCTGACTGTGGCTGATCAGACTCTAAGCTGGAAAGGCTGGAAAGGCTCTATCACAGACAGAGCATAAATAGTCCATATGAATATCTGGGGTGGAAATGTCTCTAAATTTGCACATCTTATAGTTCCTTTGAGCTACTGAAATTCTGCTTTGCTCGTAGATCACAGGGTCTTCATTGATGCAGGCATGCCATGCTGAGCTATCCCGTGCTCCCATCAGTTACTTATAGCACTTACATTAGTGCTTTCATGGTCTGTAATGTTCTCATTGCTAGTATTCTCCCATTGGTGCAAATCATAATCTATCTACACCTTGTCTTTCATGCTTTGCAATTCTCATTCATATATTTCCACCAAACTTCTCCACAGAGTCTCTCCCTAAAGGTTTCAGAATATTATTTCTGATACAACATCTATACTGGCCACCAGTTCATTCTTTTATGCACTTTTCTTGCTTTTTTAATTTTTATTTCAGTGTTCACCATATCTAGTGCTTTCCAACATGCTTCTGGAAAAAGGAATGCGTGACAGAGAAGGCATTAGCATTTTGAATAGATTACAAACCTCTGTTCTTTTTCATTTCTTGCAATTGGTCCATGTTTTCAAATGCACATTTTGCCACCCTTTTCTTGGCTCACTTTTGCATTGAAGTCAACAACTATCAAGAGATAGGTTGACTGAATAAGGAGGATCTTAAGTTCTTCGTGGAATTTCTCTAGTTCTTTATCTTTTGCGAAAGAGGTTGGCACATAAGCTGCGATTATTTTCATGATGGTCTTTTTGGTTATGCTCATCACAAGCTTCGCAAGACAAGATGACAAAATATTGTACAAAATGTTGTGGTGTTTTTTTTTTAATATAGTCTTTGCACTCACAACGAAATCACTTGTATTTTTCTTTCCCAGCAGACACCTTGAGCCATATTTCCATTTCATTGCCTGTGTCTTCATTTAGAGCAGTAATACCTATATATTAGTGTGGATGAGTGCTTTCTTCAATATGTTAACTAGACAAGATCTTACATTCTTTAAGTATGTCATTAGACATTCTTTGTCTAATGTCATTAGGAAAGATCTTATATTTAGAGGATAAGAGCAGTTATTGTTTCTAAATATTCTAAAAAATAGTGTGATTCTTTCTCGGCTTACCCTCTATTCTGTTCTTCCACCATTATGACAGAAGGACATATAGAACTGAGAGTCATTTAAAACTTTTATTTGTTTCATGGATTGCCATAGCCAAAAAACTCCTCCCCCAGAGGAAGGGCTACAAGTAACAATGTTCTCTCTATCTACCTTGTTCTTTAAAAAAACAGACTCACTCTGTGCTTACTGTTATATAGGTCACGAATTAATAATAATTATAATTGTATTAACATTAATGTAGAACTTTAGGTTTTATAAAGTACTTCCCTTAACACTTTGTAAGGCTGACAGCTTAAGTATTAGGACCACAGATGTAGAGCTGGAAGAGATCACAGAAGCAACCTAGTCCAACACCTTCATTTTTTACAAATAAGGAGAATGGTACTCAGAGAGGTGAAAAACCTTGATCGCATAGGCCACTCTGATTAGGCTCATAGTAACATATATTTAAAGCTGGAAGGGACCTTAGAAGTCATGGAGTGTAACCCCATAATTTTTCAGGTGAGGAAACAGCTTGTAAATATCTAAAGCTAGATTTGAACTGTGACCTTAACTTCAAGGCAATAATTGACTTTACACTAGGCTGTCTCTTAACCCACAGATGAATCTCAAGTACTTAATTCTTTCCTTGAACTTTCCACTTAGTAAAAATTGTGATACTTGGTATTCAAATATAAGATTAAGATTATGGGCAAACTCAAAATAAAGTTGCCTCCCAAAGTCATTTCCCAATAATAATATCTTTTTAAAACCAAGTTTCACTAGAAAGTCCCTGTTATAAGCTTTTCAGTCAATCCTGAGAGATGAACCTACCTTTGACTATGGTGCTCAGGGTAATTCCTTGTGGTTCATTTGAATCTTAGGTTATCATTGAGAGATATTAAATACTTTATCCATTTAATCTAAAAACTATTGAAAGCTATTCCCACTTTGAAAGTTGTAGCTTCCCTAATGATTTAAGTTGACAAGAAAACCCAAGATTAGAAATAGATGTAGAGCTGGAAGTGACCTTAGAAAACAGTTAGCCTATATCCCTTATTTTAGAGATGAAGAAAATGAGGACCAGAAGGCACTAGCTAAGTCAAGATTGGACACATCCATACCAGAGATGGGATAATAGGAACATAAATGGAGAGTTTTAAGTGACCTCAGAGGCTATCTGATCTAATCCTCTCATTGTAGAGAAGAGAAAACTGAGGCTCAAGGATGTTAAGTAATTTGTCCAATGTCACACTGGCAGCAAATGTCAAAGGTGGCATTTGAACCCTGATCTTTTGACTCTAAAAAGTACTTTTTCTATTGTATCACTAATTCAAATCCAGGTGACCTGACTTAAAATGAGTCTTCCTTCAAGCATGTGTTATATGTTAGTTAGAATATTTACTAGACTTAGAGTTAGGGAACTCTTGTTCAAACCTTGGCACTATGACTTATTGCCTGTATAACCACTCATAACCTACTTAACTTATTTATACCTCCTTTTAAAATTAGAAGTTTGGAGTAGGTGACTTCCATGGCCTCTTCCTGCCCTGAAAGCCTATAATGTAAGTCTTCCTTGAATTTTTCATTTTATGTTTCCTGTCCCTGTTCATGTTTTACATTTACCTTCTACTCAGTGCAAGTATATTTTGTTCCTAAGAGAAAAAGCATGTAGACAAAAGATATGTTAACATGGCATTTCATCTTTAGATTAGCCTTCTCCTTAAAATGAAGAGATGAGAAGATACAATGTCTCATGTTTAAAGCCTTGCTTTAAACAGTATTCTATGATCTTCTTTGGAAACCCATTCTAACATTCTACGACCCTCATAAGAGAAAAATGTCTTTCTTATGTGTAATACAAACTCCCTTTTGCATTTTCTGAGCATTCTAGTCAAATCAACGAGCATTTAAACACCTACTATATGGGCCAGGCACAGTGCTAGCCACTGGAGATACAGACAAAAACAGTTCCTCAAGGATCTCAGAGTCTGATTGGGAGATGACATGCCAACTTCTATGTATAAACCATAACAAATAAATACCTACATATACAAATATATGAGTTTGTCTCCAATTTATCATACATATAGTACATATACATTGGTTGGTTGGTTGGTCGTTGTCCTTTGTTCTTGAAGAGGACCAAAATGACAACACTATGCTTGAGCAGTGTGTCCGACTGTGGCTGATCAGGCTGATGAGGAGCTCGGAATGTTCTACCACAGGTCAGGCACAAAGAGTCCATGTGAACATTTGGGGTGGATACTCCAAACTTGTGCATCTTGTATTTCCTTTGAGCAGTTTCAATTCTACTTTGTTCATAGAGCATAGCACCATCTCTAATGTGGGCACGCCTTGCTGAGCGGTCATGTGAGAATGTCTCCCATGTCACACAATCAATTCCAAAGTTCTTGAGAGTGTCCTTATATCTTTTCTTCTGACTACCATGTGGATGCTTTCCTTGTGTGAATTCTCCATATATACACATATATATGAGCATTCTTTCCATTTATCCCATACACATATATGTACACATATCACACACATATATGATACACATATACACATATATCAAATGCATGCATATATATGACATATCATAAATAAGTATGTGTATACATGTATGTATACATATATATATATATATATATACACACACACACATAGGTATAGAGAATAAATTAAGGGAAGGCACTAAAATTAAGGAGGACTGGGAAAGACTTCTTGCAGTATACACTACTTTAGCTGAGACTTGAATGAAGTCATATAATCTCTTTTCTTGATGCCTCTTAAAAAGGAGAAAGAATAGTATGTTTTAGTGACTTTAGAAATTTTCCACCCTGAAGTAAGAGGACCACTCTCAATGTCCATTTGAGGTTTTTTTTAGTTCTCCCATTCTGAGATAGCATAGAGTCACTTATCTGATTGAATGACTGGAAGATGGCATAATGCATGGTTTAGTCTGTCTGAAAATGAAAAAAAAATCCACCAACCTTCTTTGTCTGCACTTATTATGCTGGTGCTGACCTTGATCCCCCACCTATCATAGTTCACCATTTATCCCTATTTCCTGCATAAGTCTTCCCCACCCCCAAGCCAAGACCATCCCTGATGTCCAGAAGGCCTCATGTATTATCTTCAGGCTGGATGGATTCAGTTCGAAGATCCATTAATACTTTCAGTATTGGCTAACATGTTTTTCTGATCTTGCATTTGAATGCATTTCTCTAATATCGAATTCCCAAATTGTTTTAAATTCTCCATTAGGATCATTTGGGCTGTTTAAAAATGCATGAGGGCTTGATGCCTTCTGATGGGAACCTGTCAGTCACTGCAGAGGACTGCAGTTAGGGGGCTCTGGTGATGAGTACTTGAGCTTCTACAAGACTTAAGTAGAGTCTTCAGTGGCCTGAGTGATCCCTTAACATGGCTCTAATTTAATGCTTTTATCAGCTAATCCAGTTCGAAATCCAGACGCATTGTTTTGTAAGGGTGTGGTGGACTGTCTTGGATAAAAGAGGGCCTTCTTTTAAGCACTTTTCCCTGAGAACAAGATGAGGACAAGCCATTTTTCCTGGACATCCAACCAGCATCTGAAATTCAATCTACTAATGAATTTGGTATCTAAATCAACATGATCATGAAAAAGTTAGGAGGGGAGTATGTGTGTGTGCATGTGTGTGTGTGTGTGTATGCATGTGCATACTCATGCACATGTATAGCTGATTCTACTAATAAAGTGAGAAAATGCCATTTTTCCTTTATAAGGCAGCTAGTTTGCACAGTGGATAATGTGCCGGCCCTGGAGTGAGGAAAACTGGGCATTCAAATTCTGTCTCAGACATTTTCTTGCTGTGCAACCACAATGGATGGGCACATCACTTAACTGCTGCTTGCTTCAATTTCCCCATCTGTAAAATGGGGATAGAGCCACTTCTACATCTCAGGATTTTTGAAGTTTGTCAAGTGGTTTGCAAATCTTAAAATACTATATGAATGATAGCTACAATTATCATTATTATAATTGAAGCCAAAAGGCAGCCATGTTTAAGGGGGATCAGGAAAAAGCAATTAAAGTTGGAGTCAGTCTGAGAAGCTGCAAAGTTGTTATTCCTGAATTCAGAGGACTGGTCAAACTTGGTTGTGAGAAGTTTCAAAGTTGTTTTGAATAGCAGCAAAGGGGAATCCCACTGAACCAACCTAAAAATATTTGGCTTAAAAAAACTTTCCTATAACTAAATAAAAACAAAACCAAAAATAACCCTAAATCTCTCTGTTCGCTGCAGTATGTATTACAGAAAACTTTTATAGCTACTTATTACTACAAAAATAAAGCAATCCAGTTGGTAGCAATTCAGTGTCTCCCCTCACTGTGATAAATTTAACAATTCAGGGAAGCTGGATTAAACTAAGGTTTTCTACACTTGTGTATTGGGGGTTGGAGGACCAGATGTGATGTTGGAGGGAACTGTTGTAATGTAATGTGATCAAAAGAAGGATGTCAGTATATACTCACCAAAGACATTCCATTGTAAGAAAACACTGTTAATACTTTAGTAGGGTAGTAGAAAGTTCTGGACTTAAAGTCAAGAAACAGGAGTTCAAATCCCACCTTGGAACCCTTGCCAACTATTTTACCAAATGTTTGACAAATCACAGACTCAGTTTGCCTAAGTTTTGAAATGGGGATAAATAACATCCATTGTGACTACCTCACAATAGTTGTGAGTAACCAACATTGTGGAGCAGGGAAAAACTCCTTCCCTGCCTCTGAAGTCAGAGAATGTGGATTAAAACCCCACATCTGATATTTTCTTCCTGTCTGACATTAAACAAATTTTTAAAACTTCCTCAGTTTCATCATCTACAAAATAAGGATGCTGAGCTAGATTTAAATATCCTTCTTTCTCATTCACTTGGGCACTACTTCCCCATATGCTATTTCTCACATTAGAATATGTTTCTTCAGGGCAGGGGCTATCTCACTTTTCTATTTTTATCCCCAGTTTAACCACAATTTTTACTACATAATAGTATAGATTAATAAATATAAATATGTAAAATATAAATATATGTTTAATAATGAAAGAAACTTAATAAGTTATTTTTATCAATTTGTACAGCTATGACAAATGTGAAATTAATATTGGCTATTTTGTGTGGATAGTGATGGGTTGTGTGAAGCATAACACAAATTTTACGTAGCATCCATTTTGATTTGTATTCCCAATCCTTAGTCAACACCATTGATATTGGCTAAAGTTGGTTTTTTATCATAGCTACTCTTGGAGATGACTTCCATGTTGTTAAAAAGAAAAAAATGTCAAAAGATATAGGGTGGCTACATGTAACTAGAAGCTTTTTCCTATTTTTTTTATAAGACCATTCAAATGGATGCAAATTCTTTTCCTGGGAATACAATGCTCTAGAAATGTAGAGAAAATCAGCCTCAACCTGATGCCTTCTCTAGAGAGTATAGATTGTTATTCTTTCCATACAGATCTGCCTCTTGCCTGAGATTTCTCTTGGACTTCTCCCCCTTATGCTTCTCCCTCTATATTTTGCAGCTATGAAAACTGAAGCTAGACTCGCTAAATGTTTTACCCCATGGCCTGGGGTGATTCAGCAACATGATGCAAAGAAAAGGAACTGAGATTCCTGACACCTATGCCTTTGCTCTGACCATTAGACAACACAGCCTCCTTATTACTCTCATTTTGAAAGAGAGACACTTCCGTGGGCACAATAAAGCTCTCAGGCTTGGGTTTGGTGTATTATATTCCACAGCGGGGCTCCTTTTCATCCTGCAGGGAAATAGTCTTCCATTATAACCCTCAACTCCAGGCAGAACACAGTTAAGGACTGAATTAAGCTATTGCCCACAATTGCAATAAATTGGATGCAATGTCTTTTCGTTTCTTTTGAAGATATAATGACAATACATAAGACTTACTTGAAGTGGAACAAATGTACTCAGCAGGCTGGCGGGAGCATAAATCTGTCTCTGACAACTGTAATAGAGCAAGGCGGACTGCTGCTTGTTAATCAAAAGTTTAAGTCTTAGCCTGAATAACCAAATTCGATTGATTTTTTTCCCCCATTTTTAAAAGGCCCAAATCAAGCCTGAGATTTAGATTCTCCTACAGACTTGACACTGCTCCTCTCCTGTTTCTTTTTCATTTCTCCTCCTGTTGGCTCATCTTTAATGTAAATGTACCTTATGGATTGTTGAACTTTCTAGAGACTCCTGCTGTGTTGATTAATTGCTAATGAATGCTAATGAAGGAGTGAGGTGAATATACACTATGATGTATTTAAGTGATGATTGATTAGGTTTAGCATTAGCTGTCAGGAGAGTACTTACCACATGCACAACAAGTCCATAAATATGCACAGGATTGTTAGTTGGCTCCCCCATGACTCTTTCTGGTCTTTTAAGTCAAGCTCTGAGGTTCATTGCAACAGGGAAAGGACTGCCCTTTCAGGCTTTTGTAACCAAAGTAAATTCCGCCCTTAGAAAAGATAGCACCTTTCCTAACAGATTTTAATGAAACATTGATGATCAGCGACTATTTACTTGTCAAAATGTCACTCAATGGTGTGTATGTCTGTGTGTGTGTGTGTGTGTGTGTGTGTGTGTGTGTGTTTTAAGGAAAAGTTAACTTCTAGAAAAGCCATTTCTGGTATTTGTTTCCCAAGTTATGCTTCATTTTGTTGCTCATCTACTACTGAATGATTATTACTTTTGTCTGCCCACAATGCCA
Organism: Phalanger gymnotis; assembly: GCA_028646595.1. Taxonomy (NCBI): domain Eukaryota; kingdom Metazoa; phylum Chordata; class Mammalia; order Diprotodontia; family Phalangeridae; genus Phalanger; species Phalanger gymnotis. Next base: position 139,218,985 of record CM053622.1, read on the forward strand.
GAGGTCTAGAAGAAAAGTGAACATGTAATGAGCCCAAGTATCTACACACTGGCCTCTTATAGATGAAAACATCTGGAGGACTGATTGAATTTTTCATTTTTTGTAGAATATTCGGATTATAACATTATAGACTTAGAGTTGGAAAGGATTTTGGAGGTTGCCTAGGTCAACTCTGCCATTTTACTGATGAGAAAAGACAGGCTCGCAGAACCCAACTTACCCGAGACCATATAGAGAATAAGTGGTAAAGATGAGATTTGAACCTAGGTCTTCTGGCTTTAAATCCAGTAATCTTTCCCTAGATCCAACTTTTATCCAATTCCCTAAATAAAAATGTCTCTAACACACAGGGAACAACCTCCTTTGTGGGGGATCCTTGACATCCTTTCCTGTTCAACGTACTGACACTGCATAGTTTTCTAAGTAATCACCGTAGGACTAATTAGCCTTCCCTGACCTCCAGCTCTTGTGACCATTTACCCTATAAATTGAATTTGCATAGGCTTCCTGTATCTTGGTAATTACAATATGAAATTCATGTGTCTGCCTTCAATTCTCTTTATTTCCTGGATTAGAAGTGACTTCAGAGGTGGCATAATGGATTCTTACTCAACTTCAATATAAAATGGCACCTAAATACCTGGTGACATAAATTTGGTTTAGACTCAATTGCTTCTGAAGTTCTTTCCAGTTCTGAGACTGTAATTCTGAGACCGTATCTTTTATCTTTTTCCAACTTTATTTCCTTATCTAATTGAATTTAACAAATACTTATCAAGAGCCTACTGTGCACAAGGCATACTATGTATAAGGCACTGGAGATCTGACATGAAAAGAAAAAGAGTCATCATCCTTAAGAGCATAGGATATATCATTATATCATTTTTTTCATCTTGCCAAGACAACTGCATCTGACCAATCTGAAATCTACCGTCTGACCAAGGGATCTTTCTTTTTCTTACCTTCCTCTATATAACTTTCTTTAAAAAAGTTTTGTTGAACAAATTCCCAACCAACAAACTCAAGGCTTCTTATAGTATATGATTCTTGCCTATTCATAATTTTGCAATTACCTTGTTTTCCATCCTTCCATTTTCCTTTTGCTATAATGTAACTAGTACTGCCTTTGAAATGCTACCTGCATATTAACTATATTATAAAATAGTGGGCCATCTTATTGTTAGACCATGCTAGTCTCATATTCAATAAGTTCTACTGGATCTCTATCACCTCTAGAATAAAACAAGATTCTCTATTTGGCATTCAAGGCCTTTCAAAACCCACCACCTCTCCTCCTATCTTTCCCATCTTATTATACCTTTACGTTCTCCCACATACTGTTTGATCCAGTGACACTGGCTCCCTGGATGTTTCATGAGCAAGATATTCCATCTTTCAGCTCCAGCCATTTCTCTGACTGTCCCCCTTGCCTGGAATGCTCTTCTTCCTCATCTCCATCTCCTGGCTTCCCCAACTTTCTTCAAGTTGCAACTAAAACCTCACCTTCTACCGGAAAGTCTTTGCTAATGCTTCTCAATTCTATTACCTTCTCTCTGTAGATCATTTCTTGCTTGCTTTGTATGTGGCCTCTATGTACACAGTTATTTTCATGTTGTCTCCCTCACTAGATAGTAAGTTTCTCAGGAACAGGGACTGTCTTTTGCTTATCTTTGTATCCCTACAATGTGCTTGGAACATTGGATCTGTTTAATAAACTCTTATTGAATGAGTGGCTAGTAATCTTTGTTTTTGTATGTGAAGAACAGTCATATGTGACACCCAGAGTATATAACTGTTTCTACCTAAACTATTACACTAATAACTTTGGAGTCAAGTACATCTGCCAAATTAAATATTAAATAATAGCAGAAGGAGAGAGGGTGATTAACAGGTGTGAGATCTTCTCGGATGAAATTTGAAAAATAGATGAGTCAATGAGGTGTAGAGATTCTAGTTGGCAGGAATTCTTAAGGAGAGTCTGAATAAGAAAAAAAGAGTCAGCCCTAGTATTGAATTCAAGTGTGACAAGTTATGATTTGGAGAAGCAATTATAAAGAATGTTATAATAGCAAGAGCAGTGGTATCAAACTCAAATAGAAATGGGGCCCACATGGGGGCAGCTAGATGGTGCAATGGATACAGTGCTGGACCTAGAGTCAGGAAGACTTATTTTCATGAGTTCAAATGTAGCTCGAGACATTTATTAGCTGTGCAATCCTGGGAACTCGCTTAACCCTGTTTGCCTCAGTTTCCCCATCTGTCAAATGAGTTGGAGAAGAAAATGATAAACCACTCCAGTATCTTTGCCAAGAAAATCCCACATGGGGTCACAAAGAGTCAGATTATGACTGTAAAATGACTGAACAACAACAAAACAAACAAAAAGACTATACATGAGGATTCCCTCAGGCAGCATATTTATTTATTTAGAAAATGTTAGTATTATCTCTGTTGCATTGTGCTTTCATTTATTCTGTTAACATTTCCTAGTTACATTTTAATCTAGGTCTAGCCATCTGAAGAATGTTAAGAGCAGTGTGTTTGTCCCTTCTGAGCTAGAGCATCAATAGATAGCATACATCATAGCTGTGGAGTTTGAAAGAATTGTAGATGTTATCTAGTTCAGCCTCCTTCATTTTGTAGATGAAATTGTGGTCCAGAGAAGTTGTGACTTTCCCAAGGTCGTATATAGTGAGTCATAGAGATACTATTCAAATTCAGGGTTTCTTGACTCCGAATCCAGCATGTTTTCCCTAGGGCCATCTTTAAGTAGAAGCTAAGAAATTGTATGTTTTCATTTTGAAGGCCCAGGTAAGCACTGTTACATAGGAAAAGACCTTTTTATCAAAGACAGTCTATCTATATGAAGGAAGTAACTTCACATAGCGGACGACTTTATGAAGAATGGCCTTCCAGGTCCAATAAAGCAGTAATAAGAAAACAGAAGAAGTGGACGCCCAGCCAATATTTACCAGCGAGGCCTATTGACTCTACAAGCCTGATCATCAATGTGTAAAGAAGCACAGAGTTGTTCTGGAAAAAGGAAACTGAATTGGATGGATTCGTTTTCATGCGGTTTTACAAGTTGTCTCCTACAGCTGGAATTTTAGCTACAACTCCTTAAAATTACTGAATCTTTCTTTAAAATATAAACTATAGGAAAACTCCTGTGGGGATCAGAAGGATGCCTCTTTATGCAAGGTATTTGGGGACCAAGTACAGTTGTTTGAGCTGGTTTTTTTCCTCCATTTTAGAGGACATTTGCTATGCAGAGATCCCACCTCTCTAGTTAATAAATTCTTCAATGGATCTTTCCTTTAGAATTTCCCTCCATAGTTCAGTCAGTATCATCACTATCTTCCCCTTAGATCAATCCATATACCCACAACCCTGCGACTCACAACACATGTTGTCTAGTTGCTAAAAGGGCATATTATACACAGGCAAAAACTAAAACTTTGCTAATAGTGAAACTCAGTTGACAAGTCTCTCCCTCATTATCCCACTTGTCACATTCTGGGGTGTTATTGTCTCAGACTTCTCATTAGCAGATCATTAGTATGCTCTCCCATATAGCATGTTTGCTTTTAAAGTTCCTCTTAAAGGCCTACTAACAAAATTTCACTATGTACATTTTATAGAACTTTTATCTGAGAAAGCATCACTGGCATCTCCATTGAAATGAGTTGGTGATCTTTTTTTTTAAATGAGTAACTCAGCAATTAGGACCCAAAATTCAAGAGGGTACAAATGACTTGTGCAAGAGACAGAAAATGAAATGGTTGGGGGAAGAGGTAGGAGAGGTTCCTCATTAAATTCTTTCTCGGTATTCACTTATTAGTTTCTAAATGCCAGCAGACAAAAGAGTGAATAAATGGGGAAGCAGTGACTGAGGGGGATGGTGTGTGTATAAGACTTGACCGACCAATTAATTTAGAGTGAATCATAATATTTAATTTTGATAAAATTGTTCTGTACTGAACAAATTGGATGATTTTGAGATTTTACCTGTGGGTAAAAAGGGTTTACTTACAGGCTCTAAAGTAGGTGGATAGGTATGTTTGCAGGCATCACTTTTACTGCATCGGCAACTTTCCTAAGTATTGGACCAGAGAACAGTCACAGAATGATAGAAGCTGGAAGGAACCTATACAACCCCTCCATTTCTCAGATCATCTGCTATGATCTGAAAATGGACAAGACAAGATGCCTTGAAAAACTATTCTGGACATGTAATGGGTAGGATTCACAAAGGAGGGCATCAGCAATGTCTGGGCAGCTGTATTTCCCGAGAAGTTGCTACCACACTCTGCTATTAATATTGTCAAAGGTCTGTGTTAGATCAGGAAGAGTCACGTAAAGCAGATGGTACTTTTCACATGCCTTTTCCTGAGGCTTGTGAAGAGTAAAGATCAAGTCCAGGGAAACACATCCTACTCTGCAACCACACAGACTCTTCAGAAGAAATGTATTTTAGCTCATGAGATAAGAGCCAGTTGAAAGGATTCTTGCCAGAGCCTTCTCATGAGTGGATTGATGGGAGATTGCCCAAGACATTTTCACACTCCAATCTGCCATCCTTTGTCTTGCATACACGGATGATAATTGTGGCTCTGAAGCCACTTGTCACGGTATCATCACGAAAGACATAAAATAACAGTGAAAAACCACAGAATTAGAAAATCAAAAGAATGGAGGGAAGGCCCTGGTCATCTGATCCAGGTCACAGATTCCAGGTAGGTTTATGTCAAATCCTTGTAAGACAGATGGCTGTCTCATACTCCTGAACTTTTAAACTCAGCTCCTTCAGTGAAGGGATTATATTGATTTTTGTATCTGTATTTCTAGCACTTAACATATTATGTGCTTAATAAATGTTTTTCATGAATTTATACACTCCCTACCAATTTTTCAGCATCTTAGGGTTGAGGTTCTCTTGTTAAGCACCTGACAATTAAATCCATCTTTATATCTGCTCAAAATCAATGCAAGTCTCTTTTAAAGTTCATTTCCCTTTGTTCCCCCTCAGTAGAGAAGGAGAAATCAAGAAAGTCCATTTGTATCAGGTAGCTCTTGAAGGGTACTCTACCAGCCTATGAGGCTCACTTGATACCAAGACATCATGGCACATTTTGTGGCACTAGGGAAGAATCAGGGAAATGGGTGACCAGCTTCCTCTGGGACATGGCTACATTGCCCTGGCTCACGGGTTACCCGTGTTTCAGTATGGCCCTTGTGGACTTTGACGGTGACAATGTGAATGTTTCACAGGCACTAAAGGAGTACTGATACCCATTGCTCACCAGGAACTTGGAGCGAGTGAGTATGGATGGCATCAAAGTGACCCACTGGTGGGAGTACCAATGTGGTAAAGGAGGGATGCTCAAGCTTGGCTTAGAGGGGAGAGGGCACAAGGGCCTCAGATGAAAAGATATGTCTGTGTGTATGTATATGTATATGATGATGAAAGATATATATTATCTGTGATGAAAGATATGTATTGATAATGAAAGATATATATTTAGACATTATATATACTAGGCATCTATATTAGACATTATATTATAAAGATATATCTATTAAACATCTAGATGGAGGAGTGAATGAGTGCTCTCCTTGGAATCAGGATGACCTCAGTTTGAATCCTGCCTCAGATACTAGTTGTGTGACCTTGGATAAGTCACTTAACTTGTATCTGCCTCAGTCTCTTTCTTTGTCACATGTGGATAATGATAGCACATACTTCTAAGGGCTGTTTTGAGATAAAATGAGATGTTCGTAAAGTACTTTGCAAATACTTAAGCACCATTCAAATGCTAGATATTATTATCATAGGCAATTCATAAGACTACAGATTCAGAGCTGGAGGAAATCTTGGAGGTCATTGAGTCCTCCTGAAACCTCCCATGGCTCCTTCTCCCCTACTCTCTCATCTGAGATCTTTTCCTCAAATTTTACAGAAAAAAATGAGGCTTGTGTTGGCCCCCCTTTTCCCCGTCTTACTAGTTTTCTATAATAGGAACGCTTTTCTGCTGCATCTTCCTCCTTCAACCCTGTCTCACATGATGAAGTGGTCTTACTTTTTATTAAGACTAATCTCTCTACTTTTCAAGCAATATCATCCAGTTCCTGTCTCCTCCAACAGATTGTTCCCTCTGTCTTCTCTACTCTTTCAATTATTTTCAATCTCTGTCTCTCTACTGGCTCATTTCCCACTGCCTCCAAATATGCCCATTTCTGCCCTATCCTGAAAAAACCTTCACTTCATTCTTCCATCCCTGCTATCATCCTATGTCTCATCCTATGTCTCTAAAGTTACCAATGATCTCTTAGTTTCCAGATCCCAAAGCCTTTTCTCAATCCCCATTCTCCTTGACGTCTCTGTAGTCTTTGACACTGTTGATCACCCTCCTCCTTGTTACTCTTTTACATCTAGGTTCTTGGACACCATTCTTTTCTGGTTCTCTTCCTACCTCTCCTATCTTTTGCTGGATCCTCATCCATATCACACCTTTTAACTTGAGATGTCTCCCAGGATTCTGTCCTAGGCCCTCTTCTCCCTCTATATTATTTCACTGCTTGGTGATCTCATAAGCTTCCATGGATTTAATTACCATCTCTATGATGATGATTCTCAGATCTACCCGTCCTGCCCCAATCTCTCTGCTAACTAACCTGCAATTAACTTTCAGATATCTTGAACTAGATATCTAGTAGACATTTTAAATTCAATATGTCCAAAACAGAATTCATTATATTTTCCTTTCCTACCTCTTCTATTACCATAGAGGGGAACATCAACCTCTTAGTCCAGCAAGTTCTCAACCTAGAAGTCATCGTGGACACCTCTCTCTCACCACCCCCACCCCACATATTAAAGTTGTTGCAAGGCCTTTTGATGTCACCTTTGCAACATATCTCAAATATGTCCCCTTCTCCAACACTGCCACTGCTCTGGTATACCTCATATTGGGATTATTAAAATAACTTCCAGCTTCAAATCTCTCCCACTCCAATCCATCTTCCATTCAAGTACTAAAGTGATTTTCCTAAAACACAAGTCTGATCACGTCACCCTCTCTTCTCCCTCTAAACTCTAGGGGCTTCCTATTGCCTCCAGGAGCAAATATAAAATGCTCTGCTTGGCATTCAAAGCCCTTTACAACCAAGACCCCTCCTACATGTACTCTTTGATGCAGTGACACTGGCCTGGCTATTTCACAAATAAGATGCTCCATCTCTCTGCTCTGGGCATTCTCTCTGCCTAGCCCCTATGCCTGGAATGCTCTTGTCTCTGATTCCTGAGCTTTCTGGCTTCCTTAAGTCTCAACTAAAACTCTACCTTCTAATAAAAAGCCCTCTCCAGCCTCTCTTTATTGTTGTGTCTTCCTTCTATTAATATTTACTATTTATCTTCAATAGAGTTTGCTTTGTATATATTTGTTTGCATGTTGTTGTGTGAGAAATAATTCGTTTAGACTCCTACTCTATTCCAATCAGTATCCATCAATTTGATATGATTCCATAGAGATAGTGATTAGAAATTCTATATATTAGGCCTCAGAACTATGAACTGTTAATTATAAATTCTCTTGCTTAACCATAGGAAGTTAACTAGAGGCTTTCCACTCTTGTTTTTCCTTGTCATGGTAACCAAGCCCAGTATGGTGGAGGTGACTCACTTACATGGATAGTCATCCAACTCATTTTTGTACCTCTGCATCTCTCTCTCTTGTCCAAGAGCAAAAGACGATCTTATGACCACCCAGTCAGCGGAGATATTCTTTGCTTCATCCAACTTGTGACCCTGCTGATATATCATTTTTGCTTATTTTAGCTTATGCATCATGTGTCAACCAATGGAATTCTGTATTTTGTATAAGCACTTTAGAATTTCTAGGTAATAAATCTGGTATCAAACTCTACGAAACAAAGTCCTGGAAGAAGGGGACATCTTAAATCATGAGAAAGATCTGAGATCCACTTCACTATAGGGGTCCATGGACTCTTTAATAAAGTGCCATTAGCTCAGAGCTCTGCCTCAGTTTCTTTTATTGTAGGTTAGAAAATTATAATCCCTACAGTTGCCTCCATTAAATTCTAAGCTTCTTGAGGACAGGGATTGTCTTTCCCCTCTTTTTGTAATCCCAGTGCTTAGAACCTTGCCTAGCAATAGTAAGCACTTAATAAATGTTAATTGAATTTAAACTTTCATTTTACAGTTAAGAAAATTGAGACCCAGAAAGGCTTGGGTTAGACTTGCCTAGGGTCACATAATTACTATTTAGAAAAGTGAAGGCATACCAAATGTGTGCTGGTGCCTTTATGATATCAAGAGAAAGACAAGAAGGCCCCTAGGTATGTTGGGCAATCATAGTAGAACATGGAACTCATAGTAGGTCATGAACAAAAGTCACAGAAGATGAGCAAGCATGGCTGGGGTTTAGTTAGAATCACTGATGTGAATATTTATCATGGATCCATTTAAGAATTTGAATGTCTCCCTCACAAGAAAAAAAATGGATGGGGATTTCCTCTGACTCTCCATTACAGGATATACTGGGGTTATCTACTCAGAGCAAGACTTGATAGTCTGAACAAAGAGACCAGGATTATTCTAGAGCATAGAACTGTGAGGACTTGAAGAACCATAAGGCCTGACTAGGACTATAGAAAGCATGCTGTATTGTAAAATAATCCAATTGGTAAAACAACATTTGCATGTCCAATTTCTTTCTGGAAAAAAAATCGCAAGACCTTTGCCATTTTCCAATCACCAGAGACATCTCCTGACCATCAGGAATTCTCAGAAATAATAGCTTGAGTCTCTGTTACAAAAGCTATCAATTTATTAAATTCTCTTCTTGCTACATATTGTTATCAACCTCTTATGATTTGAAAAATCCATTTTTTTCAAGTGTTCTTCAACTTAATCTAGTTTAGATTTCCACCTGTCCTCATATGGGTACCAGCTTAAAATGATTTTTTTATTTGGAGGGGTAGAAAGTGGAGGTAGAGGATAAAATACAAATATTTTCAATAACTGAACTTTGGAGACGAGGGGGAACGTAGAAGGCTCTTTATAGTTGTATTCCTGTAAGGTTTTTAACTTCCCCAAGTCTTACATTATTTTCTTATATGACAAGATTTTTCCTTTACAAAATTTGCTTTTACATCTCTTCCAGTTCTTTCTGTAGCTTTTCTCTCCTTGTTCCTGCAGAATCATGCTATTTGTTTTTCGAACTGTTGCGATTTTTTTTCTGCTGTAGAAGGTCTTTGTTAGGCCCTGCAGCAACCCCACACCAAGACCCAATTGCCGTACCTAGATCTAGAATGAAGAGGTACAAAGTGGTGAGCATAGAGTTTAATGAGCTGAAGCCAGATAACAAGATTGGGAGGGATAGAAGGTCCAGAAAAAACAGCAACATAAAATGGAAGAAGAGAAAATTCAGAAAAATGAGCTCACAAAATAAAAGGAAAAAAGATATACCTTAAGTCATGTATTGTATGCACGTCAATTGTTTTGACAATTGCTTGAGCAACCACCAGGCTGATGCAGAACCTAGTGTTTGGGAATAAAAGTAATCATGGGGAGAGGCATCCTCACTGATGTGGTAAGACCATAACCTCATGCTAGTTGCTGTGATGGGGACAACCTGGGAAGTCTCCCACTGTAGGGGATAGCATGAGGCACAGAGGCCGTTCATTGACCACAGATGTTTTGGGGTCCAATTTTACATCAATCCTCACCCTGTATTTGACAACTGTATCTTTACAAGCCAAATAGTATTTTTTTATGCCTTTTCCTTGGGGAGTGGGGGTGGAAGTCATTTCAACCATGCAGATACCTAGGTTTAGGATAGAGGTCCCAGTCCTTCCTAAGGTCTTTCACAAAGTCCTAGAATGTTAGACTAGAAAGGGACTAAGGAAATCATTTAGTCCAAAACCTTTATTTTGCGGATGACAAAACTGAGGCAGAGAGAGGTTAAACGAAATGTTCATAGTCCAAGAGACAGTCAATGACAAGAGTCCGGGCTAGAAGCTAGTCCTTGGTGTAGTCTCTTTCCACTACACCACATCGCTTCATGTTTAAGCTAATCTGATGCCTTCCTTTCTTTTCCTCACCTGTTACTAACCATTAATTCAACCTAGGACAAAAATGATTTTTAAAAATTACTTTGTTGAATTGGATGCACACAGGGGTGTGCTGCTAAATGATAACCTTTAGCACTCCAAAAAGCAAGACACCCTTTAAAATTTAATAGGCATTATTTACATTTTCTCCATTCACTTTCTTAAGTGTAGACAATCGACCCAACAATACATACAGACCTTATTCGTAGCATTTGCTGATTTCCAAGGTGCAAATAGTCACACTGAAAATTTAACAATTGGCTCTTTTGAGCTGGTACTAGCACTAGTAGCTGGTTGTCCAGCAAGCCCTTGTAATACACAAACATTTACAACATTTGTGTGCGTGTGCATGTGCGTGTGTGTGTATTTGTAGCATTTGCTGATTTCCAAGGTGCAAATAGTCATGCTGAAAATTTAACAGTTGGCTCTTTTGAGCTGGTACTAGCTGGTTGTCCAGCAAGCCCTTGTAATACACAAACATCCACAACATCTGCATGGTAGAAAAAACCCCCTGCCCCTCAAGGAAAAGGCATAAAAGAAAACTATTTGGCTTGTATATGTGTGTGTGTGTATATATATACATATATATGTATATAGTCTATAGATATAGATACACACATACATACATATCTGCATATGTGTAAATACTGTGAACTTCTATTACATAAACTTTTAAAGACTATATATATACATATGTGTATATATACACACATACATGTATATGTATGTGTGTATATATATGTGTGTGTGTAGTCTTTTAAAATTTATATAACATAAGTTCACAGTTTCTAATACAGTCCTCTATTTTATTCTTGGCATATCAGAATGTTTGTGTTTGGTGATAACTATTAAGTTTACGATAAAAAAGAAAATTTAAGAAAAATCATAATTTGTCATCTCATTATCCTTCTTGATTTTTTCAAAGGACTGGCAGAGTGTTATTTTGCCTGCAAAGTGTGTCTTTCTTAGACTCCTTTGTTTTGCAGCCTTTTTTTTCACATCTGCTCCCCACTGCCTGTGTGCTAATCTTATTAAAACTTGCATTAATATGAGTAGATACTACAAAGTCACAATAAGGAAATTCAGAGATATTGCTGACCTAGATTGCTGAAACCCACTGGCCCCCGTATTGTGGAATCTTTTGAAGAAAATGGCTGTGATACAGTGAATGATTTTACTGGGTCTCACCTACCTCAGTTACAGAATGGTTATTAAGTGTTTAGTCCTATTAGCTACAACTTAATATTTGCTTGTTTACATTCTTGAACCTGGGGTCATTCTAAGTGCAATTCTGATTTCTTTTTCCTTTTGGTCGATGCATTTCAGTTATCAGTCTAAGCCAATTTTCATATAACACCCTCAGCAAGTCTTGGGAGTTCTGCAAATTTCTCTCAAGGCCGGGGGTTTGTTTTCTTCTTGCCCAGCTGAGGTTGCAGACCTGTGTTCATTACTCAATACTGATCTTTTAGCTAATCATTTAGTTAATTGATGAAAAAAAAGTGCTCGCTGAGCCACTTTGTTTTCTTTTCCTATAGGGATCCAATCCTCATATCCTCTTCCAACCCATGCTGATGTTTTTAAAAATCGATGCCTTTATCTCTTAGGCTTTTTGGACAATAATCATGGCATCATTGGTCCAGAGCTGGAATGAGCCTTTCCTGTTCAGTTATTTCCAACTCTTCATGACTTCATTTAGGGTTTTCTTGGCAAAGATGCAGGAGTGGTTTGCCATTTCCTCCTCTAGCTCATTTTTTACAGATGAGGAAACTGATGCAAACGGGGTTAAGGGATTTTCCCAGGGTCACCCTATTGAGTGTCTGAGGCCAAATTTGAACTCAGGACTTCCTGATCCTAGGCCCAGCACTCTATTCACTGAGCACCTAACTGCCTTTGGAATGAACCAAAGGCATCATCTAATTATAGCATTATAGCTTTACAGCTGGAAGGGATCTGAGAGCTCATGTGATATGACTTCCTCTCATGAAGAACCTGAACCCCAGGAAATTAAAATGACTTGGCCAAAGACACATAGACTGTGTCAAGGTAGGATCTGACTCTGAAGACAGTGCCCTTTCAATTTTACTCCACTGCCTCTTGTTAAATGGCATAAATTTAATATCACCATTTAGTTTAACAGATCTTCTGTTCATGTGTGCTACAATGCAAAGAAACATCTTCTTCTAGCCCTTCCCAACTTGGTTTCAACTCACCAACCTTTCCAGCCTTATCCCCCTTTCTCTGCCATCATCACAGTGCTAAAGCACATATTTTAATATGTTTGCCTTGAAATAAAGCAGTTAACATTTTGAAATTTCTCTCTTCTCTGGCTGCTAATCTGTGATCAACAAAGCTTCCAGCGTTCTCATGAGGTTTGATCACAACTAATGCCAAGGCATTCAGCTCTTTGGCTATCTACCCACTTGATATAAACCTTGGTGACCCAAAATGATGCTATTCACAGCTGCTTTTCTATGCAGAAGATCGTGGCTGGAGAAGCCAAGGTAGAATTGAAAGTCCCTTCCTTGTTAGTTGGGCATAAAGTTTATTCTTTAAGTAGTGAAAGAAGCCACAACCTGGAGATTTATTGTGGCTTGTGTCCCTGTGTCTTTGCCATGGAGTTAGCATGATAGGTGAACACATGTATACACATGTACCTATACATATATGTTCATGCACACACATATGCATATGCACACATATGTACATATACGTATACACATACACACACACACACACAGAAGTCTTTAACTGAGACACACTATCCCTGAATGCTGTACATCGGATTGGCCTATTTGCTGCTATCATTTCTCTGCTATAGACATTGATGCGCCATTCCTTTGAATTGTGCTTCATTGTATCCTTGAAGCGTTTCCCTGTCTCTTTCAATTGCCCCATTATTGTACTATATGTGCAGCCATTTAAATAATAAGATACTAATGTGTAGAATGGGGAGGTTGGCAGGTGGTATTGTCTATAGTATTCAGCTGGTGATAATCATAGCAAACATTTATATAGTGCTTTAAAAAGCAAAGTACCTTTTACATGCATGATTTCGTTTGATTCTCACAATAGCCAGATCATGTAGATGACATTATTGTCCTCTTTTTTACAGAGGAAGAAACTGAGGTTCAGAGTCACACAACTTGTTAGGGTCTGAGGCAGGATTTTAAGTTAGGTCTTCTCGACTCCAAGACCAGAACTTTATCTGCTAGATCTCTGTGCTGGTAATGTGGAAGCTGTGCTTAGCAAAAAACTAGGCATTTTCAGTAGCTATCCCTCATGCTTGGAATATTTCTCCTGCTCTTCCTCCTTCCCCTCCTCTTCTTCTCCCTCCTCTTCCTCCCCCTTCTGCTCTTCCTTTTCCTCCTCCTCCATATCCTCCTCTTCTTTCTCATCTCTGCCTCCTAGTTTCCCTGGTTTCTTTCAAATCCCAGCTAAAATTCTACCTCCTACAGGAAACCTTTCCCAATTCTTAATTCCAGTGCCTTTCCTCTGTTGGTTATTTCTTATTTATCAAATATATGTATATATATACACACATATATAATTATATATGCATGTGTATCTATACACACATATGGAGATAAACAGACAGACAGAGACAGAGACAGAACTTGTTTGTATGTAAATTAATGGTGTGTTGATTCCCCTTTAGATTGAGAACTCCTCAAGGACAGAGTTTGTTTTTTATCTTTTTTAAAAAATATCCTCAGTGCTTTGCACAGTAATGTAACAACAACGTTATTTGCAGCTACTGTGGTTATGTAAGGCTAATAACAAGCCTTGAAAACACCAGCACATGGAAGGGCTGCTAGCAAAGGTTCTTTGATCTGCTTTTCTAAGGGAAGCAACTTTAAGGGCTTTACAATCTTACTTTAATTAAACATGTATATATATATGTACATATATATATATAATATACACATATATGTATGTATTATTCATTTAGTTCAAGGGAGAAAGTCAGTACTCTGAACTTCAGAGAAAACACAAACAGAAATTACAAGCAGAAATTATATAAACAGAGCAAATAACACAAATTAGCACACAGGGCTTCTAACTGTCCATAGCAATACATACATAGTTACCAGAGAGAGAGAAGCACAAACATCTGGGTTTTCAAAGCCAGGGGAGGGGTCCTTAATGGCTACTCCAAAGCAAAACCCCTCCTCCTGCAGTTCTGAGAGTTGTAGCTTAATGGCTACCCTCAGAGAATATATACTCTTTTTCAGGGCCCAAGGGCTTCACACCTCTTGTAACCTAATTAGCAAAAGGGTGTGGGCCTTCTTACAAACAAAAGCAAGACTCACTCAAAGGCACTTGATTGCCTTAGTGCTGAGAAGCACTCCAAAAGAAAAAAAAACAGTAAAAAGTCCCACTTTGGTTGCCCTTACAAGTAATTGGTACATAGTAGGCACTTAATACATGTTTATTAACTGATTGATTGGTAAAGTCCAAGATTGGGAGTCAGTCTATTTGGGTCCTTTTCCTAAGTCTTTCAATGACTGATTCATTGACTCAGTGAAGTCACTGATAATATTCTTGGTTCCCCCATTTCCTCAAACTAGGAATATTTTTGCATAATATCCATTTAAAAACATGTAAGATTTCATGTAGTGATAATTTCTCTAGGGTAATTTTTGTTCTGTCGATAAAGACAAAAGGAATATTATCACTCTTAATAGATGTCAGAGTAAGAAAGTTGAATGTTAAATATACAGAGAAGCATAGGAAACTCTCTGAACACATTCAAATTGAAGTAAGCAGGACCAAGAAAATACTATACACAATGACTCCAATAAGGTAAATGGACAAGACAGCAGCTGCACAAAGGTCAAAATGAAGCTGTGCTATGCAATTACAATAACAAAGTTGTCCCTGAAGAAGAGTGAAGAAAACCAACTTTCCTCCTTTCTCTTTGCACAGTACCAACAGTAACAAACTGTCTCTCTTCACTTTTTTTTGAGGAGGAAGGTCAAAAAGCTAAAACAATGACAATGAGAACAGTGCCAATGTGTCTCCAAAGAAGGGCCCCTAATTTGCCAATGGGAGCCCAAATGCCACAAAACAAAGTCTGGACCAAGTAGTGCAGAGGTCTCAGTGGAAATAGTCCGTACTGGAAGTGGTAGCATTTTCCTTTCCTATTCTCTGTGGACACCTGCCTAGTCATGTGTAACAGCTGTGAGTAAAGTCAACACAACGCGTTCATTCTCTCTCTTGTTTCTCCTTTTAGAAACATTTTAGGATGCCAGTCATTGGGTAGACAAATTTATATCTTTAGTTGAAGTCTGCTTGAGAAGAAAGAAAAAGACAATCCATTTTCCCTCATTGAAAAAATAATGCTGTAGAATAATTCACTATTTAATTTTGTAAATAGAATCTGTCATTGTATGGGAAAAGTTTCAAATCTTTCCTCATAAGCATACAATGGTCACCTCTACAGCTATCCTATCCAAAAGAAAACTTCTACCTTGGAAGTGACTCCCTGTGACTGTGTGGCTGCCTAGAAGAAATGAACCAAGCTGAGAAAATGCGTCCGAATTCTATTTGCATTTAAAAAATCAAAAATATATGTATTTTAAAACCTTAAAAATTATAGAAGTGAATGTGAAGGATGCAACATTGAATCTGAATTGTACATTTCTTTGTAAGGCTTACTACATGAAATCTGTTCTGTCTGAAGTTTACACAGGAGACTGTTTGGAAGCAGTACATCAAAGTCAGGCCTATTTAATTTCTTCATGATTTTTTAATCCAATCTCCCAATGCTGACCCTCCCCCTTCCAATCAACCCAATCACTGCTGTGCTTAAGAGAGCACATTTCATCTATGGAATGCTTGCCACCTTATGTCATGTTGCTGAGAGATGAGTTTTGAATCTTATTTTTAAATACTTGATAACACATTTTTTTTCATTTCCTTTCTTCATGTGCCAATTCACACAATAATGATACATATTTCCCTATTTCTTATGTTCTGTTCACCCTCAGTGCAAAAATATAAAATAAAATAAAAGATTTGCTCAAGGCAACTTTCCCATAAAATAATTTGTAGAAAAAAGCAATGCATCAGTTCAGATTACTGACCAATTTAACAGCCCCCTGCAGGACCTTGCTGTGCAAACAAATGCTTTGTTTAAATATTAAAAGGTCAATCTCTTGTTCTGATTGCTGACAGAATATTAGAGAAGGATGAAATGGAGTGGATAGGCTATGACATAAGGCCCCACTATGGCTGCTGTCACAACTGATGGTCTGGTTCTAGAAATAGCATATGCCAGTTTTCCTGACCTCAGGATTTTTAAATTTGTTTTTGTTTTCAAAAGCCACTCAGAGGCTATACTGTAGAATAGGGAAATCACTCCCAGGACATTTCTTGCTGCACAGTGATACAAGGACTATCAGCTTGGCTGTTGAATTGAATCCCAAGTTGACTTCTTGGGCCTACTCTAGAACATGGGCCAAAATTTTGGACTTATGGTTATTTATCAACCAGAACTTTGAAGCATCAAGTTTAAAGGAGTAAAAAAAAAAGTTCTCTAGCTCTACCCTGCACAACTCTCCAGCTATGTCACCTTTAGCTTAACATCTTAAATAATTGATAGAGCCTGAGGTTTTTATCGCTTTTCTTTTTTTAACTATATTTTAATAAATATTTATTATCTGACCTCAGAGGTCAGGTTCTTTTTTTTTCTCTTTACAATTATTTTATTATTTAATATTTTAGTCTTCAACATTAATTTCTACAAGATTTTGAGTTACAAATTTTCTCCCCATTTCTACCCTCATTCCTACTTCAAGATGGCACATATTCTGATTGCCCCATTCCTCAGTCTGCCCTTCTATCTGTCACCCTACTACTCCCCAACCCGTTTCCCCTTACTTTCTTGTAGGACAGGATAGATTTTTATGCCCCTTTTCCTATGTATCTTATTTCTCAGTTGCATGCAAAAACAACTTTTTTTGGAGCATCTGCTTTTAAAACTTTGAGTTCCAAATTCTCTCCTCTATTCTCTTTCCTAAGAAGGCAAGCAATTCAACATAGGCCACACATGTGTCATTATGTAAAACACTTCCACAATGCTCATGTTGTGAAATACTAACTATATTTCCCTCCATTC
Source organism: Phalanger gymnotis (assembly GCA_028646595.1). Classification (NCBI taxonomy): domain Eukaryota; kingdom Metazoa; phylum Chordata; class Mammalia; order Diprotodontia; family Phalangeridae; genus Phalanger; species Phalanger gymnotis. Next base: position 139,236,239 of record CM053622.1, read on the forward strand.
TATCCTGTCCCCCTTTATTCAATTTTCTTCCTTGACCCTGTCCCTTTTCAAAAGTGTTTGCTTTTGATTACTTCTTCCCCTGTCTGCCCTCCCTTCTATCATCCCCCCTTTTTATCCCCTTCCCCCTACTTTCCTGTGGGGTAAGATACCCAATTTAGTGTGTATGTTATTCCCTCTTAAAGTCAAATCCTATGAGAGCAAGATTCCCTCATTCCCCCTCGCCTGCCCCTTCTTCCCTTCCAACAAAACTGCTTTTTCTTGCCACTTTTATGAGAGATAATTTACCCCACTCTATCCCTCTCTTTCTTCCTCTCTCAATATATTCCTCTCCCATCCCTTAATTTAATTTAATTTTTTTAGATATCATCCCTTCATATTCAACTCACCCTGTCCTCTCTGCATATATATATATATATATGTATATATATATATATATATATATATATATATATATATATATATACATACGTGTGTGTGTGTGTGTGTGTGTGTGTGTGTATTCCTTTCAAGTACCCTAATACTGAGAAGGTCTCATGAATTATACACATGATCTTTCCATGGAGGAATGTAAACAAAACAGTTTAACTTTACTAAGTCCCCTATGATTTTTCTTTCTTGTTTACCTTTTAATGCTTCTCTTGTTTCTTGTGTTTGAAAGTCAAATTTTCCATCCAGCTGTTGTCTTTTCACTGAGAAAGCTTGAAAGTCCTCTATTTTATTGTAAATGCATATTTTGCCTTGGAGCATTATACTCAGTTTTGTTGGGTAGGTGATTCTTGGTTTTAATCCTAGCTCCTTTGACCTCTGGAATATCATATTCCAAACCCTTCAATCCCTTAATGTAGAAGCTGCTAGATCTTAGGTTATCCTGATTGTGTTTCCACAACACTCAAATTGTTTCTTTCTGGCTGCTTGCAATATTTTCTCCTTGAACTGGGAACTGAAATTTGGTGACAATATTCCTAGGAGTTTTCTTTTTGGAATCTTTTTCAAGAGGCAATCGGTGGATTCTTTCAATTTCTATTTTACCCTCTGGCTCTAGTATATCAGGGCAGTTTTCCTTGGCAATTTCTTGAAAGATGATGTCTAGGCTCTTTTTTTTATCATGACTTTCAGGTAGCCCAATAATTTTTAAATTATCTCTCTTGAATCTATTTTCCAGGTCAGTGGTTTTCCAATGAGATATTTCACATTGTCTTCCATTTTTTCATTCCTTTGATTCCTCATAAAGTCACTAGCTTCCACTTGCTCCAATCTAATTTTTAAGGTAGTATTTTCTTCAGTAGTCTTTTGGACCTCCTTTTCCATTTGGCTAATTCTGCCTTTCAAGGCATTCTTCTCATTGGCTTTTTGGGGCTCCTTTGACATTTGAGTTAGTCTATTTTTAAGGTGTTATTTTCTTCAGTATTTTTTTAGGTCTCCTTTAGCAAGTGATCAACTTGTTTTTCATGGCTTTCTTGCATCACTCTCATTTCTTGGCCCAATTTTTCCTCCATTTCTCTTACTCGCATTTCTAAATCCTTTTTGAGCTCTTCCATGGCCTGAGACCAATTCATATTTTTCTTGGAGGCTTTTGGTGTAGGCTCTTTGACTTTGTTGTCTTCTTCTGGCTGTATGTTTTGATCTTCTTTGTCATCATAAAAGATTCTAGGGTCTGAGTCTGAGTCTGCATTCTTTTTTACTGCCTGGCCATGTTCCCAGCCAACTCCTTGACCTTTGAGCTTTTTGTAAGGGTATGACTGCTTGTAGAGTAGAGAGTGCTTTGTCCCAAGCTTTAGGGGCTGCTCTGCTATTTTCAGAGCTACTTCTACTCCACTGCCACTTCAAGCTCTGCCACAGCAGCGCTCCACCTCCCCCAAGAACTGCCAACCAAGATTGTGACCCAGATCCAAGCAGGATAAAACAAGTCCTGCATTCCCACTCTGGTCCACAGCTTGATTCCTACCACTGTGTGAGCCAAGGACTCCAGAAGCAGCTGACGCTGGAGCTCCACTGCTGCACTAACTCCACCACCCCCAGGGCTGGGGCCTGACTGCTCTCTAACCCAATCTAGCAGTTCACCCACTAACCTGCTCCGTGGTCTTTGGCATTTGTGGGTTGAGAAGTCTGGTAACTGCCACAGCTCAATGATTCACATTCCTGAGGCCTGCTCCCATCGAATCCTGGTCTGGTCTGTCCTGACGTGGCCCACTTGGGGCTGTGCTTTGTTCCCAGCACCATGTGATGGACCCTCCCCAGTGACTATCCAGGCCATCCGGGCTGGAGACCTGCTTCCCTCTGCTATTTCATGGTTCCACAGCTCTAGAATTTGTTCAGAGCCATTTTTATAGGTATTTGGAGGGACTTGGGAGAGAGGTTAAACAAGTCCCTTCTTTCCAGCTGCAACCTTGGCTCTGTCTCCCATTTTTACCGCTTTTCTAAGAGGTTGATCAAGGGAGTTCTCCAATTATGTGAAGAAGCTTAAACGGAGATGAGCCTTTATTTGAGACTTATGAAAACACTTTTCCATCAAGGATACGAACATGCCCATTGATCTGTTAATAAGGAGATAAGATACAATTCTTGTTAAAATCTCAGGGACTGAGGCTGCCCCGAGATGAACTGTTTAGTTTTGCATCACCTCTTGGGGCCTCAGAAGCAACCACTTGTCTAGGTCTAGTCCAAGTTACTGACACTTAATTAAGAGGTTGACTTTTGTCTTTTTATGGAGATGACAGTGGGTATATTTACATCCTCTATGGAGAAATATTTTCAAAAAATCCCAGATATATGCATAGATATAATCTTACCCTGCAAGCCAGGCAGCCCCCCAAAGTGTCTCTTGGAGGAAGCAGAGCCAGTTTCAATGTAGGGGGCCCTGACAATCAGAGAAAGGAGTCATTTCTTTGTCTCTGATTCTGCCCCTAGCCTAGAGCAATTCCATGATCATCTTTAAAACAAAGCTTCCATATGCCACATATCTACAATCTCCTCAACATGTGATTTTAATGAACTATACAACTATTCTCTAAAATTGATAAAGTACTCTACCAGACTCTTTTTAAGAGGGAAATATAACCCAAATACCTAAATCAGGAAAGGACAAAGCCACAAAGGAATACAAGTAGCTATGATCACTAATGGATATTGGTTCAAATATTTTAAATTAAATAAAAATTTTAAATTAAATTAAATCATTTTAAAGCTAAATATAAACATTAAATGATAAATAATAATAATAAATTGAATAATTTTTGAATTAGAATTTAAAAAATTAAATATTTTAAATTAAATTAAGTGGTGACTGACCCACAGGTAGCTCAATACTAAGTTCTGAAAAAGGACCACATCCTTCAACTGCTTCTTCTGTATCCAATCCCTGTTGTTTCATTTCTGTTCCAAATAATAATATTAGATACTGCTCTCTTTTCTTCTGTTTCTCTATAGCACCTGCCTTAATATCCAGTTGTAATCTGCCCTCTGAAACCAAGCTGCCCCATTGTTGTTGTGTTGTGGCTCACTAAGTTTCTACATGAATAGAAAGGATACAGTTTGGGACTTTGCTAGTGATTCTGCATCCAAAGAAAGATTATTGTCCTACAGAAGAAATGAAACAAGCATTTATGAAGTATCTACGATGTGCTAGGTACCGTGCTAAATGTTTCACAGATATTTAATCCTCCTAACAACCCTCAAAGGTCAGTTATATTATTATTATTGATGGAATCCTAATAAAGTTGCCACCAACCCCAATATTCTAACTTCCTTATAGGCCCCACTGAACAGCAGACCCACTGCCCCAGCTAACTACTGCCCTCAGATCCAATTCACATATTTGAACAGATGTGTTCTTGTACTCAACCACAATCGCATCATCCATCTAGCCCAAGACAGGACCACAATACCTAACTGTCTATCTTGACCAGACAGGACCACAATAGGTGGTCCACTTGAGGGCAGCAAGACCAGAAAGTTTAACCACCTAACCACAGAAGGGACCCCTCCCCTATGTGTTGTTAAGCAAAATTGTCTCATTAGCATGGCTTTTGTTTCTTTTGAGTAGAAGTACTTTCAGCTGTTAAGTGCTAAGCCCCAGGCCCAGGGCCCTGTCAGGTGTGAAACCTGTGTGGGTATGGATTGGTGACTTAGGAGGGGCCAGCTGGGGAACGAATGGTCTCTGGTCATTGAGGCGGGGCTTGAGAATGCCGGAAGCTCAGCTGCGAGGAGGGGTGAGCCAGGAGACAACTTCAGCAGCCGTGGGGGCGGCGGAAGGTGTGGAAGCCAGAAGCTGCGGAGGCAGGGCTTACCCGAGTGCGAGCAGGAACATGAGGCCAGTGAACATGATTTGGCCAAATACTATCTTGTTTTTCTGTGGCCTCCTGGTTGCTCTTGTGAGATGGG
>CM053622.1:139240718-139254942 GCA_028646595.1 Phalanger gymnotis
GCTGGTTCAAGTTTTTGCTGCAGTGGGGCCTAAATAAATTTCTTGTTGTTTTCTCCTTAGAGAATCTCTCATACCTTGCGATTTCAGACCATTCAAACATATACATGATTATATTTGAGATCATAAATTCGGCCTTCCTACTACACCCTATTACCTAATCCCTTGACAAACCCCTCCTTGCTTAGACTTGATGTCGATGGTAATTGTTTCTCTTTGGAACAGCAACCCTGAGAGTCTTCCCCTCGCAGGTTAATTTTTTTAATCTTTTTTTTTCTAATTAAAGGGGCCATCCCTTGACTCACTTCTTAAAGAGGCCTATTCACTGAATGGGCTTTACCTCCCTCTACGTGAATACATAAAAAGGTCTTAGCCTAAAAGGGCCAGGGTCCCCCATTGCATCTTGGGTCATCTCCAGTCACCCTGATGGATATCTGGTCACTGGATCCAGATGGCTTTGGAGGAGAAAGTGAGGCTGGTGACCTTGCATAGCCCTCCCTCACTCAAATCAAAATCAACCACAAGTCATGTCATCATTTCCCTGATGCCACGGTCCTCTTCGAAAAGGAAGGGCAAACACAACTGGTGAGCACATGGAGCTGCCTGAATGGAGACCCAGCTAGTTGGGTAACTCAGCTCATCCTCTCCCTATCTTTCTCCTTCTCCTCTCCAAAAGAAGTTAAATTTTGATGGCTAAAAGCTGCCCATTTAACTTGGGGTTTACTGGCTAGATTTCTTTCTTTCTTTCCTTCTTCCCTCCCTCCCTTCCTTCTTTCTTTCTTCCTCTCTTCTCTTCTCTCTCTCTCCCTCTCCCTCTACCCCCTTCCCCCCCCTCATTCCTTCCTTCTTTCTTTCTCTCCTTCTTTCTTCGTTCCTTTCTTTCTTTCCTTCTCTTTCTTCCTTCCTTTCTTTCTTTCTTCTTTCCTTTCTTTCTTTCTTTCTTTCTTTCTTTCTTCTTTCTTTCTTTCTTTCTTTCTTTCTTTCTTTCTTTCTTTCTTTCTTTCTTTCTTTCTTTCTTTCTTTCTTTCTTTCTTTCTTTCTTTCTTTCTTTCTTTCTTTCTTTCTTTCCCTGATGCCATGGTCCTCTTTGAAAAGGAAGGACGAACACAAGGTAGGTGGAGAAGATTGTTTATCCCTTCCAATTCTGAGATTCGTGGATAGTCTTAGACTGTCATCTTCACCAATCTGAAACAAAAATAATGGAATGTCCAAGTATTCTGTACTCAGCTATGTTCTGCCCAACCTTTCAGCTCATAAGGAAAAATAATTTAGGGCTGTAAGGTAATTCAGCGGTCCTCTAGCCCTGCTTCTTTACAGTTGAGGAAACTGAGGCCCAGAGAGTTTAAGTATCAGAGTTTAAGGTTACACAGGCTGTTCCACAATTAGAATTTGAACCCAGACACTCCAAATTCAGCATGCTTTCCACTGTGCCATACATATTGCTTTAGAGATGTTAAAAAAGGCAGTGCCTTAGAAGTAGTGAATTTGCTATTATTAAAGGAGTGTGGGTGGAAGCTACATTATCACCTACAGGAAATGTTCAAATCAGATTCATAACTTGTGCAAGAGTTGGCCTAGTTAGCCTTTGAATTTTCTTCTAATTCTAATGTACTATGATTCTAATCCCATTGGATTCATGGATTGCTTAGCGGATATATCCTCCTTGCTACACTGTCTGCCCATATATATTTTCCTTCTCTACCTTAAACTATGATGACTTCAGCTTGTGTGATGTAGCCTGACTTTCTCTTGAGCTTCAACCCCAAATCTTGCTAATGCTAGATTGGTAGGTTTTTTTTTTGATCCAGGTCCTAGAAGACCTATTTCTCTCTCATACCCTCTGGAGTTCACAGGGTCTTGTAGGTAGCAGTCAGTTGATAACTGTTTGCTGAACTGAATTGAATCACATGCTTATTCCCGTATAAAGTAGGAGCAGTCAATCTTTCTATTATGATAGAATTTTGCATGTGTATCTAGATATTATATTCCTAGCATTTAGGACACAGAATGAAACAAACCTTAGCTCAGCCTCTTAATGAAGATTTAGCAAGGAAAAAGTGGTGCTTTGAATCCCCGCAGTCAGGTTTCTAGCCAAGGGTTAGACATACCCTTGGCCTACCTTGCCATTACTCAACTCTTTCTTCTGATGATATTTGGTTTTGGTGTAGAGCTTAAGTGAATTTGGTTTAGGTGGTTAGGATATTCGAGGTAAGGAGAAATGTTGGGAGTTTAAAGATAATTGCTATTTCACAGAAAACAGAAGACTTAGTCCATTTTTTCCCCACCTACACTCAAGTTATTTCATTGTGGAGAGTAACTATTACCTAGACAGGGACTAAGCTTACTGAAGAAGATTAATCTTTTTAGGGAATCCTTATAACCATATTCATAAAGCACAGTTCCCAAGAGCCAGACACTGAAATATGGAAATCATTTTATTTTGTACACTGATTCCCCTCTCCTGCCCATTTTGATGTTCCTGAAAAAGTACCACAGGGTTCTTCAAAAGCTGTATCAAATGTTTTATCAGTTTGAATATGTTTCACATGCCTTAGAAGAGTTTTTCACTTAAAAGAACTTCGTTGTTCATAATTTTTGGAAAAGAGGATAACTTTTGTAAAGTTCATAATCATGCCTTGGTTTATTTTTTATCTAAATCTAGATTTTCATATATTGTGTTAGCTTGAAATAGGATCTACCTGTCATGGTATTTTATTTGCAATTTATTTCTGTTTTATTGAATCTTATATTTTGTCCTGTCATCTGTGGAACAAAAGCCACATTATCTTCGGAAACTTAAAACAAAAACCAGAGCTTGAATTGAGTGATATATTAAATCTAGAACATTTACTTGTTAAATGAAAATTCCAACTGAATGTAAGCTACTCAAAGACAGAGACTACTTTTCCTCTTGTGTTTGTATCTTTAGTGACTAGCACTGGTGGTACTTATTGCTGTTTCATCATCTTGTCTTAATTTTCTTAGCTTGTTTTAGAGAAGGACAAGGACTCATCTTTCCTTGATTTCCATAGGAGGTAGGAAACAGAATACACTAAATAATCTCTTCTTCCTTCCCATCCCTTCTCCCTCCCTTTCACCCTTCCCAGGTTGAGGAAGGGAACATTCAGCTGAACTAGCCAATACATTGAAAAAGTCTAATATTATATTCAATCCTCCACAATCATAGTCCCCCCATACCCCCGACCCTGCACCCCCCCACAACCACCACTTCTGAAAGAAGAAAGGTAGGGACATTCTCAGATCTTCTCTCTGTGGCCAAGTTCAAGCATTCACATTCTGCGGCTTTAGTTCTTGAACCCCTTTCAAATGCCTTGGATCATTACCAGCAATATCCTGGCCAGGGCTTCAAGAGGAGCTATAGTTGAAGCTACATTAAACATAACAAGATGTCTCTTTCCAGGACCATTCACCCCAGCAAGGACTGAGCAAGTTTGTCTAAGTGAAAACAGAACATGGTTCATTCTATTAATGATAGGTCCCAAAGCAGCACACAAGTCATTGTTTTAAATTAGGTACTTGTGCTTTTGTATAGTTCCCCAAACAGCAAGTTACTTTCCTCACCAGCTCCTGGAGTACAAGAGCATGGCATTACACTGGCACTTATAGAGGTAGGACCCTCTCTACCACCCCTCTTTAAGTACCTCCCTCTGCCCCCAAAAAAACAACCTCTCTTTACTTTGCAAAATCGATAAGTTCCAGCAAGCAAGCCCTGAGAGCTTTGGAAATATTTATAATCTACTTTTTTTTTGCCTCAAAATCTTCCAGTCTGTTAAAGCAAATGTTTGTACCTTCCCTCTCCCTTGTCTGCATTTCAAACCTTGGTATCTACAGCTTCAACTTTAAGCTGCATTTACTGGTCTCTAGCTCTCACCTATTTGCTATACAGAGGGTTAGAAACCATGGCTTATGCCAAGGCTGTGATTTGTCTCAACTGCTTCCCAAACACATTCGGCATGTAATAAATATGGAATACCTAGATATAAAATTGATATTTTGGCATTAATATCTTACCAAATTACCTGCTGTCTATATAATATGTATTATATATAAAGCACAATTAAAAATGGTTGGATAAAAATGTAGATTTACCATCAGGAGTATCTTGTAAGTCAGTGCTAAAAACCTATAACTCAATAGCTAGAGAAATGTAAGAAGAATATTTTTACTTCTCTTATTCCTATAGGAAAACAGGGGAGAATAAGTAAAGGGACATAGTAAAGCTAATTTTTCTTTCATCTCTGGTACCTGATTACAGTCAGGTACTCAAAACAGTTCTATTTAGTTTCTTCTGAAATCCTTTAGATTTTTTTTTAAATACATAATCTAAGCCAGCTGTTTTCTCTGAAGAGCAGCCTGGAAAAGAAATATTGTTTAGTTAATCCTTTCCCAAGCCCATACATTCTTGGGGTTAGGCCCACTGAAGCTGGGAATGATTCACGTACTTGTTTATTCCAAAAACTTTCTTGTTTCTTTTTACTTTCTTCTCCAGAAACCAAACTATTTTCAGAATAGCAGGTAATAGCAACATATCCAGGTAATGCTGATCATATTTGGACAAATGGATTTTTTCAAGCTCGAGCTTTTCTTTTAAAAGCATTCTGCTTCAAGTTAAATTAAAAAAATACTGTAATGATGATGATGATGATGATAAATAAATCCCACAGTAGAGCTTAATGTTGATTTCTTATTTTCTCTACTTCATTTAGATTTGTTTTTTCCCTCAGAAGATAAATCAAATATCCATATACATTTTTAAAAGAAATGGTGATTTTCTCCAGTAGTACAAAATTTGGCCCTTGTTTCAGGCTTACTTTAATTTTCATATATAATACTGATATCTAGCAAACACTGTGGCTGTAAGGTTGAGAAATGATTTCTTTGGCTTTAATTAGATTCATTATATTCCAGATTGGGAGATGTGTGAGATAAGAACTGTACACAGGAACACGTGGTTTTCTTCCTATTGAGATACATCTACCTTGGACTTGGTACAATGAAAAAAGCACTGCTTCTCCAGTCAGAGGACCTAGGATCAAATCCTACCTCTGACCTTTCTTAAGTCACTGAAGTTATTTGGACTTTAGTTTTCTCACTGTTAAAAATGAGGGTGTTAGATTAGGTGGCCTGTGAAATCCTTTCTAAGGCTAAATTTCTGATCCTATGACTGTTCAGTGCAAGATTGCCTTAAATAGTATGGTAAAATCAGAACTAATAAGATATTCGTAATATTGAGTGAAATTATGAGCATGTTTAAATAATGTGACAGATAATGCAATTTTAATGAATCAATGAAAGTTTCATATTATAGAAACCATCATTATAGATGAGCTCTAGCTTAGTCTTGGATGTGGACATTGGTATCTAAGATGAGTGTCATGGTATGCTGCTTGTCCAGCAATAAAGTTAACTTTCCTTAATACCTTATGACTATGCTGGTCAGCTCTTTATTTTAAGACATTTATGACATAAAAAAGTCAGGACCGTTAAGGTCCTTACCTTCTAGATTTTGAAATAGAAGTCTATGCTGAGGAGCAAATTACTAGCATGTTTTCTAGTTAAATCAAATACTGGACAGCTAGAGCTGTAAAATTGGCAATAAAGTTTTAATACCACGCCATAAATAGAAATCTCCGTATGGACTGATAGAAAAAAGACAGTTCTTCATTGCTTATTGTTAATTTATTTCTGGCTTCCCAGTTTCTCTTTCCTAACACTACATATTTGAGATAATGATGATGAAAATGATGATGACAATAATAAAAGCAGTTCGTATTTATATAGCAATTTAAGGTATGCAAGATGCTTAACACGCATATACTATCTCACTTGATTGTCACAACAATGCTGTGAGATAGGTGATATCCCTCCTTTATATGTGGGATAACAGTCTCAAAGATGTTCAGTGACTTACCTAGGATTGCACAGCTACAGTGTTTGAGGTAGCATTTCAATCCAGGTCTTCTGACTCTAACCCCTGAGAAGATGATTTATTCTAAACCAGGACTGGGAAACCTGCAGCCTTGAGGCCGCATGTGGACTTCTAGGTCCTTGAAGGCGGCCATTTGACTGAGTCCAAGTTTTATAGAACAAATCCTTTTATTAAGAGGATTTGTTCTATGAAGTTTGGATTCAGTCAAAGGGCAGAACTTGAGGACCTAGAGGGCCATGTGATCTTGAGGCTGCAAGTTCCTCACCTCTGAGTCTAAACATAAGCATACTCAGAACTTCAAAACTCTGAGGTCCCTTGATTTTCATTGATGGCTGCTTCATCCAGTGATGCATATTGTAATCCCTCTCTTGAGCATCACCAATGGAACTCTGGACTTCTCCACCTGAATGTTCTATTGGCATACCAATCTCAAGATGTATAAAACAGAACTCACTGCTTTCTTTCTGAAACCACTTTATTTCCTAATTTCTCTATATCCACTAAAGTTATCCTTGACTGTTCACTCTCCCTCACCACCCAATATTTTTCTTATATGTCTCTCCCCACCACACACAATACATGCTACTTCCTTCTCCTCACAAGGTCATAACACTAGTCCAGGACCTCATTATCTCTTATTTGCATTAACACAATAGTCAAGACAATGTGGTTTAATCAGTCAATCAAGAAATATTTATTAAGCACCTACCATGTGCCAGGCACTATGCTAGATGCTGGGGATACAAAAAGAGGCAAAAGGCAGTCTCTGCCCTCAAGGAGCTTACAGTTTAATGGGGGAAGACAATAAGCAAATCTGTACAAATATGCCACATGCAGGAGAGATGAGGATTAACAGAGGGAAGCCACTAGAATTAGGAAAGATTGGGAAAGATTTCCTTTAAAAGGTGGGACTTTACTTGGGATTTAAAGGAAGCTAGGAAGTCAGGAGGTAGAGTTGAAGAAGGCATGAGGGACAGCCAAAGAAAATGCCTGTAGTGGAGAGATGGAGTGCCTTGCTCCTAAAACAGCTAGGAGGCCACTGTCACTGGATCAAAGGATACATGTTGGGGAGTAGGATATAAGAAGACTTGAAAGTTTTGTTTTGTTTTTTCCATAAAGTGCTTTTTTAATGAAAAAATTTTAAAGAGATATACAGTCAGGTTGAAGCTGTGCAGTCACAAGCGTGAAGGGGAGGGGAAAAGTCATATTTAACGGACTTGCCATCAGGTGGATTTCTTCTGGATGGCACTGGTGCTGATGTAACTAGACTGAGAATAGGTACAGCAGGGATAGGAGCTATGAAGGGCTTTGAAATTCCAAACTGAGAATTTTAAAAAATTGATTCTGGAGGTTATTGAGTAGGAGGGTAATATGGTCAGAACTGCCCCTTAAGAAAACCATTTTGGATGGCTCAGAGCAGGGAGAGACTTGCAGACCTACAGGGAAGTGATAAAGGCTTGCACTAGAGTTGTGCCAGTGTCAAAGGAGAGAAGAGGGTGTATTGGAAAAATGCTGCAAAGGCGAAACTGATAGGCCTTTGCAAAACCTTGTATATGGGGAGTGGGGTGGGAGGTGAGAGATTGTGAGGAATCCAGGATGATTCCTAGTTGTGAACCTGAGGAACTGGGAGGCTGGTGTTGCCCTTACAGAAATAAGGCAGTTAAGGGGGGCTGGGAGGAAGGTTGAGGGGAAAATATAGTGAATTCTCTCTTGGATTTTTTTGTTTAATATATCTCCTGGACATCCAATTGGAGATATCTGAAAGGCAGGTGGAGATGTGAGATTGAAGGTCAGCAAAGAAGCTGGAATAGAATAGGTAGATTTGAGAATCATCAGGGTAGAGATGGCACTGATGAGATCACCAGGTAGTCAAATAGTATAGAGGGAGAAGATAAAAGGGCCCAAGACAGAAACCCTGAGGGACATCTATGGGTCAGAGGGTGTACAGTGCAAAGAAAAGAGACAAAGGCTCCAAGTTCAATCTAGGCTCTGACATTAACTACTCTAATGATCTTAAATAAGTAATAAACTCTTTGGGCTTCAATTTTCTTATCTCTGAAGAAGAGGGAGTTAGGCCAAATAACTTTATTTGGCATTTATTTAGTATTTAATTCTTCCCCAGTTACATGTAAAAACAATTTTTAACATTTGTTTTTAATTTTATTTTAATTTAATTTGTTTGAGTTCCAAATTCTTTCCCTTCCTCCCTCCTAGCCCCCTTCACACTGAGTAGGCAAGCAATACCATATAGGTTATATATGTGTAGTCATGCAAAATATATCTATAATAGTCATGTTGTAAAAGAAAACATAGACATAGAAAAAAATACCTAAAGAAAAATAAAGAAAGTAAAAAAAAAGGATGCTTCAATCTGTATTCAGACACCATCAGTTCTTTCTCTGGGGATGGATAGCATTTTTCATGCTAAGTCCTTCATAGTTGTCTTGGATTGTTGTATTGTGAGAATAGTTAAGTCATTCACAGCTCATCATCTTATAATATTGCTATTACTTTGTACCTAGTACATTTCACTTTGCATCAACCCATGCAAGTTTTTCCAAATTTTCCTGAAAGTATCCTGCTTATCATTTCTTATAGTATGGTAGTATTTCATCATAATCACATATCACAGCTTATTCAGCCATTCCCCAATTGATGAGCGTCCCCTCAATTTCTAATTCTTTACCCCCTAAAAAGAGCTTCTATAAATATTTTTGTACATACAAGTCCTTTTCCTTTTTGTTATTTTTTTTTTATCATTTTTGGGATATAGACCTAGAAGTGGTATTACTAGGTCAAAGGGTATGCATGGTTTTATAGCCCTTTGGGCATAGTTCCTAATTGCTCTATAGAATGGTTGAATCAGTTCACAATTCTACCAACAGTACATTAATGTCTCATTTTTTCCATATCCCCTACAACATCATAATTTACAATTTTCTGTCTTATTAGCCAATCTAATAGGTATAAGGAGTACCTTAGAATTGTTTTAATTTGCATTTCTTCAATCAATAGTGAGTTAGAATATTTTTTTCATATGGCTATAGATGGCTTTAATTACTTCATCTGAAAACTGGTTATATCTTTTGATCATTTATCAATTGGGGAATGGCTCTTATTTTTATAAATTTGACACAGTTCTCTATATGTTAGGGAAATGAGGCCTTTATCAGAGAAACTTGCTTCAATTTTTTTTTCACAGTTACCATTGCTAACTATATTTCTCTCCATTCTACAGAATGTCTCTAAAGTCTGGAGACATAGGAAAATTGACGGCAATGTGGAATTATTGCATCGAGTTCACATGAATCTTGCAAAGCGCATCAACCTTTGCATCACAAATGATGGAAATCATATGGAAGAGTTATTTGTAATATTACAGTTAAATAAAATGTGGTTGAAAATTTTATTCATTTCTTGAAAATATGCATTTTTGCCTATGTGTCCAGACTTTAGGAACACTCTGTATTTCCTCTACCCCTGTTTACTCTATTCTTTTTCTCCTTTCACCCTTTCCCTCCTCAGAAGTGTTTTGCTTCTGACTACTCTTTCACCTAATCTGCCCTCCCTTCTATCACTCCCCACTTCTCTTATCCCCTTCTCCTTCTACTTTCCTGTAGGGTAAGATAGATTTCTATACATCATTGAGAGTGTATCTTATTCCTTTTTTGAGTCAATTCTGGTGAGAGTAAGGTTCACTCATTCTTCCTCACTTCCCCCCCTCTTCACCTCCATTGTAAAATCTTTTTCTTGCTTCTTTTATGTGAGGTAATTTACGCCTTTCTACCTTTCCCTTTCTCTTTCTACCAGTACATTGCTCTCTCACACCTTATTTTACTTTTTAGATATCATGCCTTCATATTCAACTCACACCTGTGCCCTCTGTCTATCTATACTCCTTCTAACTACCCTAATAATGAGAAAGGTCTTGTAAGTTACAAATATCATCTTCCCATGTAGGAATATAAACAGTTTAACCTTATTAAGTCCCTTATGATTTCCCTTTCTTGTTTACCTTTTTTGCTTCTCTTGAGTCTTGTATTTGAAAGTCAAACTTTCTATTCAACTCTGGTCTTTTCATCAAGAATGCTTGAAAGTACTCTGTCTCATTGATTGTCTATCTTTTCCTCTGAAGGAATATACTCAGTTTTGCTGGGTAGGTGATCCTTTGTTATAATCCTAGCTCTTTTGCTCTCTGGAATATGATATTCCAAGCCCTCTGATCCTTAAAAGTAGAAGCTGCTAAATCTTGCATTACCTTCCCTGTGGCTCCATCATACTTGAATTGTTTTTTTTTTTTTTTCTGGCTGCTTGCAATACTTTCTCTTTGACCTGGAACTCCAGAATTTGGCTATAACATTCCTGGCAGTTTTCATTTTGGTATCTCTTTCAGGAGGTGATCGGTGGATTCTTTCAATTTCTATTTTAGCCTCTGGTAATAGAATATCAGGGCAGTTTTCCCTGATAATTTCTTGAAAGATGATGTCTAGGCTTTTTTTTTTTGGTAGTCCAATAATATTTTAGGCTAGTAGTCCAATGATATTTAAATTATATCTCCTGGATCTATTTTCTGGATCAGTTGTTTTTCCAATGAAATATTTCACATTGTCTTCTATTTTTTTCATTCTTTTGGCTTTGTTTTATTGCTTCTCGGTTTCTCATAAAGTCATTAGCTTCCATTTGCCCCATTATAATTATTAAAGAATTATTTTCTTCAGTGAGCTTTTGGACCTCCTTTTCCATTTGGCCAATTCTGCTTTATAAGGTGTTCTACTCATTGGCTTTTTGGACCTCTTTTCCCATTTGACCTGGTCTGTTTTTAAGGTGCTATTTTCTTCAGTATTTTTTTGAGTCTCCTTTTGCAGGCTGCTGACTCACTTTTCATGATGTTCTTTATTTCTCTTCCCAATTTTTCCTCTACTTCTTACTTGATTTTCAAAATCCTTTTTGAGCTTTTGCATCACCTGAGACCAATTCATATTTTTCTTGGAGGCTTTGGATGTAGGAGCTTTGACTTTGCTATCTTCTTCTGAGTGTGTTTTGATCTTCTTTGTCACCATAATAACTTTCTATAGTCAGAGGTTTTGTTTTTGTTCTGTTGTTTGCTCATTTTCCCAGATTTTTACTTGACTTTTATCAGTTTGTTAAAGTAGGGCTCTGCTTCCACGGTAGAGGGAACACTGTCCCAAGCTTCAGGGATTTTGTGCAGCTGTTTACAGAGATACTTCTAGGGACCTCTAAGTTTTCAGTTCTTCCAAGGTAGTATGATCTAAGGAAAGGTGTTTTCTGCTCTCTTGGCCTGTGCTCTCATCTGTGAAAGACCATAAACATTCTTTTCTGTCCTGGAACTATAGTATTTAGATCATATTACTCTATAAAATAATTGGAGAATGGGGGAACAGCACTAACAATTGGAGAGATCAAGAAATTTCTGCTACAGGAGGTGGCACCCAAGCTATGTTTTGAAGGAAGCTAGGAATCCTCAGAGGCAGAGATGATAAGGGAGTTCATTCCAGGCATGGCTGGTGGTACTATATCATATAGGATAATAGATACAGAACTGAAAGTGATCACAAAGAGCAGCCAGATAGTTCAACTTCTTCATATTACAGTTGAGGAAACAGAATATCTCTTGTATAATATTCATCCTGAGTCAAAGGGATTTAGAAATAATCTTCCCAAAGATATTTGAAATGAGAAAAAAATGTGGTGTAGAGGATAGAAGATTAGCCTTGGAGTCAGGAATACTTGTGCTCAAGTCTTAACTTTGACATGTACTAGCTCTGTGAGCATGAACGATTAAACCATGAGCATCTTGGGACCATTTTTCTTTTCTTTTCTCTGTATCTTTAGCACTTAGCACAGTGCCCGGCATAGGGTAGATGCTTAATGAATTCTAGTTGACTGACTCTCAGTGCCCCAAGTAGCTCTCTAAGTATGTGTCACAGAATAGTTTCTGATTGACATTGGTATAGGGAATTTCCACACTGGGAATCCATTCACTGATGAACTCACAGGCCCCAACCTATCTCACAGTTTGTCTATATCAACCAATCATGAAACCCATTTTAAATGCCTACCACATATCTATATATAATCAATGTTGATATCAGTATCTATGTCTCTACCCATTTTAGAGGCTCAGGTTTAGAACTGGAAAGAACGTTGGAGGCTGTCTAGTCCAATCTTTTCATTTGTAAACCATAAATGATGCTGAGAATGGTTGTGCCTTTCCCAAAGTTAGTAGCTGACTTTCCCAAAGAAAGTAGTTGAGCCAAGATTCAATTTGGATCAGCTCTATAATTACCCCTGAATCACATATAACAGCAACAAGCATTTATTAAGCCCTTTCTATAAGCCAGGAACTGTGCTAAGATAAGAGCTGGGGATACAAAAGAAAGACCAAAGACAGTTCCTGTTCTCAAGGGGTTTACATTCTAATGGTGGAGACAACATACAAACAACCATGTACCTACAGGATAAATGGTGTAATTTGGAGGCATTCTTAGGGTAAAGGTACAACAGAGAAGAAAGTGAGAAAGAACTTTTGCAAAGATGG
Organism: Phalanger gymnotis; assembly: GCA_028646595.1. Taxonomy (NCBI): domain Eukaryota; kingdom Metazoa; phylum Chordata; class Mammalia; order Diprotodontia; family Phalangeridae; genus Phalanger; species Phalanger gymnotis. Next base: position 139,253,225 of record CM053622.1, read on the forward strand.
AATTTTAAGTGTCCTGAAGGAAGCTAGCAAAGCCAGGAGGTAGGAGCCGAGGCAGGACAATATTCTTGGCTTGGGGGATAGTCAGAAGTAGAGTATCACGTGTGAGACTTAGTATTGCTGGGTTGTTAGAGTTAGTGCAGGGGAAAGTAAAGTAAAAGAAGACTGGAAAAGTAGGAAGAGCATACAACTATATATATTCACACATGCATATAGAAATATATATTATATATGAAAGACATATATTGAATCAATTAAATGCAAAATAAGAAATAACTGTCAACTCTGCACTTATGTAATCCACAATTGACCTAGTACCTAGGAAGGTAACACTGCAATTTTCAGTGCGTAGGAAGCCTTATTCACACACACACACACACACACACACACACACACACACACACACACACACACAGCAGATTCTTTATTTTAAAAACATTTTTCTAATGGCAATATAGATGAGTGCCAGCAAGACATTTCTGACCCGAATGTTTGAATTAGAGGCTGTTTCATGTTGACACAGCCTCTCTGAAAGAGTACATATTCTTCCCTTTCAATGGAAGATCTGTAACCCAGGACTCTTAAAATAGTTGGGAACAGGGAGAGGCTAGGCCTAAAGCAAGTTATAATCTGGAATGGGAATGCCAATTTACTTAATTTTCCCTGGGCATAAAATGCAGTGAACAATAGAGATATACAGATAAATAGAATTCAGTCATTCTAGCAGTCCACAAGCATTTATTAAGCACTTAGTATGTTCCAAGAATATTTCACAGAGCTGGGGGAAAGAAAGAAAAACAAATTTTTTTGTTTCCGTCAATTGGTATTATTCATATAATTGGCTCAATTCCTCATTGCACTTTGCTCCTATACACATAGCCTGAGAGTCTTCCTCTGTCATGTTCATCTAGAGTAATTTTCTACTGAAGGACAATCCAGGAAGTAAACTTATAGTCTCCTTTCTTTCCTCAACCTTTTTCTCTTTAAATACAGTAATTTTTCTTTTTTGTGTAAACATTTTTCATTCCCAGACTCATGAATAAAAGATAACTGTTTCAAATGAAAAAAGAAGCAGTTAAACACACACACACACACACACACACACACAACTAACTAAAGCTTGCTAAGAGTCAATGAGGATGTATTGCTAGAATAAGTTCTTTTTTTCCCCATTTCCTTGCTAAAAGCCAAGTATTTATTGTTATATTGTGCTATCTTTTGTTATGGATACTGTGAATATACTCAAGAGTTAAAGCGTGTTCTAATACCTCTTTCTCAGTTCAATGCATTGTACTCTCAAGGCTTTTTTAAAAACTGTCAGCTCTAATTAGCTTTTAATTAATTGCCTTTTTATTAATTAATTTTTGTACTTTTGACCTAATAATTATAAACCACATATCATAGGTTCTTAAATGACACCTCATTCATTGAAATCAGTCAAGCAGTTTAACAGAAGTTTGCCAGAAATAGTTACCCAGTTACATAGAGATTAGCTTCATATATATGCATGATACCAAATGCAGTTCAAATGGCATTTCGTTTTCACTTGTTTTGTCCTGGCAATAAAATATTCTGTCTTTTTTTTTAATTTATTTATTTTTTTAAATTTATTTTTGACATGTTTGGTTTTCAGCATTGATTTTCACAGGCGTTTGAATTACCAATTTTCTCCCCATTTCCTTCCCCCCACTCCAAGATGGCGTACACTCTGGTTGCCCTGT
>CM053622.1:139255442-139290385 GCA_028646595.1 Phalanger gymnotis
AGAAAGAGAGAGAAAATCCTAATTTAAAGGAGTAGAAACAAGTAGAAGAAAATATAAATAAAACTAATAAGTTTTAATGTGAATGGATTAAACAATCCAATAAAGTGAAAGAGAGTGATGGATTGGGTGAAAAACAAAACCTTTTTGTTGCTTACAATAAACACAGTAAGAAAATACTAAGATGTACTCGGCATAAAAATGAAGGATAGGAAAAATTTGCCATGCATCAAATGAAAAAAAATGTCATAATCATGCTATCATGCAAAAATGGAAAGCATTTAAAACTTTAAAAGGGATAATAAGTAAATTACATTGTACTGAAAAGAACTATAGACAACAAAAATATTATTATATATACATGTATATATGTGTATATATATCCAAATATATCCACATATATATATATGTACATATATGTGTATATATATATATATATATCTCCAAATTCTGTAGCATCTAAATTCATAAAGGAAACACTAGCTGAATTACAAGAAAATAACAAAACAGTGTAAGGAGATTTCAATGTCCTCTCAGTTTGGGATAAATTTAACAGAAAGATAACTAAAAGAGCACATATAGAATTGAAAAAATTGCTGGAGAAACTAGAACTAAAAGACTTATGGCATCTTCTATCTGGGACTGCTAAAACATATACGTTTCTCAGCACCATACAGAGCTTTTACAAAAATTGACCATGTTTTTAGGGTACAGCGACATTGTAAACAAGTGTAAAAAGGTAGAAAAACATTCTTTATAGAAGTTAATAGAATAAATTAGTAATCAGTTCAGGGACCAAAAATAAAAGATACAGATCTAAATGGACATATAACAATGAAATCATAAATAATGAGTAAGTCAAAGAACAAATCATAGAAACCATTAAAAATTATGTGAAAAAATGAGTAATTATGAAACAACATATCAAAATTACTGGGATAGAGCTGAAGTAATATTTAGGAGAAAAATCACATCCCTATAAAATACGTTAACATAAAGTTTCAACAATCCAGCTAGCAGCTTCTGTGGGAGTATAAGATCCACCTACAACTGACACCCAGAAAGCTGCCAACATGCAGCAAAACACAGGTTCTTTTGATCTGGTAAACTAAGGAAAGCTACGTGAAGGGGTTGACAAGCTTACTTTAATTCAGCATACAAATATCATTCGCTTTGTTCAGGGGAAAAAGCCAGCACGCTGAACTTCAGAGCAAATTACAAACAAATTACAAACATCAACAGACAGACCTTGTCTGATTCAAATCCCAATACATAGTTACCAGAGTTCAACAAACTCTCAGCATCCGGGTTTACAAGCTAGAGGGCTCCTTAGCTACAGCTGCCTGGATCAGCACCATCATGAATGAGAGCCCTTAACAAATTACAAATGGACAGACCCAATACAATTCATAGTTACCAACATCTAGGTTCAGCCCTGGGAGCTCAAAACAAGGGCTGGCCCAGAGTCACTTGCGCCACCACAGCTGTGGGAAAGAGCTCCAAAGAAGAGAAAGCCAACCCCTGGTTTTATATCTTTTTTGGGGTCAGGGGTGAGTCACACATGCAACTCACCCATGTGACCTAGAATCTTCACAAAGAAGACTTAAACCCACATAGTCTAGAAGCCTCTGCTGTCCCAGACATGTAAACTAGGCCCTCCCTGGAGTTAGCCTCACCTTGGGCTCCACCTTAGTTGCCAATCCACACCCACTAAGGTTTTACGCCTACTAGGGGTTTGGGCCTGGGGCACCTAGTAAGGCTCAATGAAATACACTGAATTACTCAAAGGGAACAAAAGCTAAACTCTTCAAGGGCACTTGGTTGAACTAAGTGCTAAGGAGCCCATTTTGCTTACCAACACATATAATAAAAGAAAAGAATGAATGAAATGAATATGCATGTACAATTAGAAAGCCAACAAATAAACCTAAAATAATCACATTAGAAGAGATATGAAAAATTAGAAGAGAAATAGGTAAACTAGAAACAAAAAAATCCATAGAATTTATAAAAAAAAATTAAAGCTGTCTGTTTGAAAAGACAGACTTGACAAACTTTTAGCCAATTTGATTAAAAAGAAGCTAAAAAATTAAATCCATAAAAAAGCAAATAAGCAAGGTGAAATCACAGCAAAACTAGAATAAAAAGAGTAATCAGAACATATAGTTACATGCTAACAAAATTAAAAATATAAGAGAAATAACAGCAATAACTGCAAAAATATGAAATACTCAAATGAATGGAAGACAAAAATAGGGATTTTTAAATAACCTAATCTCAAAAAAAAGAAATAAAAATAGCTATCAAGAAACTACCAAAGAGGGAAAACTAAACTAAGCTTCTGGTCCTGATGGATTCACAGGAAAATTCTATCAAACTTTTAAGGAACAATTAGTACCCATACTATATAAATTGTTTGCAAAAATTGAGACAGAAGAACCCTACCAAAATCCTTTTATGAGACAAATATAGTCCTAATATTTAAACTAGAGAAGGATAAAACACAGATGGATAACTATAGACCAATATCCTTAATAAATATCAATTAAAAAATTTTAAACAAAATCCTGTCAAACAAATTATAGAAATTTATGCAACAAATCATTCATTCATTTTGACCAGGTTGGATTTATAACAGGGATGCAAGGAGGGTTCAACATTAGGAAAACAAACAACATAATGAAGCATATTAGAAACAAAAACATCTAAACAACACAATTATCTTAATATGGACAAAAATCTTTGAGAAAGTGAAACACTAATTTATGCTATAAAAACCCTACGAATTATAGGCTTAGAGGGAACTTTTTTAATATCATAAAAATTTTTCTTTCTGAAACCAAAAGCAAGCATTATATACATTATAATAACATATTTGAATTTTTTCCAGCAAATATAAGAATAAAACAAGGATGATTACTCTCCCCACTATTAGAAAATATAGTTCAAGAAATGCTTATAGCAACAAGACAAGAGAAAATTTGAAGTATAAAAATAATAAAAGAGAGGCTAAAACTATCCCTATTTGCTGATGATGTGTTTTTGGAAAATCCTAGGGAATCAGAAAAAAAATGCTAATGAAGACAATGAGTTCAAATAAATTTCGGGCTACAAACTAAACCATCAAAGAATTAACTGCATTTCTTTGAAATAATAATACAATCAAAGAAGCAATAATAGAAAGGGAAATCTAGTTTCAAAAAACTGTGAAATGCATAAAGTATCTGGGTTACATCTACCAAAGCACATCAGCCACTATGTTAAATGCCTTACAAATATTCTCTCATTTGATCCTCATAACAATCCTGTTATTATTATTCCCAATTTGCAGTTGAGGAAATCGAGGCAAACAGAGGTTTAGTGAATTCTTCAGGGTCAAATAGCTAATAAGTATTTAAGCCTGAATTTGAACTGAATTTTTTGAACTGGATTTCCTGATTCCCGGACCCGTATTTTATCCACTATGATGTCTAGTTGTGTCGCGTTCCTAAAATGCTACTTAAAGAAATTAAGAGCAGCTTAAATAGGTAGAGGAATACTCAGTGCTCATAGCTGGGCCTGCCAATATAATAAAAGTGACAATGCTTCCAAAATTAATTTGCACTTTTAATGCTACACTAATCAAATTATCAATGGGATACTTTACAAAACTTGATAAAATGATAACAATATTCATTTAGAAAAACAAAAGATCTAGATTATCAAGGGAAATAATGAAAAGAGTCAAAGATAAAGGGGGGGATGGCAATTCCAGATCTCAAGTTATATAATAAAGCAGCCGTAATCAAAGCCATCTGGTATTGGTTAAGAGAGATCTATCAGTGGAAATGGACTAGACAAGGGAGAATCAGAAGCAATGGAACTTAATAATACGGTATTCAATAGAGCAGAATACCTAAGTTACTTAGGAAAGAACTCCCCACATAATAAAAAATTGCTAGGAAAACTTGAAAGCAGTCTCAGAAATTAGGCTCAAACTAAACCATTAGTCTCAAATATAGTTAACAAATCAACACATTGGACCATGCTCCACAATACCTTTTAAATGAATCTGTGACCTCAATATTAAAATTCATATTATTTTGTGTGTCTTTTATAATTAACTTATTTTTAGTTTTCAACATTCACTTCCATAAGATTTTGAGTTTTGAATTTTCTTCCTCACCTTCTCCTCCCCATCTTTGTCAAGAGAGCATGAAATCTGATATAGGCTCTGCTTATACATTCATATTAAACATATTTTCACATTAGTCATGTTGTAAGGAAGAATTAGAACTAATGGGAGGAACCATAATAGAGAAGAAACAAAAGAAAAGGAGAGCAACTAGTATGCTTCCACCTGCATTCAAACCGGATGTGGATAGCATTTTCCATCACCTTTTGGAGTTGTCTTAGATCCTTCCATCAGTGAGAAGAGCTAAGTCTGTCAAGGTCAGTCATCACAGAATGTGGCTGTCACTACGTACAATGTTCTCCTGGTCCTGCTCATTTCACTCAGAGTCAGTTCATATAAGTCTTTCCAGGTTTTTATGAAGTTCACCTGCTCATCATTTCTTATAGCACAATAGTAATAGTATTCCATTACATTCATATACCACAACTTGTTCAGCCATTCCTCAATTGATGGGCATGCCCTCAATTTCCAATTCTTTGCCACCACAGAAAGAGCTGCTATAAATATTTTTGTACACGTGGGTCCTTTTCCCATTTTTATAATCTCTTTGGCCTATAGACCTAGAAGTGGTATTGTTAGGTCAAAGGGCATGGACAATTTTATCTATGGTAACTTTTAGCAGGATGTAGTTTCCTTCGTTATCTCTTTTAATTAGACCTATTTTTGCTTTTGCTTTGTCTGAGATCAGGATTGCTACCCCTGCTTTTTTTACTTCAACTGAAGCATAATATATTCTGCCCTAGCCTTTTACCTTTACTCTGTGTGTATCCCTCTGCTTCAAATATGCTTTTGTAAACAATATATTGTCAGATTATGATAGTTTTTAACTCACTCTGCTATCACTTCCGTTTTATGGGAAAGCTCACCCCATTCATATTCATAGTTATGATTAATATCTGTGTTTTTTTCTCCATCCTATTTTCCCCTGTTTATGCTTTTCTCTCCTTTCTCACTTTCCTTCCTCCCTACAGTTTTGCTTTTGACCACCACCTCCCTCAATCTGCCCTCCCTTCTGTCATCCCCCTCCTTTACTTCCCCTTTAACCTTATTACCTCTTTCCTTCCTTTTAACAACCCCCTCATTTTTCTTTCCCCTATCACCTCATACTTCCTATAGGGTAAATTAGATTTCTATACCTGATTAAATTATTCCCTCTTTGAGCCAAATCTGATGAGAGTAAGATTCAAATAATGCTCATCTCCCTCCCTTCTTTTCCTCTATTGTAATATGTTTTTGTGCCTTTTCATGTGATGTAATTTACCCTTGTCGGCCTCCTCTTTTCCTCTTCTCTCAGTACAATCCTTTTTCACCACTTAGATTTTTTATCATCACATCAAAGTCAACTTATACCTACCCGCCTCTGTCAATGTATATCTCTTTTAAATGGCATAACAATACAGTTCTCAATAGTTTCAATTCATCTTCACTTGTAGAGATGTAAAAAGTTTGCCCTTGTTAATAACATAATGTTGTTTCTTTTCTTTCCTGTTTACCTTTTTATGCCTCTCTTGAGTCTTGTATTTGAAGATCAAATTTTCTGTTGAGCTCTGGTCTTTTCATCAGGAAGGTTTGAAAGTTCCCTATATCATTGAATATCCATCTCCTCCCCTGAAAGATTATGCCCAATTTTGCTAGGGAGTTCATCTTTCATTATAATCCAAGCTCCTTTGCCTTACAGAATATTGTATTCCACACCCTCTGATCTTTTAACATCTTTTGAGGTGCAGGGTCCTATGTAAACCTGACTGTGGTTCTATGATATTTAAATTGTTTCTTTCTGGTTGCTTACAGTATTTTCTCTTTGACCTGGTAATATTGGAATTTGGCTACAATATTCCTTGGCATTTTCAAATTTGGGATCTCTTTCAGGGGGCGATCAGTGGATTCTTTCGATGACTATTTTACCTTCTGATTCTAGGACTATGGGGAAGTTTTCCTTGATGATTTCTTGAAAGATTCTGTCCAGCCTCTTTTTTTCATCATGGTTTTCAGGTAGACCAATAATTTTTAAATTGTCTCTCCTGGATCTATTTTCCAGATTAGTTGTTTTACCAATGAGGTGTTTTGCATTTTATTCTATTTTTTTCATTCTTTTATTTCTGTTTGACTCATTCTCAATATCTCATAGAGTCATTAGCTTCCACTTGCCCAATTCTAATTTTTAACAAATTGTTTTCTTCTATTAGTTTTTATACCTCCTTTTCTATTTAGCCCATTCTACCTTTTAAAGAGTTCTTCTCTTCAATGTGTTTTTGTATCTACTTTTCCATTTGGCCAATTCCACTTTTCAAGGACTTGTTTTCTACAGTCAATTTTTGGCCTTCCTTTTCCAAGCTATTGACTCCTTCTTACATACCTCTCATTTCTTTCCCCAATTTTTCTTCTACTTCTCTCATTTGACTTTTAAAATCCTTCTTGAGTTCTTCCAAGAAGGTTTTTTGGGTTTGCGACGAGTTCATATACCTTTTTGAGGTTTCAGATGTGGGTATATTGACAATGTTTTTATCTTCTGAATTTGTGCCTTGATCTTCCCTGCCCCCGTAACAAGAAGCTATGGTCATTGTCCATTTCTGCTCTTTGCTCATGGTGTTTGCCTAATTCCTGGCTTTTAGAATTGAGCTTTCCTGCTGGAATACAGAGGGCACTCACCCAAGTTTCTTGTGCTGGAAGCCAGAGACCTGGTCACTGGCTTTGTGTGCTGGGGCCTCAGCTACTGGCAGCTGGAGGCTGTAGGGGTCTGGCAGCTTATGTGGTGCTGAGCTGGGGTTAGCAACACTAGAGCTCTTGGGGTGGTGGGGAGTCTGGCCCCTGGGGGATGCTTGCTTCCCTGGGGCCTTGCACTCAGATGTTTGGCTGTTACAGGATGTCCGCCAGCCTGGAGCTGTACCTCCTGGAATTGTGGTTCCTGGAATTGTGCTGAAGCATCAGGAGATTTGGCTTCAGGAGAATGCTGGTACATGTGGTAGATTTCTGAGCTGGTATCTATAAGTTCCCTGCCTATGATGAGGCACTCAGGCAGCCCTGGTATTGGTGCTTGCCTGCTCCTCCACTGTAGGGCTCAAGATCTCCCTCTGATTTGCTGAGGTGGGGCTTGCAGTTGGCTTGCTGGGGTACCTCCTGTCCTGTACTGCTCCCCCTCCTCCAGACCAAGAGGGGCCTTTCCCATTAATCTTCTAAGCTTCCTGGGCTACAAGACTGTTGTACCCCATCTTTCCTCTAGCTCAGCTGGGGTGATATTTTCTGAGCTTTCGGAGGTTAATAAGTGAGGGTGAGAGTGATTTACTTCTCACTCCGCTATCTTGGCTCTCAAAAGTAGAACCCACATTATTTTAATAGTTACAAAAGAAGCAGATTATATACTTCTTACAGTTATGGGTAGAAAATGTATTCTTAACCACACAAAGGATTGAAACAATTATAAAAGATATGACTTAATTTTGACTAAATGAAATTGAAAAGGTTCTGTACAAACACAATTAATGCACTTAGGATAAGAAAGAAAGCAGTGAAATAGTAAAAATCTTTCTATCAAATTTATTGGATTAAGATATCCAAGAAATGTAAACAAACAATATATGTCTGTGTGTGTATGTATAATGTATTTGTGTGCATGCATATGTACAAATATATAAATGATATATACATTTATTGAGATAATCATGTAGTTTTAGATGTTTTTTTGTTTTTAATATCAGTGTTGCTTATTTTTCTAATGTTGAACTATCCTCATAACTGTTATAAATCTAACTTGGTCATAATGAATGATTTGTTGGATACATTTCTATAATCCATTTGACAGAATTTTGTTTAAAATTTTTGAATCAATATATACTACTTCCCCCTTGTGGTAGGGGATGCAGAGAAGTAGGGGGCTACCATGTAAGACAATCTGGGAATGATCCAAAGGCCCCATTACACTCTCTCTCTCTCTCTCTCTCTCTCTCTCTCTCTCTCTCTCTCTCTCTCTCTCACACACACACACACACACACACACACACACACACACACAAACTGTAGACTCATAGGAGAAAGAACTTCAAATGTGAGTTGAGATTTTATTGTGAAAACCTTTGAATGTGAGGATAAGTTTTGTTTTTATTCTATAGGTAACAAGGAAACATTGCTAATTTTTGTTCAGGCAAACGATGCTATCAGAATGGTATTTTAGAAAAATTAATCCGATGGCAAAGTGCATGATAGATTAAATGGAGAGAAAAATCTAAGGTAGAGAGAAGAATTAGATACAAAATCATGAGGGACTGAACTAAGGTGATGACATGGTAATGAAAAAGGGATTAGATTTAGGAATTTAAAAGATGAAGAAATAAATTCAACATGACATGATGACTTGCTGATTGGAGAAAGGGCACAAGGGAGGAAGGGGAGTCAAATAGGATTACAAGATTTCAACCTAAGGTTCTTGGAAGGATGATGGTACCATAAACATAAGATAAAGTAGGCAAGAGAGGAAGGTTTTCATTATGAAATAGTGGATTTGATTTTGAATATGTCAAGTTTCAGGTATTAATGGAACATCCTGGAGAAAATGTCCAATAGGCAGTTAGAAATGTTGGTCTATTAAGTACAAGGGTTGTTAGCTTTTTGTGAATTCTGTACCTGTTTGGCAGTCTGGAGAAGCCAATGAACCAAATGATGTTTTTAAATTCAAGAAATAAAATACATAGGATTATAAAATAAATCAAATATATTGAAATACAGTCATCAAAATATTAAAATTTATCAGTTATCAAAATATTAAAAGTTCCTGGACCCTATGTTAAGAATTCTCAGTCGAAGGCCCCTGAGAGACAGATTTAGGAGTCTTCTTTATGGAAGTGACCATTAAGACTGTATAGCAGTAGATGAGGTTACCAAGGCAGAGAATGTAGAAAGAGAAGAAAACCAAGGAAAGAAACTAGGGACATGTTTGCATTGTAGTTTGAAGTAAGCCAGAAATGTTATTGTTGTTGTTTGCCCTTCATTTTCAAAGAAGACCAATGACATTACAAGTTTAAAAGATGAGAGGAAAAAGTTCATTTCAGACTTAGGAAACTACCTGTACAAAAGTACAAAGTTGGAAATGAAATACCATGCTACAGGCAAAAGCTAGCAAGTTATTATGACTAACATGGAAAATATATGAAGGGGAGTATAGTAAGAAAACAAACAAGAAATACAGGCAGAAACCAGATTTTAGGAGATTATGATGTCACAGTGAAGATTTTTAATTTTATCCTAGTCTAAGGGAGTAACTTTTGACAGTTCACTTGTCCGAGGCATAAGTCTGACTTAAGATTCCAAGAGAATACTTGGTAAATTAAGTCTGCCTTGATTTTTTTTGAGGCAGCAACTGCTCATTTTCATGTAATAGGCTTTGGAACCTTGGAGTGAATAGAGAACAGAGTAGACTTCAGAGATTTGTATATGAAGAATTAAAGAACTTTTAGGTTGATAAACGCTATGGAGAAATAAGACAATTAAGGAACAGTTTGGAAATAGAACAATAAAGAATACCAGTACATATACTAATATGGCTCAAATGTTGTGCCCAGTTAGGTGTTACTCGAGTACAGTATGGATTAGCAGTTGAAACATTTGTTCAGCACAGCAGCTATAGTCATCGAGGAACATTTATGGAGAGTTTTGGTGAAAGGGCACTGAAATCTACAGGGTGAGAGATGTGAATTGTTCTGATCACATAATGTTCCTAACACATGCATATGATTTACTATCCTTGATGTTTAAATGTGTGCCCACTCTTCTCCTCCCATTGAGGAGACAATGTAATTGATGTTTATGGGTTGAACGCTATTTAAATGTAAGGTGTTTGCTTTGCATTTGCAATAAATGTTTGGGTTAAGATTGATTAAATATTATTGGCTGGTTTGCTAAAAGGAAAATACACAAGTTGCAGCTGATGTGCTATAGTATTGGTGAGACTAGTAATCCACAAGTGTCACACCTAATACGCTGATTTTGAATAGGAACCATGTGGCTGCCCTTCTGGGGAACCGCTTGTAACCTGTGAAAGTAGATTCAGGTGGAGTGAATGAGATAGGCCCCGCTTAGGAAGAGAAAGAACCTGGAGCGAACGGGGGATCAGTGCCATACCCAGACCATATTAGACATTTACTGAAGATATCTGAGTAAGAGAATGATGCATTCATATGTACAATTTAAGAATATCAACTTGGCATCCCTCTGGAGGATGGCTTGGATCAGGGAGAGAATGGAAGTAGAGAGAACAACTCCACCAGTTCTTTCTCTGGAGGTGGATAGCATTTTTTATCATAGGTCCTTTAGAATTATCTTGGATCTTTACATTGCAGAGAATAGCTAAGCCATTCCTAGTTGATCATTGTACGAAATTTCTGTTACTGTGTACAAGGATCTCCTGGTTCTGGTCACTTCACTTCGCACCAGTTCACGTAAGTTTTTTCATATTTTCGTATTTTTTTCTGAAATCTGCCTGCTTAACATTTCTTATAGAATGATCATATTCTGTTACATCTATATACCACAATTTGTTCAGCCATTCCCCAGTTGATGGACATGCCCTTAATTTCCAATTCTTTGCCATCAAAAAAGAAGTTCTATGAATATTTTTATTCTTACAGGGCCTTTAAAAAATCTTTTAGACATTAAAATCTTTTAGTAATATTATTTCTGGATCAAAGGGTATACATAATTTTATAACCCTTTCGGGCATAGTTCCAAATTGTTCTCCAGACTGGTTGGATTATTTCACAACTCTACTAACGCTACATTAGTGTCTCAATTTTCTCACATCCCCTCTAACATTTGTCATTTTCCTTTTCTGTCATATTTGCAAATCTGATAGATTGTGAGGTAGTATCTCAGAATTGTTTTAATTCTGATCAATAATGATTTATTGTATGACTATAGATAACTTTTATTTCTTTATCCTGAAAAGTACCTGTTCATAAACTTTGACCATTTATCAATTGGGAAATGACTTATATTCTTATAAATTTGACTCATTTCTCTACATATTTGAGAAATGAGGCCTTTATCAGAGAAACTTGCTGCAAACATTTTCCCCTCAGTTTTCTGCTTTTCTTTGAATCTTGGCTGCATTGGTTTTATTTGTACAAACCCTTTTTTAATTTAATGTAATCAAAATTATCCACTTCACATCCCATAATGTTTTTATCTTTTGTTTGGTCATAAATTCTTCCCTTATCCATACATCTTACAGGCAAATCATTCCATGCTCCCCTAGTTTGCTTAGGAAAATATCTTTCTAATTAGAGTTATCAAAAACTAAATTGGTTCCCTCAATAGGTAGGAGCTTCAAGCTGAGGTTGGATGACCAGTTCTTATGTATATTTTATAGAGTATAATCTTATTCATATATATTTATAATAATAATAGTTAACATTTATATAGTTCCTACTAGGTTCCAGGAGCTGTGCTTGGTGCTTTATAATTGTTATCTCACTTGATCCTCAAAACAATGCTGGGAGGTATGTGCTATTGTTATTCACATTTTCTAGATGAAGAAACTGAGGCAAACAGAGGTTAAGTGACTCCCAGGGTCACACAGCTAGTTAGTGTTTGAGAGTGGATTGGAACTCAGGTCTTTCCAACTTCAGGCCTGGTATTTTATTTGCTGCATCACCTGGCTACACTAAAGACTGTATAGGTTGGATCAGTGTTGCAGTCTTGTCCATCTCCGAGATCGTATAATGGTAAGTCTCAAAGTTGTGCCTTTATACTTGATACTGATTACAAGTCTCTTCTGGGATCTTGCTAGATTTTTAATTCTATCAACATATTTGGAATGCAAATTTTTTGCTCCAAGGTGTCATGCATGTCTACCCACCTTAAAGGATAAAATTGAATGCTCAACTATCTGACCTCATAGATCACAGATTATGTTGTGTCACTTACACAGAAAATGTTGATGTCAATAGCCTTTCTTGCTCTATCGATTTGCACCAATTTAATCACTCCCTGGGGATACCAGATTGGTCATTATTTTGAACTGGTTGTGATCAGAAGGAAAACTGCTTGAGAAGGTTCAGCCATTCACAAGCCCTCAATATAGGATATCTGCTCTTAAAGGATGCCTTTTATGAGGAAGTCCTATTGTCCTTCCATATTGCATTGTCTACAAGACTTATAGTATATATGGGAATCGTTGTCATGAAATCACTGGCCACAAGCAATATCTGAACAATATCTGGTGACCTGACATACTGCCTGCTTTTCCCAAGGGCCTCATTTTTTTGCTCCCCAAAGTCTTGGTTTACTGGAACTCTTTTCGGATTTTTGACACCAACTCTTCCATTTGGCGTGGAGTCCTTGATACACAGCTTTGTCTACCTTTCTCTCTGCTTACTTTTTTTTTGTTCCCAGGGCTTAGCACAGTGCCTGGATATGGCACTTAGTACATTGTAAGTGCAATAGAAATGTTGGCTGACTTGTCGATTTGTAAAATGCGGGAAATAATCCTGTTGTGTTCACCTTATAGATGTTGAGGCTCAAATAAAAAATGCATGCATGGAATTTGCAGATTTTAAAGTGCTAATACATATCAGAGTTTTGCTGCTATTAATATTTTATTTGAGTCAATATGATTTTATTGGTATTAGGAACTCCAGATAAGGTAAGGAAATTCACCCTACCAATTCAGATGGGCAAGTGTTCTGTAAGTTAGTCTCAGAGAGTTGCATAAAACCACTGAGATATTGAATGATTGGCCAGGGTCAGAGAGAAAACATGTATCACCAAGGAATTCCTAAATCTAAGGGTGGTAACACCATACTGTCACTAAAATGTCAGTTACTATCACTTTTAAAAACCATTTTTGCATACATAAAAAGACAATTTTCTGAACCACGAAGGACAGGGTCATGGTACCACAATTTATTTTGTTACTGAAAAGACTATAAGGAAGAATGGCACATGCCAATCTACTACCAGGCATACTCTTCTAAAGGCATCTATCTTTCCACATAAAGAAATCTAGAAACCTTAGACAAAAATCTAAATTTTAAATACTATTCTATTTAATTCAATAAGCATTTATTATTCCTATTATGTGCCAGATCCTGTGCAAGGTGTTGAGGATAGGATGCAATGGGAAAAATGAAACAGCTACTCACCCCAAAGAGCTTTTGTTTTATTGGGCGAGGAAACGGGAACACAAATAAATCACTGCAATATTCCAGAGCCATAGCATCCACCTTTTCCTCAACACTAATGACCTTCCTTGATGAACTTAAAGCTCACTGTGATAGAGTCCAAATGGAGGCACAGTGGAGAGAGCATCGGACTTGGAGTTAGGAAGACTCGCATCTACCTCTTACCTCAAACGCTCACTAGATGCGTGACCCTGGGAAAGTACCTCACATCTATCTGCCTTCATTTCTTCATCTGTAAAATAGGCACCTTCCTCCCAGGGTTGTCATGAGGATCAAATGAAATTTTATTTTAAGCAGCTAAGTAGTCTAACGGATAGAGCATTTGACCTGGAATCAGGAAGGCTTGAGTTCAAATCTGGCCTTAGACAAGTTCAAATTGTGACCCTAGGTATCATTTTACCTGTCTCATTTTCCTCATCTATAAAATGAGAATAACACTATTACATTCCCCACAGGGTTGTTATGAAGGTCAAATAAAATAATATTTGTAAAACATTTTGCCAAACTTGAGGTACTATATAAATTCTAGCTATTATTACTTCCTAACTAGCTATTTCATATATTTCTTATAGAACTGGTCACTTGGGATCCACTGTCCAGCACAGTAGGAAACCTTACATCTTCAATCTGCACATTATTTCTTCATGAGGCCCAATTACTCCAGGTAGATTATACTCATAAATAACTAGTAATGAGGCCAGGCTTAATAAAGTCTCCCTTGGCCCCAGGAGAACCTTTGTATCTTTTAATTATTTTAGGAGATATCACCTTCTGCTGAACCAAGTATCTCTCTCTCAAGCGCATGCAGTATGGACGTGCCCTTCCAGAGCATCTCTTCAGCTCATTTCTAGAGTAACAACTTGGTTGTGGATGACTCCTCAAAATGGCACCAAAGGCTCCTGTTTCTACCTCACACCTGGTTAGTTGTAGGAAGCTACTAAAAAGAACTAATACCTTCCTATAACAATCAGGGTTCTGTGCCAGATATTGGCTGTACATGTATCGCCAAGATGATATAATTTCCGGTAAAACGTCAGCACATATTGCAGTGGAGATAACACAGTTTGTGACCAGGAACCTTTTCTAAGCTGTCACCAAGCTTTAACGGTCATGTCTGGAATCATACCAGAATCATCTGAGGAAATCCCATCCAGGAGTGGCATGTATAAAGAAGGCAGCCTCTAGAGTTAAGTGAGAAACTCAAAGTAATCATCTGGTTGAAAGACTTGTGAGACCAACAAGGTCGGTGAATTGTTGGAATAAGGTATCCAGTAACTCTTGACCAATTTCTCGCCACTGAACATTTCAGTCCATGTTCAACAAAAAAAGTTAGAATCCCTGATTTGTTCAAAAGGCAGGTCTTAGGACTTGCCTCAATCATTGATGACTAATATTAACTGATGGCTTATAGTAACATACATTGGAACAGCAGTTCTCAAAGTATGGCCTGAGGATCCTTGAGGGTCTGTGAAGTCAAACTATTTCCATAACAACACTAAGAATGTTAATTTCTAATATACTAAATATTTATGCTACTCAAATAAATTAATATTACTAGATATAATTATTATCATATATATTATCCCTTAAATAGATATTACTCAAATAAATAAAAACTCTTTTTTTGGTGGGGGAAGGAATCAATAATTTTATTTGGGGGCAGCTAGTTGGTGCAGTATATAGAACACTGTGGTTGGAATTAGGAAGACTTCTCTTCATAAGTACAAATCTGGCCTCGGACACTTACTAGCTGTGTGACTCTGGGCAAGTCACTTGTTTACCTTAGTAACCTCATTTGTAAAATGAGCTAGAGAAGGAAATGGCAAACCATTCTCATATCTTTGCCAAGAAAACCCCAAAAGGGGTCATAGTTGGACATAACTAAAAAACAAAAACAAAAATATTTTGAAAAGTGTAAAAGGTTCTTGAGGCCGAAATGCTTGAGAAACCTTGCTCTAGAAGATCCCATATAAAATAAAAATTTCAGAAGAGTGTTTTTATTTTGTGAAAAATCACAAAAAAGAGGGTTGCTCATCATTGAGGACTGGTTAAACGAATTATGATGTTTGACTGTAATGCCATAAGAAATGATAAATACAAAGAGTTCAAAGAAAAATGGGATATCGTGTGTGAACTGATTCCAAGTGAAGGCTCCAGAACTGTGGGAACGGTATGTACAATAAATACATTAAATGACAGGAACAATAAAATGAAACTGAATGGTGTGTGATTATAATGATATAGATTGGCCCTAGAAATGAGAAGAGGGACCATCCTTTCTTCCTTTCATTGCATATGATGTCAAAATTTCAATAGGTTTTCCATAACATTGTTTTTCTTATTTGTTGTGAGGGGAGGCTCACTGGCTATGTGGAGCTATATAATTCAAACTTATAAAAATATAAAACCAAAAGTCATCAATAAAATAAAAAAAACATCTTTTGGCTGTTATTCTATCTGTACATTCTCTTCACTGTGCTTCATTCATTTTTTATTTTAAAAGTTGGTTTCTGCTAGGACAATGCAGCAAGACCATGAGAGTTCCTGACTCTACAATTAGGGTTAGGGGGCTAGTGAGATATCAGGTCCACAGGGCAGGTGGGCATTGCCATGCTGATCATTTACAAAGGTCTTTCTCCCAGGTTGATTTCTTCTAGTGCTTCCACACAGTGCCTGGCACATGGTAGGTATTAAATCAATGGACTAACTGATTTGGGAACAGTTGAATCATTAGAAACAATTTCTAAGTTGCATGCAGGATCATGGGGCGATCACACAGGAAAAAACACAGAAAAGCATGGGAGCAGTGTATAGATACAAGGAATGTTTCCATCATAAAGGACTAACTGCCTTGGAATTTATCTCTGATGAAGGAAGTAATTACAGTCTGGGTGTTTAATGTAGGCTTCAGCAAGAGGAGACTGATGGTGATTTAGAGACTGGCCATCTGAAATTTTACTGAGCTGGACTGAAAATTATATTAGTTTGTGTATGAACCAGAGCATGGTACCATCTCAGACACTCATTAACATGGGCAAATGATTGGTTTCTTTACTTTGTGGCTGGAAGATGTCTTTGAGGGTTGTCTGAATGATCAATCCCAGAGGACCCTAGAGATTCTATGTCAGAGGTCAAAGCTGCTCTTTTACAAGTACTTCCCTAAGGGAATCCCTTAATAAAGCTTCTTCATCCATGATGGATACATCCTAGTTTGCCAATAAGTATTAAGGCAGACCATGATGGCTTTGAGGAGGCAGTCTGGGGTCCTATCCTTTGTGTGGGAGTTGCTATGGCTTTAGGGGATTTTAGCCAGCTTTAGCAAACCTTTGGACCACATATGTTGGCCTGTGTTTTCTTCAGATAACAGAATCTAGATATTTTACTGCTTACAGCTGTCTGGGACCACAGCAGAAGTGAAAGATAGACTGAGGCAGCATTATCACTGAGGGAAATGTCAATGATAAAAAGTTTCTCTCTAATGTAGGATGCATGCAGTATATCTGAAGCAGCCATATTGAAGGTCTCCCTTAAAGCAGTATTTGCGAGTGTGCAACTTTGGCCACTGATATAGCTTGTTCAGTGCCATCTAGCACTGATTGTTCAGGTAAACCTCTTGAAGAGTCCTTCAAGCCACAAAGTAAAGGAACCAATCTTTCTCATGTGTCTATCACCACAACTGAAATGAAGTCACCAGCCATTTCTATGCCATCTAGTGTAATTCTAGAGATAACCTTTCAGAAGTTAAGTTGTTCTATTAAGTAAAAGGAGGAAGAGGAAGAATATTATGTAGGCCAAACGGCACTGAAGAGCAAAATTAGTCTTTTTTTGGGGGATGTTACAATTGAAAATGACAGTGATTTGGGGGTGGAATTTGCCAGAGGGTAGTTGTAGATAGCATCATGGATGCAAAGAACATGAACTTGGACAGACTTTGGGCAATGGTGGAAGATAGAAAGGCCTGGCAAGCTATGGTCCATGAGGTCAAAAAGAGTCAAATATGAATGAACAATAAAAGTTATAGCATTAACAGGCCACCATCTTAAAGGCCTTCTTGTCGTTTGCTCATTTTCCTGACATTGAACACAATACTTATTAAAATACATTTTGTCAAATCAAGAAAACATTTACAAATAGGCAAAAGGGCAGGAACTGGAGGCAGAGGAGGACAAGCTGATACACAAAGGGTCAAAACAGTGCTAGAAAAATGATATTGTATACCTAAGCATTGTAAATGGAATAAATAGGAAAAGAGACTTTTTCTGGCAATAATCAAATTGAATTTGGTGCTAAAAAGTAATGAAGGAAGCATTCAGATCATAGAAACATAGCTCTAGAGGTGGAAGGAACCTCAGATGCCATCTAATTTGAGCCCTTATATAGATGAGGAAACTGAGGCCCAGGGAAATAAGGTAACTTGTGTAAAGTGAGACAGGCAAAAAAATGTTTCAGATGTAGGGTTTACTTCCAGGCTATTTGCACCCAGGACCAATGCTCTTTCCATTCTACCACGTCATATATGTCTATAGGTACTTGATGGACTTTTTCTTATTATGGTGAAGTCATTTTAGTTATGTCTGACTCTGTTGGACCCTCTTAGCACAAAAGGTATTGGCAAAAGGATCAATGTAAAAGAGCATTCGATTTGTAATCGAGGGACCTCAATTCACCAAGTCACAGTAATACATATGAGACTGAATTTGCCTTCTAAGGATAAGGTCACTAGTTTTCCTTACTTGTAACATGAATTTGTGGTAGAATATGCTAATGTGAAAACTTCCAGACTTGGAGTAAGAAGAAACTGAGGTTCAAATCCTACCTTTCCAGGTATGTGGAAGTGGGCAAGTTAAGAACCCTCTCTGATCCTCAGCTTCCTCATCCAAAATGGGTGTAATGCCATCTATAGGAAGACACTATGTGTATCTAGAGAAAGAACTGATAAATAGAAATATATGTATATATATATATGTGCGTATATATATATATATATAATTATTTCACACACACACACACACATACGCACACATACAAATGCATATTTGTGTCTAATGGTATCCATCTCTAAGGCAGGGCCAGGGGAGGAAAGAATAAAAATGGGGAAAAAAGAAAGGTATATGGCAACTTTATTATATATTTATTATATTTATTTATATATATTGTATATTTAAAAGGAGTAGCAAGTTGTAAATAATAGATTTGCAGTTTCATGTGCAATCCTTTTTTTTTCTATTCTACTATCTTATGCGAATGCTTATTTTATTTCTTAAGTTCATATTAAAAGGGAGACCTTTCTTTTGCTTATATGTGTGTCCCCAGAGTTGACACAGTGCCTGGCACAAAGCAAGCCCTTAATATACGCTCTATCTATTTAATCTCCTACGAATTACCGAAGATTTAAAATCCCCCCCTCCACATTACAAAGAGTTTCTATGATATCTAGATCCATACACTGATAGAGGTGGTTTTTCCTCCCTCAATCCTTTTAAGTTCATTTCTCTCTTGACCAGATTTGCAAGACTCAAGTCAAATATCTTTTTACCACCCTGTATTTGCTGCAATCCATCCCTAAGAACTCATCAATCTTACAAATTAAGCTGCATAACTTTCAATATTATTTCCATATAACATTTTCTTAACCAGCTATTTCCCACATCTTTCCTTCTCTTCTGAAACCTTTGACTTTGAAGGGGAACAATGATGTTTTCATCACCACAGGTGCCCTTAAGGCCATCGGTTCTTTGTCTAGGTCTTCATAATCCCAAACAATGTTTCCTTGGTTCCTTCTAATGATCATTTTCACCATCAGAACTGGATAGCAATAATTGGATTTAGAGACAACGGCTTCCAGTGAATTTTTAGTTAAAAAAAATTAAGTTTTTAAGATAGGATAAAATCATATACTGTCGTCCTATATCTCCTTCCCCACCCTCCTTACACACACTCTCCCACTGCACCGCGATGCTTCAATCAGTAAAATATTGAAATCTTCCTGCTTTGAATCAGTATTAATGTTGAATGTCTACCTCCAACCATCCTTGTTTTGCTTTCTTGAACCCCTATGGCAGCCAGCTCCATGTTCAGATTGTTAAGTTTCCTAATTTCAAACCTTAATCTACTTCTTAATAAGCCCTTCCTCCTGCTCCTGGTTCTGCTATCTGGAGCCAATCCTATCCTTCTGGTAAATAATAGCCCTTACAGTATTTGAATAAGACTGTCATATCTTCTTTAGGCCATCATTTTATGGGCTGAGCACCTCAAATTCATTAAATTGATCTCTACTTAGTATGATTAAGAAGCCTATCACCTTTAAGCTATTTTTTTCTTTAGGCCAAATACCCCCAATATATTAAATTGTTCCTCACTTAGCATGATTGAGAAGCCCCTCGTCATTCTGATTGCCCTCCACTGAAAGGGGTTCACCTTGACCTACATCTTTCCAAAACCTCAAAGCCCCAAATTGAACACAGTACTACGAGGACAGCTGGGTGAGCTCTTGCAATCACACCAAGCCCTAATGAAACATTACTGTGCCATAATCATCCCTGTCAAGAGGATACCTAGATTTTCAGGAACATTTCCTCATTCTCCTCCCACCAAGAAAATGTTTCTTTTGACTTTTAGGGTAGTCCAACTCTGACTGCCACCATTCTCACCATGAATTATAGGAAATGACTATTAAAAGAAATCTAACCTGAAACATAGGATCTCATGCATTAGAACTGGCAGAGACCTTAGGTATCACCTCATCCACAGTCTTCCTTATTTGTCTCAGCAGTATCAACCCTATTGCTTTGTGGAATTGAGTACAGCTATAAAGACTCTCACTGGCTCCTGGAATTAATGGAAGAAATTTAACAACCCATGTCTGCTATCTTGGTAGGTTTTAGTTGCTTTGGGCTTGTTGTCAGCAGCTCATCTGGCAACCCTGTAGGAGAGGTTAATTAGAAGGGCGAGTTAGAGTGCTACCCAGAGGGAGCAAGTGTGCTGTGCCTACTGTGAGCCTAGGAGATATACAAAGAACTTTGGAAGTATTTATTTTCTCTGTTGGGGAATCTTTTTCTCCACAGGACCCAGGTTCAGACAGGGGCCAGCACCTTGTTGCCTCCACATGAGAGACAGAGAATCAAAGTACCCTGAAAATGAGTGATGGTTAGAATGGGGATCAGAGCCTTAACTTCTCGTCAGAGGAGCCAAAGAGGTTTTCTGCAGCTCTCCATGGTAAAAGGCTATTGATTTCCTAAAGTAAGAGCTTACTGTTTCCTGAAGTTTAAGTTTATTCAGTCTCTGCCCTTTGAGAATCCCTTGCTGTTAAGAACTACTGTGGAATTTAGGACTTGTTAGTAAAAGATGAATTATTTGTGACTGTCCATAACTGAACCTTTGGACTGAGACCTTGTTGTCAGGGTCAAATGAGTAGAGGAAGGAATTGTCTGCTCTCTCCTTTTAATGTTCTTCCAATGATGTGACCAAGACCAACCCTGGCATGGGATTTTCTGGATGACATAGCCAAGTTCAAATACTTTTTGAGCTAATACCCCAGGTAGATCATGGGATCTGCAGATCCCATGTGGTAATCACAGAGACGGTATTTCACAAGCACAGATCAAAGCTGGAAGCAAGTTTAGAGGCCATCTACTCCATCCCACTCATTCTATAGAGAATGGTACTATAGTGGTTTCAATACTGATGAAATATTGACAAAAGTATCAGGATACCAGTACTTTCCAAGCAGACATATTGGATTAATGGTGACCAAAAAAAATCCATCGATATGAGCAGCAATATGCTTTTGCCAATGGTACGAAACTATTAGCCTGTGTCAAAAATAATCTAGATATCAAAATATCTCTAGAAAGTGTCTCAGTGTTAAAAGAACAGTGGACAAAGTGCCATTTTTTTGAATACTAGATAAAAATCAGAAAGTTAGAATACCAAAAAACCCTGTATTTTTCTAGTGTCACATGGCTTTCCATTTATCAGTGAACTTTGTACTGGTTGCTGGTAAAATGCTAGAACAGCTTATTAAAGAGATACTTAGAAAACATCTAGAAAAAATGGAGACACAATAGAGGCAGTATGGTTTTATTAAATACAGACGGTACTGACTAAATTTATTTTCTTTTTTCAACAGTTACTAAACTGGAAGTTAAAGAGAATGCTGTAGATATAGCTGACCTAGATTTTAACAGAGTGCTCGATAAAAACTTCATGCTATTATTGTGAAAAATGGAAAGATGTGGGCTAGATGATAGTTCAGTTAAACGGTTTCAGAATTAGTTGAATGGCTGGACTCTAAGAATAGTCCTCAATGGTTGGATATCAGCTTGGAAGGAGGTCTCCAAAGGAGTGCCCAAGGGATCTGTGTGAGGCCCTGAAAGATTTAACTTTTTTATTTAATATAATTATCACTAATTTGGATAAAGGCCTAGATGGCATTGTTATTAAATTTGCAGGTAATACAAATCTCGGAAGGATAGCTAAAATCTTGGTAGGCTAGAGAATTGAACTGAATCCAATAAACTATTAAACTTGGGTTCAAGAAACCTTTCTAAATACAAAATGGGGAAGGCTTAGTTGTATGGCAGTTTATATAGGAAAAGTTCTGATGATTTTAGTGGGCTACAAGCTCAATACAAGTCAACAGTGACAAAAATCTAATGTAATCTTTTTTTATCATTGTTAATTTTTTCCCCTTCATATCTGACTTTTCATGATTGCTCTTGTGGCTTTCTATGGAAAGGATACTGGAGTGGTTTGACATTTCCTACTCCAGCTCATTTTACAGATGAGTAAATTGAGGTAAATGGGGTTAAGAGACTTGCTCAGGGTCATACAGCTAATATGTATCTGAGACCAGATTTGAACCCATGAAGATGAATCTTCCTGATTCCAAGCCCAACATTCTACCTACTATACCACCTTAGCTGCCCAACCTGATGCAATCTTAAGAGAAGGAATGGGATGATGAGAGCAGTACTGCACTCTGTCTTGGACAATCCATAATCTGAGAATTGTCTTTAGTTCTAGATATCATATTTTAGGGAAGTTACCAACAAATTGGAGATTTTACAAAACAGGGTAACTAGGATATTGAAAAGCCTTCAATTTCTGCCACAAAACCTGGTTGAAGAAAGGGAATGTCTACCCTAGCAGGGAAATGATCATTAAAATCAAGTATCTGAAGAACTGTCATATGTAAGGGAGATTAACTTTACTGTTTGGCCTCTGAGATGAGAAATAGGAACAGTAGAGGGAAGTAGCAAAGAAGAAAATTTAAGCTTGATGTAAGGAAAAATTTCCTATTAATTAGAGTTATGCAAAGGTGTAATGGCCTGCCCAAGGAGACAGAAAGATCTCCTTTATTGGAGGTCATCAGGCAGAGTTTGGGTAACTAGCTGATAGGTGTGTTATAGTGGATATACTTCATAAAACAGGAAGGAGTTAGGCCATTTGGCATATCTGGTCCCTTCTAACTCAAATTTTGTAATCCTGTAATTTCCATTTGCTGATTTCTTCTTTTAGCATCTAATTTCCCACTATAACAGATATGAAAACGGTCTCTGGAGAATTTTCTAGTCCAGTGGTGCCAAATTCAAATAGAAACCAATCTCTGGGGGCCACATATTGATTTAGAAAACCAAAAGTTAACATTATCTATGTTGTACTGTATTTTTATTTATTTTGTTAAACACTTCCCAATTATATTTTAATCTGGTATGGGTAATACTCAGGATTTTTGCAGACCACCTTGTGAATATGACACATCTGATGCTAATCCAATCACCACATCCTATAAATGAGAACACAGAGGCCTGGAAAAACTGAGAACTTTGCCCTAAAGTTACATAGCAAGTTGTCAGCAGGACCAGGCCTGGAAATCGGGTCATGATTTCCTCTTTGGAATTATGTGGTTGGACATAATTCAAAATTCACTTTACTACCTGTTATAGAATCATAGGATTTAGAGCTAGAAGGGACTAAAGATCATCCAATCCAACCTCCTCATTTTATAAATGAGAAAATTGAAGGCCAGAGAAATTAAATAATTTGCCCTAGGTCACAAGAGTACTAAAGAATAATGTATGGCCTGAATTCAGGTCCTTTGACTGTGAATCTATCCCTCTTTTCACTGCACTGTAACTGATGAATGACTTTGTCTTAAACCAGGATCACAATAGGATTATCAGACTATAGAATTTAGAGTTGGAATGGACTTTAGAAATGGAGTGTAAATCCCACATCATAGAGATGAGGAAATTGGGATCGAGAAAGCGAGGTAAGTGATTTGCCTATGGTCACATAACACATAAGTGGCAGAGCCTTGATTCAAATCCTGGCTTTCTAACTCAAAATTCAGTCTCATTTCTACTACATTGAACTATAACTAGAGTTCATTTTCATCTATTCATTCATCCATCAATTAATAAGCATTTCTTAAGAACTAACTATGCACTAAGCACTATGCTAGGTTAGGTGCTTACAACAAAAAGATGAAGGCAAAATAGGCCTTGCTCATAGAAAAGCTGCCTGTCCATAAGGATATACAAAACATGTATAAATCAGATACAAGACAATTTGGGGGTATAGGGAGAAAATAGCTGGGGGGTGGACCATGGAAAGCCTCATGCAGAAGGTGGTACTCAATAGAGTATGAAAAGAAACCAAGAATTCCAAGAAGCAAAAATGAGAAGAGACTGTATTCCTAGCATGGGGGACAGCCAGCACAAAAATGATGTAAAAGGATGTGTCCTGTGTGAGAAAAACTAAATAGGTCAGTATGGCTTGACTGTAGGGTGTGTGAACATGAAAGAATGGAGATAAGGTAGGAGGGTGTGACAAGGTTAGATGGGTTACTAAGGATAAGTGTTTCACTGGTGGTGTGAAGGATGAACTGGAATGGAGAGAGACTTGAGGCAAGGAGACCAATTAAGAAGTTATTACTGTGATGGAATTATACCAGTAACTGCCATAAGAAATGAAGAGTTGATTGATTTTAGAAAAACATAGAAAGACTTGCAGGGAATGATGAAGAGTGAAATGAGCAGAACAAAGGGGGAGCATTGTATACAGTAACAGTAATATTGTTCAAAGAACAACCGTGAATGACTAAGTTATTCTGAATAGTAAAAATGCTCAAATCAACTACAAAGAACCTATGAAGGAAGATCCTATCCACCTCCAGAGAAGAACTGATAAATAGAAGTATGGATAGTATGGTTGTGTGTGGGGGTGGGGGGGGGAGGGAGGGAGACAGTTTGGAACTTAAAATGTAACAAAAACTTAAATTAAATTTTAAAAAAATTACTGCCTAATGTCTTATAACATATACCTAAAATCTTAAAATGAATACCAAAATGAGATCAAAATGCATAAATGATTTATACGTAAAGAGTGATATCATAAGTAAATTAGAAGGGCATGAAAAAATTTACCTGTCAGATCTGTGGGTAAGGGAAGAGCTTATGACCAAACAAGAGATAGAGAGGATCATGGGAAATAAGATGGATTGTTTTGATTGCATGAAACCAAAAAGCTTTTGCACAAACGACACTAATGTAGCCAAAGTTAGAAGGAAATCAGGAAATTAGGGGAAAAATTTACACAAATCTCTGATAAAGGCCTCATTTCTCAATGTGTGGGGAACTGAGCCAGATTTATAAAAATAAGAGTCATTCCCCAGTTAACAAATGCTCAAAGAATATGATCAAAAAGTTTTCAGAAGAAGAAATCAAAGCTATCAATAGTCACATGAAAAATGTTTTAAATCACTACTGATTAGAGAAACACAAAATAAAACAACTCTGAGGTACCACTTGGCATCTATCAGATCAGCCAACACAACAGAAAGGGAAAAATGACAGATGCTGCAGGAGATGTGGAAAAATAGGGACATTAATATACTGTTGCAGTTGTAAACCAGTCCAATCAATCTGGAGCATAATTTGAAACTATGCCCAAGGGCCTATAAAACTGTACACCCTTTGATCCAGCAATATGACTACTTAGTCTGTATCCCAAAGACATCAAAGAAAAGGAAAAAAATTGGAAAATGAGGGGATAGCTGTCAATTGGGGAATGGCTGTATATGACTGTATATGGGGTATATGATTGTGATGGAATACTATTATGCTATAAGAAATGACAAATAAGACAGTTTCAGAAAAACCAGGGAAGTCTTACATGAACTCATGCAAAGTGAAATGAGCAGGACCAGGAGAACACTGTACATAGTAACCACAAAGATGAATTGCGAAAGGCTTAGCTACTCTGATCAAAACAATTATCCAAGACAATTCCAAAGAACTCATGAAGAAAAATGTTATCCACCTCCAGAGAGAGAACTGATGAACTCTGAGTGCAAGTTGAACCATACTTTTTTCACTTTATTTTTCTTGGGGTTTTTTGTGGGGAGGGGGAGAAGGTGTTTTCTTTTGTAATACAGATAATATGGAAATATATTTTGCACGATTTCATATGTATATTGATATATTGCTTGTCTTTTTGAGGGGTAGGGAAGGGCTAGAGGGAGAGAGAATTTTAAATTAAATTAATTTCAATTTTAAATTAAATTTTAAATTAAAATTAAATTAAAATTCGAAAATTTTAAATGACTGTTTAAAAAATTTTAATGTAATTGGGAAATATTTAACAAAATAAATAAAAATATATTTTAAGGAAGTTATTGTAATACTCCAACCAAGCTGGTAACTGGGTTGTTAGTTGTGTAAGTGGGAAAAAGAGGATATATATATATATATACATATATGTACATATGCATACATATGTGCACATATTATATGTAATGTATATTGTATATGATATATCATAGAAAGATAAAAAGAAAGAGAGAGAGAGAGAGAGAGACAGAGAGAGAGAGATGTTAGAGTAAGCTTGTACCAGCTAGAGAAGGTCAATTGTTAATTTTTCAAGGTGAGCTTTCACACCTCCAAAAAAAAAGCAAATGCTACCAACCAGGACTCAATTTATGGTTTGGTTTTGTAGACTTAAAAAAGTGAGGGAGAAGATGTTAATAATTCAGATAAACTTTAAAATGTGTTGTACGCACTTTTTTTTTTCAGAGAGCTAATGTTAAACATTTACCAACATACTCCTACCAATAGAAATTGGGAAGCTAAAAATGACAAGATTTAGCAATTAATTGGGTATGTGTGGTGTGTGAGAGTGAGGATTCAGGAGTGACACTGAATATATGTATCCAAGTAATTGTAATAAGGCTAATTTCTCAAAAGAATAGAGAAGTTTGGAAAAGAGATATTTTTGAGGGGTAGAAACACAATTGGTTCTACTTCAGACATGTTGACTTTGAGTTATCTATGGGATATCCAGTTTGAAATGTATACTAGGCAGTTGGTGATGCAGCACTGAAGCTCTAGAGAGACAAGCATTTGATAGATAGATCTGGGTGTCATTGGTATAGAAATGATAATGAAATCTATGGAAGCTGATCGATCACCAAGTGAGAGACTGTAGACATTGAAGAGAACCCAGGATAGAGCTCTTGGGCTACACCCACCAGTTAGTGAGCATGACACAAAGGATGATCAAGAAAAGAAACATGAGAAGAGAGGGAAGAGACAGCAGCATCACAAATATCCAAAGAGAGTATTCAAGAGGAGAGGGTGGCCAATGGTGTCAAATGCTATGAAGACATCAAGAAGTATAAGGGATGAAAAAACATCATTAGATTTAATAACTAACAATTCACTCTCAACATCAAAGACAGCAGTTTCAGTTGAGTAATGAGGTCAGAAGCCATATTACCAAACTTTTAGAAGAGCAAGAGAGAAGTAGAGTCATAACACATAGGTGGTTTTAAGGCCTCATCCACCCTCCTCCTCCCCCAGTTCAGTGTCTCACCCCTTACGTTCCCTTAGCCCTTTGGGGCTTCTAACGACTGAAACCACTATATTCCAAATTATTCTACTTCCAGCCCACAGTCTACTTTCCCATTTTTCAATTCTGTGTATGTTATATGTGTATGTTATTTTCCATCACTAGAATGTAAGCTCTTTGAGAGTAAGGAGAGCATAGCATAGTAATTAGCACTTAATAAATACTTAGCTAATACTCTATCTATACTTTATTCTCAGTGGCAGCTTTGGTTTCATCTGTAATTATTAAAAACAGTTGGGATTACATGGTTATTGAATCTGGGAAAGGGAAGAAACATTCATTAAACACCTACAATGTGTGAGGCACTGTATTAAATAAGCATTTTATAAATATATCATTTGGTTCACGCAACAACCCTGTCAGAGAAGCACTGTTATTGTCCCCATTTAACAGGTTGGAAAACTGAGGCAAGCAGTGGTTAGGTGACTTGCCCAGGGTCACACTGAGGCTGGATTTGAATTCAGATATTCCTGATTTCAGGTACAGCACTCTTTGAACTGGGATGCCATAAAGCTGGGGGACATTGCATGCTGTTCTTTTACCTTAATTCTGCCCAGAGTCTGGTGCTAATGGTCAACAGTACCAACTTGTTTTTTTCACTGCCTGTGCCACTAATGCATGGGGGAACTTCTAAAAATCTGACATCTCACGGGGCATTCCACTGATGAGGTTCTTAACAGAAAAACTAGCTAATCAAATCCCAGAGCAATACACCACAAAAGACAAGAAGAGAACCAGAGAACTGCAAATGTGAGGCTGCAAAATCAAAGTGGATCAAAAGAAAACACCTTCACAAGTGTGGGGAGATCGGATCACGCTGATTATTTACTTTTGTACATGGGTAGCTCATGTTAATTAGAGGAGCTCTCCTGCCATTCCCCATGAGGTACATCAATGGCTCATGGAACAGCCAGTTATTTCCAATGGAAATAATGACTTGCAGATGCAGTAACCCACCGTAATGCCCAGAATTACTGTCACATTATCTCAAGATGGGACAGGGCATTTGACTCATGGCACGGCAGTGCATCATGGTGCATCCTGCTTATTATGCAAATTTCTGGCTCCATTTTCTGCTCATTATTAAAATGAAGGGCTATTAGCATCACTGCCTAAAGCCAGTAAGTGCC
The DNA here is from genome assembly GCA_028646595.1 of Phalanger gymnotis. Lineage (NCBI taxonomy): Eukaryota > Metazoa > Chordata > Mammalia > Diprotodontia > Phalangeridae > Phalanger > Phalanger gymnotis. The sequence continues at coordinate 139,283,825 of CM053622.1, forward strand.
ATGCAAGCCTCCACCTCGTGGGGCTCTGCCAAATCATTGCCCTCCTCACATCAGTCACTCTGGTGTCCCACAGCAGGACCTCACATGGACAAAGACAGGCATGTCTGAGTATTTTGTGAGAGGAACCCTGATCCGAGAAGTCCTGCTCCCCTTTGTTTCTTCAAGTACACCCATTCAAACTCATAGTGTATGGGGGGAAGGGCAAAAAATTTTTCTTATTATCACATCTTTCTGTATAATAATATTGAGAAATTTAGTATCTATGAATCTATCTCTTTTCTACCTGTATCTCTCATTTTTATCACTTATTTTTTGTATCGTGCTACTTATTTATTTGCTCCTCTATCTCATCTGTCTATTATGCCATCTATTTATTTATTTACTTTTATTTTGATCTCTTATCCATCCATCCATCTACCTATCATATCTACCCATTTATCTATCATTTCTCTCTCTCTCTCTCTCTCTCTCTCTCTCTCTCTCTCTCTCTCTCTCTCTCTCTCTCTCTCTCTCTCATCTATCACTACCATCTGCCAATTGATCTATCTAATCTCTATCATATTTATATCAGGCTATCTACTGTTTATCATTTCTTTCATCTCTCTACCTATTTACCTTTATATACATACACACACACACACACACACACACACACATACACATATATAATATATATCTTCTTGCCTATCTCTCTTATATGTGTACGTAAAAAGGCAGCGTAGTATAGTGGATGGAGATCTGCTCCCACCTGAGCTCAAGTCAGGTTTCTAAGACACCTATTTGCCGCAAAACCAGAGAGTATTTCACTTCTGTCTTTGAGTCACTAGCTCCTATTATAGTACCCTGGCACAAAGCAGCCACTTAATAAATGCTGTTAATTGATTGATTGACTCTAACAAGTCACTTAACCTCTCGGTGCTGCCAGTCAACTTCTTAAGACTTGGAGGTGCAGAACTGTAGTTTACCTGCATTGATGAAGGGAGTTTTCTCACTGGGAATTCCCTGCACTCTGACACCATAGCTCTGGACATGAGTACATATACCTACATATGTCTATGCATATACAAATACTTTGCACATAAATGTATACACCAACATTCACACACATATCTGCATATGTATGTAGAAGTGGTGAGTTTGTAGAATGGTAGATAAATGGTTAAATACTAGGCTTAGAAGCAAGATCATAGTTCAAATCCTGCCTTTAATACTTTCTAGCTCTGTGACCCCATACAAGTTACTTCACCTTTTTATACTTCAGGCAACTCTCTAGGAGTTATCTGTTACGTTATATGCTGGTTGTCCTCTGTATGGTAGAGAGGTTTGTCATATCATGAGTTCTTTGTAGTGACAAAATCAAAGATTCTTCTGAGTCCTTGCATATAAATTCCTTTTATTGTAAAGCATCTGAAATTATAGGAAAGAAAAGGTACTTTGCCAGCTATTATACCCTTCTTTTTAAAGCAAGAAAAAATTATTTTTGAGAGGTTTGTTTTGTTTCATTATTTGCAATAAATGCTGATGTATTGTGGGCCTAAAGTTTAGTTTCCAGAAACAGGACCTTGAATCATGGCTGTATCAACAGACCACTATACACAAGTGAAAAATACCAAAGGGAAGAGAAACCATGAAGAGTGTAAATAAAGGATGGTGGAAAAGCACAAATTATTCTTGGTTTTTTCCCCCTTTTCTTCGATATCTGTGGCTGCAGTTATTTCCCTCAAGGCCATGAAAGTAGAGGAATGTGAGGTTCATCATTTTTTCGCCAATCCAGAAAGATTGCATGAGGCTGAGATGAGCAGATGTCCATTCCCATAACTCGAATGAACCTTCTCAGAAATGGGACTCACTGTGCTCTGTAAGAGCGGGCTGAGATCAGTTCAGCAAACGTAGCTGACTTAATCGAAATGCTACTTGCAAATATGCTTTGGGGGAAACTGTACAAATGAAATAAATATAGTGTTTAAATGCGAGAAAACCTAACTTGAATAGGACAAGTCAGCAGCCTTTTGGGTCTGCCCTTGTAATTTGCTTTTATTGAGTTTGTGTGTATGTGTATGTGAGTGTGTGTGTGTGTGTGTGTGTGTGTGTATGTGTGGTTTTTGCTTCCTGCTTTCTTCTCCTCTTAACATACAGGTTTGTTTTGTGGTAAATCTGAAAATTCTTTGTGGAAGACGAAAACCATGCCCTATGTACTCTTAATAAAATAGAGAGATAAGGTCTCGAATTGGAGCCTCCCACCAGTATCCCTCCTTTCCAATCAGAAGTGTGCTGGAGCCAATTCCAACCAACTTATGAACTGATTGTTGAATTTTCAGTGTGAACATTTAGAAACTGGCTGCAAATCAAGGCTTGGTTTATTTTTCAGAAAGTGATGAAGGAAATATTAATAGTGCATACTACACTTAAAAGTGTGTTGTGCCTAAAAGTGCTTTAAAATGTGTACATTTTCTTTTCCAGAGAGCCAGTTGTTAAACATTTGGTAGCAACACCCCCCCCCTTTTTTTTTGCAATGTGTAGTCTCAGAAAGTTGCCTAGGCTTCTGTGAAGTAAAGTGATTTGTTCAGTCACATAGCCTTGTCAGAGGCAGGATTTACCCTGAGGTCTTCCTGGCTTTGAATCTAATTGTCTATATACTATGCTAAGCTAATTCTGATCTTATTAAAATATATTGTAGTATTAATTATGCTACATGCACATATCCATTCATTCCATTTGTTAACCTCCTACTGTATACTGTACACTGGAGATACAAATATAAAAACTGAAATAGTTCCTGACATCAAGAAATTTACCTTCTACTAGAGAATAGATAGCATGTACAAAGATACATAAATATAAACATTATAAAAAGTAAATGCAAAGAGATGGGGAGGGTGAGAGATGGTGACCAGAGCGCTTTCAATGAAGAGGATCAGGAAAACATTTCACAACTCAGTCCTTCCTCCCTTTACCATTCTTTCCATTTTACTTTTCCGTGTGCTCTGATCCAGTTATACTGGTCAGCTTGCTGTTCCTCAAAAATGACAGCCATTTCTTCATCTCTGTCTTTGTACTAGCCAGCCATCAGGCCTGGAATGCACTCCCTCCTCACTTCTGCCTCCAAGCTTCCCAGGCTTCTGGCAAGGCTCAGCTCAAATGCCATCTTTTTCAAGAGGCCTTTTCCGATATCAATATTTCCCCCACTTACACCATATATAAGTTGTGAATACACACACTTCAGTGCATGTTGATTCTCTCATTATACTACGGGACCTTTGAGGTTAGGAAGTATTTTTTGCCTTTCTTTGTATCTGCAACTCTTAACATTGCACCCGACATATAGTGAGCACTTAATAAATTTTTGTTTGCTGGTTGACTAACTGACTGAAAAGTCTTTCACCCAACAGATCACTTCCTGTAAGCCATATGCCTGTGACCAAGAGAATCTGGTGGCACAGACCAAGCCCACACAAGAGGGAAGGGTGTAACCTGGCAAGAATTCTGATGGACACACACACAGAGAATTCATGTTCCGCAGACCATCATGGCTACAAGAATCCTTGGATGGGAGAAGGAATCAACCCCCACCTCATGAAGAAGGAACCTTTACTCCTTAGTAAGCAAAACAAAGAGATGAGTATGGCAGGCATGGGTCTCTAAAGTCATCTCACACTGGCCTCAATGACAGCTCCAAATCATAGAGGTAGTGAAAGCCTTATGGCTTGTGGAAGATAGGTACCTTAACATACATACCTGAAGAGAAGGGGCACATTAATGAGGCAGAAAGGGTATGGGAATGGTTAGGACCCAGAAGTGTCTAGGACATAGAGTATGTGCACTGGCCTAGGCCTCATTCTGAGTAAGCTCAGCAGAATCCTCCTTGTCACACCCACGGTTTGTATCCCACCGGGGATAATCATCCTGCAGATGTTCAAGACCACCAAAGGAGCTGAAGCCAGATGTACCCTAACAAAGATCTAGATTGGAAAGATGGACTTGAGATGCTGATTGAGAGATGCCTATTTAAATACGGACAACTTGGGGATTTTTTTCTTTACTATACGTGTTTCTTAAAAATGTTGAATGCTATGCATGCTTTTTTCAGTAGAGAGAGGAAAGGAGAGGTGAGAAGGAGAGAAATAAACGCCTTTTAATGGAATAAAATGAAGTGAAGAGATTCACAAAATTTTGGAAGTTAACAACTCACAATAACCTCACCTGATTCTCCTGTGGATCAAGAATGGTTAGAGAGTATGCCTGTGTACAATCCTAAGGAAGAGATGCCCCAAATCTGACAAATATACACAAAAAGCCAATGCCCCAAATTACCACAATTCTGAAACTCACCTTACCCCCCTGGAACTGTAGCCAGACTTTTGGCCTCAGAACTGACTCCACAAACCCTGAGTGGAAGAAATCCTCCAGGAAAAGGGGAATAGAGTGACTAGGAAGGGGGACAAGATGGCTGAGAGTTTCCCCAAAGAACTTCTCCATTTCAATTTCTACCCTTCTAGAGTGGATATTTTCTGAAGATAAAGATTGGGTATGGAAAGGCAAGTTTTCACTGCTGTCAAAAACTGTCTCACTTTAAGACACGGATTTTGTGGGAGGATAGGGGGTCATATTTGGGACATTTTCTGGGCCCAGAATAGTTTAGGAGGTGCATTCTTTAGCCATTCTTGTTTTAGAGGTAAACCAGTCAAGATTACCCTGGGCTGCTAGAGACCACTATCTTGTCTGGGAGCTCCACTTGAATCTGTTTAGCTGATACAATAAATAGAGAAGTTTGTTTTTTACCTTAGAGGCAATAGAGAGCCACCAGAGCTTCCTGACCATGAGTGGCTTGGTCAGAATATTGCTTCAGTAGTATCAATTCGACAGCAGTCTGACATGGTGTAAGCACACCTTTTAAATGCCTAGTGTATCATTAATTTAATTAATTAACGTCTGTGTGCAGTCCAGCTACTCTGCAAAGTGTCCAGAGAAGTAGGCTCTACTAGTGTAAAAGTCTTAGGTGGGGCTAGCCAGGCAGGATGTTTGGATTGGAAAGGAATAAACTTTGTTCAGCAGTATATGAGTTGGATTGAAAGCAATAGATAGTGGGAATAGGTCAAGGTAGAGGCTTTGGCAGAGGAAGATCTTCAATAGGAGAAGGGGGCAAGAGACTCAAGAGAAGATGACGGTGTGGAGTTGAATTGTCATTCCAAGGGTTCAAGACAGGGAATGAGGGGGGCGGAGCCAAGATGGGAGCTGGAAAGCAGGGACTAGAGTGAGCTACCCGCCAAGTCCCTCCAAAAACCTATAAAAAATGGCTCTGAACCAATTCTAGAACTGTAGAACCCACAAAATAGCAGAGGGAAGCAGAGCTCCAGCCCAGGACAGCCTGGACGGTTGCAGGGTGAGGTCTTTCGGGCATGGAGCTGGGAGTGGAGGAGAGCTGAGGGGAGCCGAGCCCAGCGTGGGCAGTGCAGACCAACCAGACCAGGAGCTGGGCGGAGCATGCCCTAGCACCCTGAATCAGTGAGCTGTTGCAGTTTCCAGACTTCTCAACCCACAAACACTAAAGACAACAGAGAAGAACTGCAGAACCCACAAAATAGCAGAGGGAAGCAGGGCTCTAGTCCAGGACAGCCTGGATGGTCTTTGGGTAAGATCTATCCTGCATGGAGCTGGGAGCAGAGGGGAGCTGAGGTGAGCCGAGCCCAGCATGGGCAGCGTGGACCAACCAGACCAGAAGCCAGGCAGAGCGTGCTCCAGTGCCCTGAATCAGTGAGCTGCAGCAGTTACCTGACTTCTCAACCCACAAACACCAAAGACAACAGAGAAGGTTAGTGGGAAAAGCTGCTGGGGACAGGGGGATAGAGTTAGCTGTTCAGCCACCACCTCAGGGACAGCGGAGGTGGGGCAGCTACAGAACTGCAGCTGTAGTTGCTTCTGGCCCCAGGCCCATCTGGTGGGAGGGATTAAGTGGCAGATCAGAGCAGGAGTGAAGAGCCTGCTGAAGATCTAAGTCCAGTCTGGGTTGGGGGTTCTTGAGGAAGGAAGAGTGCTGGTGTGGCAGAGCTGACGCATCCCCCCAAGCTTGGAACATAGAACTCTTTACGAGCAGTCATATCCCGCTAAAAACTCAAAGGTCAAGTAAGTTGGCTAGGAACATGGCCAGGCAGAAAAAATACACCCAGATTCAATCTCAGACTTTGGAATCTTTCTTTGGTGACAAAGAAGACCAAAACATACAGCCAGAAGAAGCCAACAAAATCAAAGAGCCTACAACAAAAGCCTCCAAGAAAAACAGGAACTGGTCTCAGGCCATGGAAGAGCTCAAAAAGGATTTGGAAAAAGCAAGTTAGAGAAGTAGAGGAAAAATCGGGAAGAGAAATGAGAAGGATGTGAGAAAACCATGTAAAACAAGTCAATGACTTGCTAAAGGAGACCCAAAAATATACTGAAAATTATACTGAAGAAAACAACACCTTAAAAAATAGACTAACTCAAATGGCAAAAGAGCTCCAAAAAGCCAATGAGGAGAAGAATGCCTTCAAAGGCAGAATTAGCCAAATGGAAAAGGAGGTCCAAAAG
>CM053622.1:139296240-139312340 GCA_028646595.1 Phalanger gymnotis
TAAGTGAATGATATTTGTGTGCTGAATTAAAGTAAGTTTGCCAGCCCCTTCACCTTGCTTTCCTTAGTTAAGCAGATCAAAAGAACCTGTGTTTTCTGGGTGCTGGCAGCTTTCTGGGTGCTGGCTGTGGGTGGATCTTATACCTCCACAGAAGCTGCTAGCCAGATTGTGGAAACAAATTCCTAGTATAAAGTTAGACATTTTCCACTTGACACAAAACCGCGTCGATTTCAACTTAAAACAGCGATGACTCAGCATGTTTTTAGCTAAACCACTGCTTGGATATTTTCCTGCCAAATTCATATTACTCTTTGCTATGTACTGAAGAAACAAAGACAAAAACGAAACAGTCTCTGTCCTCAAGGAGCTTATGTTCCACTACTGGAAAACAGTATATATACATGTAAGTAAACATATATAAATTTGTGTATGCATCTATTTCTAAGAGTTAGAAGTGAGGAGAGAGCACATTGCAAGCACGGAAGTATACCCTATACAAAGCCAGATTCAGGAAACATTCTATGGGGATTTGGTTATAACACAGAGTATATGAGATGGAATGATGTGACATCCTTCTAGAAAGATAGGAAACATATTGTGAAGGGCTTTCAATATCAGATGGAGGAGTCTGCATTTATATTTTAGCCTAGACTCAATAGAAAACCACAAAGGGCTCTTTGGGGGTGAGGATTTGGGGTTGGATGGGAATGACATAGAAAGAACTGTCCTTACATACTGTCATTTTGGCTGTTGTGTGGAGGATGCATTTGGAGAACAGAAAAACTGGTTGGTTGTTATCTTTCATGCTCAAAGAGGGTAAAATGACATCACTACATTGGGGTCAAGATATAGTGAGTCCAACTGTAGCCAATCAGACCGACATGAGCTCAGAAGCCTCTACCACAGGTCAGAGACAAATAGTCCATAGGAACATTTGGAGTGGAAATGTCTCTAAATTTGTGCATTTTGCATTTCTTTTGGCCTACTGCAGTTCTGCTTTGCTTATTAAGTACAGTGCCTTCTTTGATGCGGGCATGCCACGCTGGATGAACCTGCACCAGTGTCTAACAATCATTTCCCAAGTTCTTTAGAGAGACCTTGAAAGTATCCTTGTATCACTTCTTCTGATCTCCATGTGAGCACTTGCCTTGTGTGAGTTCTCCATAAAATAGTCTCTTAGGCAAACATATGTTTGGCATGTGAATAACATGGCCAGCCCATCACAGTTGCCCTCAATACAGTAGAGTTCGAATGCTTGGCAGTACTGTTTGAGAAAGGACTTCAGTGTTCAGTACCTTGTCTTGCCAGATGATCTTCAGAATCTTACTAAGATAATTCAAATGAAAGTAATTCAGTTTCCTGGAATGGTTCTGGTATACCATCCACTTTTCACAAACATACTACAAGAAGGTTGGCACAATACCTTTGTGGACTTTCAGCTTGTTAGGTAGCCTAATACCTCTTCTCTCCTACACTTTCTTTCAGAGCCTCACAAACTAGCTCTGGCAATGTGTGTGTCTACCTCATCATCTATGTGGACATCCCTGGAAAGTATCCCGCCAAGATAAGTGATCTTATCCACAACATTCGAAATTTCTCCATTTGCTGTAACCAGTGGTTCCATGTATGGATGATGTAGTGTTGGCTGGTGGAGAACCTCTGTCTTTTTGGTGTTTATTATGAGGCCAAAATTAGTACAAGTAGCAGAGAATCTATGTATATGTTGTTGCATCTTAGACTCAGAAGGTGCATTGAGTGTAAAATCATCTGCAAACAAAAAATCGTGCATAAACTCTCCCTCCATTTTAGTCTTGGCTTATAGCCTTTTCAAGTTAAATAATTTGCCATAGTTCAGTAGCTGACCTTGATGCCATTTTCATTCTCATTGAAGGTATTTGACAACATCAATGAAAACATCATGCTAAAAAACATGGGAGCAAGCACACAGCCATGCTTCACTCCATTGGTGACTGAGAAAGCACAAGAGCATTGCCCGTTATCCAGAACTCATGCAAGTATGCTCTTGGCTTACAATACTGATGAACTTCACCAGCCAACCAGATTTTGCCACGATCTTTCACACACACTCATGACTGACAGTATCGAAGGTCTTGGCTAGATTGACAAACACTATATAAAGACCTCTGTTCTGCTTCTGAAATTTCTCTTGGAGTTGTCAGGCAGCAAAACACCATATTGACCATTCTTTGGCCTTTTCTGAAGTTACACTTGCTCTCAGGTAGATGACCATCTTGCAGGTGAAGGATCAACCTATTAAGGAGGACTTCGGCAAAAATTTTGCTGGAAATAACTAAGAGGGAGACTCCCCTGTGATTGTCACAAAAATAAACTATTCCCTTGTCCTTTGTAGAGATGGTCAATGGAGGAATGCTTGAACTCCTGGGGGATAACTTCCTTTTGCCATATAACTGGAAGATTTCAGTCAGCTTTAGTATGAGCAGTGGACCATCTGCTTTTTAAATCTCAGCTAGAATAGAATCAATACCAAGCACTTTACCACATGATAGGAGCCTAGTAGCATTTAAAAATTCTTCTTCAGTTGGAAATTTGGCTAGAGATGGATTGACTCCAACCTAAGGCATAGGGTCAGTGGCTTTAGCATTGGTCGATGGTGGTCTATTGAGGACACTATGGAAGTATTTGGCCCATCTCTCCAGGATCGTGTTATCACTAATTAATACGATTCCATCAGTGCTGAGTAGATGAGATTATTCATAGATCTTTGTCCCATAAATAGCCTTCAAAGCATCATAAAAGCACTTTGGATTGTTATTTTCAGCATAAAACTGAATTTCATCTGCCTTCTTGCTGAGCGAAGAATCCTGAATCTCTCTAAGCTTTGCTTGCACTTTACCTTTGAGGGAATTAAATGCAGCCTTCTTAGTTCTCATTTTTCACTTAACAGCCTCTGAATTTCCCCATCATTATTGTCAAACCCATTTTGATGCTCACAAGTGTTATGGCCCAAATGAGTAAATGTGGTGCTATATGTCAAATCTCTGAAAGTTGCCCACTCCTTTTCTGTTCCACTGTTGCCAACTGTGTGTTGGCTTTTCCTCCAAGTTATCAACAAACTGTTCATGCTCAGAGAAGTACTCTAATCTGTTGACATCAATCCCCTGGTAGTTGTCTTGCCTTTAGGATATTGCTTTTGTTGACTGTGAATGTTTAGCTTGGAGAGGTTAAGTCTAAGATTGGTCCAGCACTCTGTACTACACATTAGGTTTTTCACTCTCACATCCTGTCTTTTCTCTTTATGATGACAGAGTCTATAAATGCTAAAAGTTGCTGTGATGGTACATTCACAAGTTTTATTGCATTTAGGTAAAAAGAAGATGGTGTTGGTAATGAGAAGGTCATGAGACACACAAGTCCTCAGTAACAAGTGAATGTTGGTGCTTTTTACTCCAATCCTCCCAAGGACTCTCTGCCATGTCTGATAATCTGTGTCTGCTCTGGTGTTAAAGTCATCCAGAATTACAAGCTTGTACTCCTTTAATATATTAGTGATGAGGGTCTCCAGACCTGCATAAAATTTTTTCTTTGACCTTGTCAGGGTTCATCATGATAGAAGCATACATATTGTGTATGCACTTGGATACAAAGAAAGGCCCCAAACAAAACAAAACAAAAACCAGACCCTGCAATCAAGAAGGAGCAGATCATGGGGTCTGAGAAAGTTAAAGAACTGGAAGAACAGGGTATTAGCATTAAAATCAATATACATGGTGTCCCAAAGATCTTAATGCAGTTGTTGGTTTTTTGAGGCATTCTGTCTCTTAAAGTCTCTAATTATGAAAGGAGGTTTTAAGATAGATAGGAAGACCTAGAATCAGCAGCTGAACTCCTTGAGAAAGGAAGGAAAATTCTTGGGGCTTGTAAATAATAGGATCTTGATAGAGCCTTACATAGAGCCACACTGAGACAACCTCTGCGGTAGACAGGGAAGCAGAAGGAGGTTCTGAAAGTAGCGATGAGGAACAAGAAATTTGCATCCTCCTTCAGGCCTACTGTGTAGAAAAACATAGGGAAAAGTTTCCAGTGTTGGAGAAGGTGGCCAGAACTCATTATTTTTCCCCCTAAATATTTCCCCAGTCCTACCTTCCCTATTACTGTCAAGAGCTCACAACCTAGGATTCATTCATGATTCCTCACTATATCTTAATCAACTGATAAACCTTTATTAAGTGCCCTCAAAGAGCTTATAATCTAATAGAAGAGACAATAAACAAGCAAATATATACAAATAAACTATATAAAGGACAAATAGGATGTAATTAAGAGAAGAAAAGCACTAGAATTAAGAGTGGTTGGGGAAGACTCTCTTTAGAAGATAAGCATTTAGCTGGGCCTTGAAATCAGAGCAGAGAAGAGGAAAAAGAGCATTCCAGGAATGGAAGATATTCAGGGAAAATGCCCGGAGCCAAGAGATGGAGTGTCTTGTTCACGCAACAAGGAGGTCTATACAGCTGGATTGGCAAGTATGCATTGAGGAGCGAGGTGTCAGAAGACTGGAAAGGCAGGAGGGTCCTAAGGTTATGAAGGGCTTTGAATGCCAAACAAAGCATTTTTCATTTGGTCCTGGAGGAAACAGGGATCTCTCACTTTCCATATTCAGTATGTTGCCAAAGTCTGTCAATTTCACTTCTGCAACATCTCTCATATATACCCCCTGCTCTCCTCTGACATTGCCATGACTGTATTGCAGGCTCTCATCACCTCATACCTGGACTGTTGCAATACCCTGCTGGTGGGTCTGCCTGCCTCAAGTGTCTTCCTACTCTAGTATATCCTCCATCTAGACACCAAACTGATTTTCCTAAATAGCAGGTCTCACCATATCAATCCCTTGCTCAAACTCCAATGGCTCCCTATTGCCCCCTTTTACCTCTTCGGTTTTCTTATATGTTATTCCTTACATGTGCCTTTTGATCCAGTGACAACAGTCTCCTTGCCATTCTGCAAAAAAGACACTCCATTTCTCTGCTTCCAGCATTTTCTCTGTCTACGCATAGAACGCTCTCTCTCCTTATCTCTACCTACTAGCTTCTTGAGCTTCCTTAAGACACCACTGAAATTCCTCTTTCCATGGGAAGCCTTTTGCAACTCCTCTTAATTCTAATGTCTTCCCTCAATTATTTATTTCCTATTTCCTTGAGGGTCTTCCCCTCCCAGTTTAATTTTTTTTAAACTAGGTTAAAGAGACCGTTCTTTGCCTCATTTTTTTTTTTACCTAGCCTTAATCATTGAAGGGGACATTGCCTCAGACAAGCTGAGACTTGCTAAAGACCTTAGTTTAAAAGGCCAAGGTATTCTACTGTATCTGGGGCCATCTCCAGTTATGCTGATGTGTGTCTGGCCGCTGGACCCAGATGGCTCCAGAGCAGAAAGTGAGGCTGGTGACCTTGCACAGCCCTCCCTCAATTAAATACAATTCACTTGCATGGCCTGGCGGCACTTCCCTGATGTCCTGGTTCTCTTCAAGAACAGAAGGCCAAACAACAACTTATTTACTCTGTATATATGTGCATATACACATACATATACATATGTACATATTTGTTTGTTGTCTGTTTCATTAGATTGTGAGCTCCTTGTTGTTGTTACATCTGTCCTTTTTTCTCCAAGAGGACCATGACATCTGAGAGATGATGACATGACTTGCAATTGACTTTGATTTAAGAAGAATCGTGCAAGGTAACCCTTTTAGGTTAAGGTCTTTTCAAGTTCTCACTTTGAGTGAGGTAATGCCCATTCAGGAATAGGCCTCTTTAAGAGGTGAGTCAAGGGATGGCCCCTTTAACCAAAAGGAAAAAAAAATCAAACTGGGAGGGAAAGATCCTCAAGGTTGCTGGCCAAAAGAGATACAGTTACTATTTACATTCATTCTTAGCCTGGGGCGGGGGGCAAAAAATAGCCATTAAGTGGTGCTTGGGCAGGCACTATTGTTGTCCGGCAGAGCTCCAGAGTGAAATGGGTTTAATAGGAGCTCTTCCTGACCTGGAGTCATATGTGGGACATAATCACCAGCTTAGAGACTGTATCCTGACCTGAGTGAACAGTAAAAATCCTATTTTAATTGCCTCTGAGTTGGGGCTGGTTGACGCAAACAGCTAGCGAGACAGATTTCCATCAATGACATGCTGAGTGGTGCCATGAGGGGCAAGAATAAGAGAGAACTATGCTACTCACTTTCCTCCTAGAAAAGTACAAGTCACTTAAGCAAATTGATTTGAGTTATTGAAACTCTGATAGGATCAGGGGGGTGGGAGGGGATGTGTAATTGTATCTAGGGCTTCTTTAGGCATAAGAGAAAATGGAAAATGGAGAAATTGAAAGGAATAATTTTAGCAATCTCTCATGCACTAGTATAAACCTACATAACTTAAGCACTAGTATAGCCTACATAACTAGCATAAACTACATTTCATAGACTAGATCAACCCCTAAAGGAATATAGGAGTCAAGTACCACCACCCAGAAAAGGAGACTGTGTAGAAGCAGCCATGATTATTCAGCACTCCTATTTCCCCAGGGATTTTTTATATTCATCTAGGAAAGGCAGGCAAATCTTTCCTTTATCCATGGCAGCTGCACAGCCCAGGCAAAATGTTTCAGGGATCATTTCCTCCAGCCAGATGTATCCTAAAATTACAGGAAGGGGCACTATGAGGTTGAACACTCTTGTCTGCCTAGATGTGAGAGCTGTGCTTGTGGCTACAGTGGACTCATCTGTTTTGAAGAACCCAACTAGAAGATGGGACAGTGGAGCAGAAGACTCCTGACAGGGAAGAGAAAGATTAGGGGGAGGAAAGAGAGAAACCTGGGAAGGAAGAATCAAGTTATAATAGCTAAGGAGGCAGGGACAAGATGCTAGATTAGCAGGAAGTATAGCCCAGCCGCTCCCAAATAAGTACTGCAAAAAGATCTAGAAAATACAACAGATGAATCCTGATAGGAAAATTTTTAAAAAATCAGAATGGCTGATTTTTCCCAGCCTAGGTCAAAATAGGAGAACAGAGGTATCTTGGGACACTGTGGATTTGGTCTGACCAAGGGCTTACCACAGGAGCATTTCAGTGCCCAGGGACTAAAAGATGAATGAGGCTGGGAACCAGAGTAAGAAGAGGTCCCAGGAGGACCCTGAACTTGGGCCACCCTTTCTATAACTTCAGCCTTCCCAGATGCCCATAGTGGGACATAGTTTTTCTTTATAAAAAATTCCTGGAATACTTTGTCTTGATCTCTGCTTTGTCTCCAAAGTACTCTACTATGAATTATATTTATCTTTTTACAGTCATGTTCCACTCCCTGCTATCCTAGTAGGTTTTAAGTCCCTATAAATAGAGACTGCCAGTTTTCCTTTTTTTGTGTTCCTGGTACTCAGAAGGTGCTTAAAAAATGTTGATTGGATTGGATTGGATCTTTGAATCAATGTTTTTGATCACAAGATTTTGCCATTGATGGACTCTGATACTACAAATCTCACTCAGGATAGTAGTTGTACCTACTCGCCCTAGATTAAGTTATGTACAATAACTTGGAGAAGATCACTGAATCTATCAGAATATGGACTTGTAATACCCATCCTTCTGGTACTTTCAAGTCAAGAGATAGGAATAAATTGGATGAATTTTGGGGAAGAGGAAATTGAAGGACTTGGGTATAGTGGGGTAACCACCTCGCCATTAATGCAGAGTAAGTTTGTGTGCGTGTATGTGTGTGTGTGTGTGTGTGTGTGTGTGTGTGTGTACAGTGTCCATATACATCTTATGGGTTACCTTACATTACTTCAGTGGCCTGTCCATTCATTTGCCTGCTGCAATCTGGAAAGGTACTAAACCTCAAAACAACACTTTTGGGATACTCTATTAATGAGGTACTTGAGCTTGGACCCTAAATTCTAACAGCCTCTGCCTGAACCCCAACTCCAAAACACATCCATTTCTTATAAATACATCTAGTTCTCAAAACATATTCTGTCTCAGGCTGTCTCTCTCTAGCTAAAGGGCAGCATGCCCCAGCTTGTCTCTGCTTCTTCCTTAGTACACTGAGTCATAACCATATTTACTATTCACTGACTTTTCTAACATGTATCTTAGATATAGTTTTTTGTCTAAAACACTTGATGAGAAACTATTCCCCTTTAGCCCTGTCTGAGAGTGAACCTAGTGACATTTCACAGTAAAAACCACACCCCCAGTAACCCTGCTGTGGGCTATTTCCAAGAGAACTCTGGGTAATACACCTACCCAGTAGATACTAAATGTGCATGTTACTTTGAGAACCAACCATGCCTTAACCACTCCCTAATCCCACCCCAAATGCCTAATTGACATGCCCCACTCTTTAATCCCCTATTAGCTTCTATAAAGATTCCTCCTGCATCTCTTTATGGCTGCAGGTTCCCTAAGAACTCTTGTCTGCTGAAAAATGTAATAAATCTTTGCCTCATTGACTTAAAGAATGCTTGGGTCCACGAATTCATTCCAGGTGGCCTCACTCTGGGAACTTTGGTTTGGGATCCCTGCATCCCTGGATTTCTTCTCCCCCTCTACACTATGCTCACAATTTTTTCTACAGATGGCAAAAGATCTGAGCCCAGAATTGTATAAGAGGAAGAAAATTGATTTGCTTTTGTGAAATTGTCATGCGTGTATGTGTGTGTATAACAATTCCAGAATGTTCTCTCTCTCTCTCTCTCTCTCTCTCTCTCTCACACACACCCCCCCCCCCACTTTTTTAATATATTTTCTCAGTAGGATTATGGGAGGAAATGGGCATAGGATAAATGGGCATGCATGGTTGCAATACCCATCATTGGAGGAAATACCTGAATGAACTCACAGAGTCACCAAACTATTTCTTCCAGATATCCTTAAAAAGAGAATGTAGAACTGGATGCTTAGGAGTAGGACCTAGGGATTTCAGAGGTTACTTGATCCAACCCCCTCATTTGATAGATGAGAAAAAGAAGGCATAAGTAGTTTAAGTTACTCACTCAAGATAATTTTCTACCTGACTGCAAGACTTCATCACACCCCCATGCTGAGTACCCCATCTTCTCCCCTTGTTTTTTGGCTACTGTTTCTGTGCTGACTTTCCCCATTAAATTTCGAATTCTTCAAGCGAAGTGACTGTCTTTTGCCTTTCTTTTTCTACCTAGAACAATGCCTGGCAAACAGTTGGTACTTAATAAATGTTTATTGACTATTTAATATAGACTAATTGTATGAGCCCAAATGTTGCAATACTATGATTTTCAAAGAACCAGATTTGCAGGTCACCCACAGGGTAATGGAAAAATGCATGGCGGGTGCCAGTAGGCTATACAATATCTCCAATAACTAAGTAAGAAGTGGCATATGGTGTAGCAACCAGGAAACATTATCAAACAAGGAGCTGGACTTGACGTTTCTCACTGAGCTATCACCAGAACCAAGTTTCCTAAAATTTCCCCTTCAAAACATTTAGCCCCATTTGTTCTTGTCTCTTTATTTAAAACTCATTTGTTGTTGTCCTTCATCCTTAAAGAAGGCCAAAATGATATTACAATATCAGGGTCAATGTACAATGTGTCCAACTGTGGCTACTCAGACCAATATGAGCTAGGAAGGTGTGGCGTTAATGTGATTAAAGATCTTCCCAGCCCATTTAATAGGCCTTAGGTGAAGCTAGTTAAGGGAAGCTTGATTAGGGGAGGATTGTTTGTAGGAAGGCCCATACCCTTTTGCTAACTAGGTGTGAGGCCCTAGGCTCACACCCTTTTCCTGATTAGGTATAAAGCCCTTGGGCCCTAAGAAGGTTATATATATATACACCCTAAGGGTAGCCATTAAGATCAGAATTCAGTCCAAGAGGACAGAGAGAGAGAGAGAGAGAGAGAGAGAGAGAGAGAGAGAGAGAGAGCACTGCAAGGGCTCTGAGAACTGCAAGCTCTGAGAACTGCAAGCTCTGAGAACTGCAGGAGGAGAGGACTTAGGCAAGCAGACATCTAGGAGTTGTGAGTGAGTGTTTATAGGAAGGCCCTAGCAGAGAGGAAGGTTACAGGATGGTTTGGCTCCTTGCTATGATATTGTGTTTTAATTTCCTTGCTGTTATATTGAAGTGAACTTATTGGTTTGGGGATACAATTGCTGCTATGTAGAACTGGAATTATGGTTTTGGTTTTTGGTTTGGGGATTTGATCCTCTGGAGTCTGAATAAATGTTTTACTTCTTCTGCCTTTTATATAGAGAGTCTCATATTCTGTGATATTGAATTATACAGGCATATTCATGGTTACCATCGATATTGTGACACTTGCTTTACTGATACAGAAGGCTCTACCACAAGTTGCGTTTACAAGCTTGTTGAATAGATAAGTTTTGATTGCAAAATCTGTGCTAGCTTCACAGCACCTGTCATCACAATGGCCACCCCAGAAAAATAATTATTAGCTCCTACTTCAGTAAGCTGGCCTTCATTCACCAGCCTTGTTTCACTCAGGGCTATTATTTGGAAGCGATACGTACTGAGCTCTCAAGAGCTGTTCATCTTTCAAGTCTATCGGATTTCATGTTGTACATAAGCATACACACATTCCATGCACCAGTGGTGAGTAGAATCATTTTTGCAAAAATGTTTGTACGTTTTTTGTGTATTTTGATCTTAAGATGGGAGCTCTTCCTGCCATGGTAAGCAGGCTAAGGTTAAGTGAAGCAGATGATTTTTTGAACACCTTTTCTAGCCCCTTCCTCACGCCAAGAGGTAAGCAGCGCAGTCCTTAAAAAGTCTGCTCAGTCTCCCAGGGGGCTGCTGAATCCCACTGCTACTTCAGTACGCCGAGAAGATGACCCTGTGACCTAGGCCACCTGTGTGCAGAGTTGCAACAACGGCTTCCATTGTATCTGCACCTGCTGCTTCATAACTAGCCTGACACCACAGGATTTTGAGGTGGATAAAATAGTAAAATAGTGACATAAAATAGTAAAATAACAAAATAACAAATGAGTGGAATAATAATGTAATGAAATAGTAAAATGGTATGGGGTCATGTCTTTTGACTAATGAGTAAATTGGATAGTGAGGAAGAGTTGCACAAAGTTATCAATTTCACTCTCTCTTTCAGAGTCACCAAATCCAATGGCGAGACAAAAGTCAAGATGGCCAACAATGGCTTGGGATTCAGTGGCTGACCTTGGCATCTTCAATGTCTGACCAAGCTCTAAGTATTCCATTGTGCCTGCTTTAGCAACCTTCATTACTGTTAGAACAAATTGTTTATATCCACCTATTGCACCAGGGAAGTCTTCATAGGCTTGTGAAACTCACTGATGGCTTTGAGACCTATCAATTACTCTCAACCTGGTTTAGCATGTCTGCCAAGGCAGTTTTACTGGAGTATAGCCGCTCACATGCTATAGTTTCTTGGAACCACAGGTGAGAGTTGCTTTGCAGAAGGTGGATGAACAGCCCCAAAAATGGTTCAGCAGTCCTCATACCAGAAGCTCTAGTCCTCCCTAAATACCTCATAAATCCAATTTAGAACTACCAAAAGGATGGGTACTACCAACCCAAACTCTGGCAGACTCAGTATAATGACAAAAGTTTAAGAATCGTCTCTGTTTCCTTGTTTTTTGTAAATCCCTTGTGATTTCATAAGCCAATGGTTGATTGAATAGTTCATACAAATGAATAAATGGCTCACATGAATGGGTAGTTCGTATTCAAAAGACAATTCTCATAAAGTGTTTGTTCATTCATTCATTCAGCACAGATCCTCAGAAAAGGAAACTCAGAGATCATTAACTCCAATGCAGTTTTTTGCCTATTATGTGTAAAGCACTATAGTAGTTGGGTATTGGGAGAGCTGCCAAGATAATTAAGATAAAGTTTCTGCCCTCTTGGAACTTAGAAGCCAGCAAATTCCCAACATGCATGTTATTCTTGCTGTTTTTTTTTCTTTTTATGATGGAGTATGTTAAAATGCTATCTAATTACATTTCTCTTTGAAACTGAATAATTTCAAATTGATCTGATATAGCAAAGTAATATATACATATTATGTCTCCATATAAAACACTTGGATGTAATATATAGTTGCTAGTGTTTGTTTTTATTTTATTTTTTTGTTTTAAATGACATATATAACAATAAAAAGTTTGTTTCCTTAATTAGGATTTTTTACCCTAAGCATAAACACAAGATCAGGAATGAGTCTATTTTTGGCCAATAAATTTATTGCCATATTGATATCCCCTGGGAATGATGTACATTGCTTTATGCTACATTCTGTAAGTGTTAGCCTTCTGTACATCCATAGGTCAGGCAGCTAGAATCTGACCTATGCCCAGGCCGAAATGTATTCCCTAGAAGTAATAGGTAATTCTAACTAATTTGGCCTTAGCCTTTCTTGAGCTTAGCTGAGATTACCAATTGAGTACAATTATAGAAGGTGATTTGGGGCTTCTGACCTACAGTCTGCTCGAGACTCAACTGAGATCATCTCGCCTACAGTATTTTCCCCAAGGACTTCAGGATAATGATTTTAAATGCTAATTACATCGTGCAATCAATTCTGTGGTAACATTGAGAGCATTTTGATTTATGATGGATATTAAGTAAGAGCAAGAAGGAAGTCCAATAGATTTAAAGGATTAAAAAATATTCGATATTGCTTTAGCACAAAAATAACCCCAGGAAACAAATTTCATATTGTCCTGTATTATTTTCCCGTTGTTGTCGATGAGTCCTCCATCAAAAAATTCCTTCCTGCTGATTATCCACGTTCTTTGACTCAACTCTCTTTTCTAAAGCTATACTGAGCTCCAAGCAGCATCTAAAGAAAGAATATCCAACTTTGTATGTAAAGGGAGGGCCTTAGGAAGTGATAGATATAAACTGAAAATAACATTAGAAACAGCAACAATAATAGCGATAATATTAATAATAATAACTAGTATTTATATAGCGCCTACTGTGGCTGTTGAGTGAACCACACTGACTCCATCTTGTGACTCAATTCCAGAACTAACTCAGTCTCCTTTCTATTCAATTGTGGACCTAGTCCAATTTCTGTCTTGTGAGAAACTTTATTCAATTGTGGAATTTGGGAGAAAATCCTGTTGTATTTTTTCAACCTAGTGCTGCATGGGTGGGAAACTGGACCATGTCTCCCTGCTGCTTAGAGACCCTTAACCAGGGACCTAGGTTATGCTGGCTAGAAATAGTCAGATCCAAAATTGATATAAGGAGTTTTTTCACAATTATACATCTCAAGCAACTCACATGTTTTATCTGAAAAGTGGTCCCATGCCTATCAATCAGTTATTGTTTCTTTTTTTTCAGTTATTGTTTCTACATCTCCTTGATTATTTACAGATACTTGTGGAGGGGGCATCTCTTTTTCTGAATTAAGGGAATTGTATTTGTTCACTCTCCCCGTCCCAACTAGAAAGGTCCCTAATCTTTCCTTCAATGAGAAATCAGATTACTCTAATATTGTATTGTTTCCTTTTAATTAAATGGACTTATTTGATTGTTTTTAATGTATAAAAGTCTGTCTTCCTCTTTATTCAGGGTTCAACCCTCAGCAGAGGAAGGGCCCTGATCCTGATTTGTTAGACAATTGGCATGCATTGCTTAACAAATCAATGAGCTTGGCAGAGAGAACCTTTGTTTTCCTCAGTTATTTAATCTTTCACCTGCCACACTACTACATGCCAAACACTGTGCTAAGTATTTTACAAATATTGTCTCAGTAGCCAAGGGTATAAAGATATTTGTTCAAGATAATTCCACTACCTCTTTTGGTAAAGTATTACAAAACTGCACTATGTCTACATTTTTGCTGCTGTTACTGTTTAGGCCACTTACTATGTTTAAATATATGATATGTGTTTGAATACACCTTCTGTGCTTACAGTTCCAAAAAGGGAAATTGAGAATCAGTAGCACGCAGTGGAAAGAACACTTTGCAGGCACAAGGCATCCAGAGACATAATTTCTAGCCCTAGCTCCACCACTAATTGCCTTTAGTCAATTCACTTAACTTCTCTGGGATTCATTTGCTGTTTCTGTAAAACAAAGGGGTTGGCCTAGATTATTTAGATAGCCCCTCCCAGCCCCATGAATCTAATGTATTAAATCTAAATACAAAGGAATAAAAACAAATACAGATTCTCCTCAGCATTCTCTCAATGAGCTGTTGATCTTGATGTTCTGGAAGACATTTGGCGCCCACCATCCATCTTCAATATCTCTCCCAGATGTAAAACAAACGCTCCTTTGGACCATTTTGGAGGGCTGTTTAGCTATTTACTCAGATTAAAGATATGCGACATGTAAAATTAATGCAACAGCACCTTCACAATTATTAATGTGAAATAAATATGGCTTACAGATGCTCTTTCCTTTGCTAAGAAATAAAGCTGTTGATGGCAAAGTTGCCACAGAGCTCATTGAAATCCCACTCTGAGTTGAGCATCTGAGCTGGATTTATTTGGAAGGAATTCTCTGGCACAGAAGGTTTTATGGGTGATAGAGGTTGTTGTTGTTTTCCATGTAAGCATTAAGGAGAAACTGTGCATGCTATAAATCACATGCTCAGTGTCAGCCAGGTTTCCATACAAGCAATGAGTTCCTTAACTGGTGCAAAGGAAAAGGGATTGCCATTGGTTTCTAGTTGGAATATTTTAGGAATGAAGTTATATTTTTTCTTAGGGGAGAGATTCATAAATCAATTTGTGGTTAAGTCCCTATGGAAAACATGTTTCATTTATGTATTTTTTCTTGGTCTTTGTGTTTGAAGACAAATGTAATTGATTTTACAAACCTGATTGTTTGATCAGATTAGTTTATTGAATTAGCCTTTTAAGATCATCATGATTTATTTGTTTTCCATGATGTATTTATTTGGATATTTTATTGTAGTTTATCCCTCATGTAGTTTTGTAGATTAAAGACAAATATTAATAAACAAATACAAGTTTAGTTATCATTTTGGGTGAAGATGGTATAAAATGTGTGAGAAAGATAGAACTATTCCTAAAATTAATGGGACAAGTTCTCCCCATATTATGAGTATTTATTAAAATAGCTGAGAATGTGAAACCTACAGAAGAGAAGACTTAGAAGTGAGAGGTTAGCACTCACTACATTTTAAGTTTTGCCATGGGAAGTTTCATGCAGGAAGCAAAATGCTACTGTGGTAGATAGCAGAAGATCATATATGGTACCACCTCAACAACAACAACAACAACAACAACAACAACAACAAAAAACTCATGGGAGTGGAAAGGAAAGCAAGGTCCCAAAAAGGTTGATGTTGATAATAATTAAACTAGATCATCCCCAAAACACTGATAAGTGAAACTGAAAGTAAGAGAAGGAATAGATTCACTAATATGTCCATAAGTGATGAATTGTATGTGTGTGGGTCATCTAGTCTCACTATTGATAACAAAACCACCATTTCCAGACTCTGATATCTAAGTACCTTATTTGAAATATGAGCAAGTGGAAGTAACACTTAGGAAGATAAATTTGGGGAAAGCATCTGGTTGTAACCAAATACACAAAGAAGAGATGAAATTTAAAAGTAACAAAATTCTGAAGGTATCTGTTCTTAAGATCAAAGAAGCAAGGATATAAGAAAATGGAAAAAATTATGGAAAACATTATTACCCCCAAAAATATTGATAGGACATTGTGTTGTTAAGCAAAATTGTCTCATTAGCATGGCTTTTGTTTCTTTTGAGTAGAAGTACTTTCAGCTGTTAAGTGCTAAGCCCCAGGCCCAGGGCCCTGTCAGGTGTGAAACCTGTGTGGGTGTGGATTGGTGACTTAGGAGGGGCCAGCTCGGGAACCAATGGTCTCTGGTCATTGAGGCGGGGCTTGAGAACGCTGGAAGCTCGGCTACGAGGAGGGGTGAGCCAGGAGACAACTTTGGCAGCGGCGGAAGGTGTGGAAGTCGGAAGCTGCAGAAGCAGAAAGCTGCAGAAGCCAGAAGCTGAGGAGGCAGGAAGCTGTGGAAGCAGGGCTTACCCGAGTGCGAGCAGGAACATGAGGCCAGTGAACATGATTTGGCTAAATACTAT
>CM053622.1:139320261-139382153 GCA_028646595.1 Phalanger gymnotis
AGCCCTGCTTCCCTCTGCCACTTTGTGGGTTCTGCAGTTCTAGAATTGGTTCAGAGCCATTTTTTATAGGTTTTTGGAGGGACTTGGTGGGGAGCTCACGCCAGTTACTGCTTTCCAGTCACCATCTTGGCTCCGCCCCCGCTTCCATAAATCTTTAGAGGATCAAATCAACGTGCTGGTCTTGCAGTAATTCATGTCACAATCAGGCTACACAACTGTTAATACTTATTCTCTCTCCCTGGCTAATCCCCCTTCTTTTCTAGATACGTGTGTTCTCGAGGATGCCTTAACACGTTAAACAATAAATATTTGTTCATACTAAATAAAAGAAAAGCCTCAATACTTTAATATAACCAATCTCTAGAAAGAATTTTGAAAGGATATGTATAGTAAAATTCATATAGGAGGCATAAAAACTGTTCCAGGATCCCATGAATTTCATAAAATTCTTAATAAAACATTATAAATCATACAAAATTGGATCCCAGGTTCCATAATACGCAGTCCTATTTCCACTTACTACACTGCCTCCCAGAAATGTTGCCTAGTTGTAGTCCTATACAGGGAAAAACTCCTCTTCCTTCATCTCCTCAACATTTATGTAGTGCTTTAAGGTTTGCAAAATGTTTTAATATATCTTATCATTTTATCTTCAAAATAAGCCTGCAAGATAGGTTTTATTATTACCGACATTTGACTGATGAATGAGCAGAGACTCAGCGAGATTAATTGAGTTGCCCAGATCCAGGGTCGTTGTTCAGTCGTTTCAGGAGTATCTGATTCTTCATGATCCCTTTTGGGATTTTCTTGGCAAAGATACTTGAGTGGTTTTGCCCTTTCCTTCTCCAGCTCATTTTACAGATGAGGAAACTGAGGCAAACAGGGTTAAGTGATTTGCCCAGATCACGCAGCTAGTAAGTATCTGAGGCTGGATTTGACTGAGATCTTCCTGACTCTAGGCCTGCACTCTGTCCACTGTGCAACTTTAGTGAGTGTGTAAGGTGGGATTTGAGCCTAGGTCTCTAATTCCAAGTCCAATGTGCTTATCTACTATACAATATGCTTCCTTTCTACTAATGTAGATCAACAACTTCCCTGAGAATCCCTAGAAAGTTGTCTGGTTCATTGAGATTAAGTGATTTATCCAGGGTCACACAGTCAGAACATGTCAGAGGCAGGACTTGAATCTAGATCTTCTGACTGTAGCTAGCCCTTTACCCACTATCCCAGGATATCAGTGCTTTACACATATAGGCAATTCATAGATATCAGTTCAGTTAAAATACCTGAAGAAGGAGGGAGTTTTCAGTTACTGAAGAATCCATGACCATTTATTACAGATGTTTTAGATGGAATTCCTCTAGAAAGCTAAGAGACTTGAACTAGGGATCTCTGAGGTCCTTTCCAACTCTGAGACCCCATGATAATTGCCAAATAAATTCTTAAAAGCATCCTAATTCTCTTTAAGTGATATGAAGCTATCGGTTATGTGAAGGTCATTTTGACGGCATCCAAATAGACATTTTCACTTATTTTTCACATATTATTATTTTTGAATAGCCCAGTTTTATGCTCTCACTCTACATGTAGCATTTTAGAGGATAAATTGCCACCAATTTAAAGATCAGTGTGCTAGAATACTGATCTCGGAGTCTTGGTGCATTTGACATAATTTTGCCCTCTGCTGTTGAATTTAAGGAGTCTGCTCTAACTTTTGCCGTCAAGGATACAAATTCTTTAAAAGCATTTATCATTTTTTTCTTCCCACCATTAAAATAACACCAAGTAAATATTTGAAATGCTTGGGAAACAGTGTGAGAGGATGGTGGAGATGGAGTTTCAAATGGGAAGAGCCTCAAGATGGCCAGTACAGCTGGAAACATAAGGTGTATGGAGGAGAGCTGAGTATAAGAAGATTGGTGAGGTGGGAAGGGGCCAGGTCGTGAAGGGCTTTGACTGCCAAAGAGCATTTTATAATTGGTCCTGGAGAAAACAGAGAACCATTGGGATTTATTGAAAGGATTTAAGGGGTGATGTGGGCAGAACTACTTTTTAGGAAAATCACTCTTCAGTGTACTTCATACTTTGTTGTCATTTGTCCTTCATTTTCAAAGATCAATGACATCACAAGTGACATCTTGACTTATGCATGAATTGGATTTAAGTCATCCACCTCAGTCTTCAGAGTTATCAAAGTCCAGTGGCAGGACAAGAGTCAAGACAATTGGTGATGGCCCAGGGAAGCAGTGGATGACCTTGGCCTCTTCAACACCTGATCAAGTTCTCAACGCTCCATGGTGCCTGCTTCAGCAGCCTTCATGGCTGTTGGAATAAATTGTTCTCATCTGCCTATTCCTCTGGGGAAAGTCTTCACATGCTTGGAGCAGAGACCCCCTAACTCATTGACAGGTTTGAGGCCTATAAGTTACCCTCAACCTGGTTTAGCCCATCTGCTGAGATGGTTTGCTGGGACGTGGCCATTTTGCATACTATAGGTTCTTGTAGCCAGAGTTGGGTGAATCAGGTGGACACCAAAGGTGGATGGCAGCCCTGAAAAGGCTGCCCTCATACCAGAAGTGCTTGTCCTCCTGACTTTATACCTTAGTTCAGCTAAAAAAAGAACATTAATATGTAACTTTAGGCAAGCTCAAGATGCAGAGCAAGGAATTTTAGAAATTAAAACTATTTCAAAATTTGGAAGTGGGTACATATTTAAATAGCTGTTTATAGTTCTAAGAGAAATTTGATCATATCTTTAGGGAATGTGGGAAATGAACACAGGATAGTTGATGCTACTTGGTTTTTTAAAATAACAATACTAATCCTTTGAAATTCATGTGGAAGTCACATGAAAGAATTTTTGGCAACTTTTCAAAATTATTTGTGAAAATTTTATTGGTAGGTGGTATTTCTTTTTTTTTGAAATGGTGTGGAAACAACTCAATAAAGCCTTTTAAGACTCCCTTAACAGAACTCTGACCCTGTGTTTTTATCTTTAAATGGCCAACTTCTGTTTTGTTTTTTTTTGGGGGAGGAGGGGTTGTTATACTAATAACACTAACTCACTGCTAATTAAGAAAATACACTATTCAAAGTTCAACAAACCATAGAAATCATTTGTTGCTCAGAAGTGGAGAATCACTGCGGAATGGTATTAATTTTGCCAGTAGCAAGTGATAAAAGGGTGGTTTGGCATATGTTTGCAAGACCTAGATGTGGACTAGTAATGAGGTGGGAGGACATTTAACATTTGGAAAGAGAATGGAATTGGGAACTGGCAGAGGGGCCAGAGTGTTATGCAGCAGAAGGAGTGCCCAATATAATCCGAAGATGCTTGTTCAAATCTTGCCATGGCACTCACTTACTGATGTGATCTCAGAGACATCACTTACCCTTTCTGTGCCTCAGTTTCCTCATGTGAAAAAATAATAGGATTAGAATAGATGACCTCTAAATTCCTTTCCAGCTCTTAATCTAAGATCTTATATACCTCATATACATTTTATATATTATGCATTATATACATGTAATATAATATAACAATATTATATAATTAATTACATATAAATATGTAATTACATATATAAAAATTAATAAAATATAATACATTATATACATTTAATCCTCACAGTAGCCATATGGGGGTAAGTTGTATAAATATTATTGTCCTAATTTTATTAATGAGGAAATTGAAATATTATAGGAAGTTCAAGTAACTTACCTAAGGTCACATGATTTGTTATTATTGTTGTTCAGTCCTTTAATCGTGCCTGATTCTTCATGACTCCATTATAGGTCTTTTTTTTGGCAAAGATGCTAAAGTGATTTGCCATTTCCTTCTCCAGCTCATTTTACAGATGAGGAAACTGAGGCAAACAGAATAAAGTGACTTGCCCAGAGTCACACAGCTAGTAAGGTCACATGGTTACATGGTGACTAAATACAGATCTTCTAATTCCAAATACAACATTCTTTCTAGTATGCCACAATTACTTTTTCTTTCTTTTTGGGGGGCACAAAACATAGCCACATTAACCATGCTGCCAAAAAGAAGGCAAGAAAAATAAAGTAAGTGAAAAAAGCATGCTTCAATCTGTACTCCAAATTCACTGATTCTCTTTCTGGATATAGATTTGTTTTTTGTTTTTTTTTTTCATTTTGAATCCTTTGCTAGCATTTATAGAGTGTTTTACATATGCTATCTCATTTACACTTACCAATAAGTCTAAGACTTGGGTGCTATTATTATCCCTGTTTTACAGATAAGATAAGGGAAGGAAGGGGATAAGCATTTATGTGTCACCTACTCTTTGTCAGGCACTGTGGAAAACACTTTACAA
The DNA here is from genome assembly GCA_028646595.1 of Phalanger gymnotis. Lineage (NCBI taxonomy): Eukaryota > Metazoa > Chordata > Mammalia > Diprotodontia > Phalangeridae > Phalanger > Phalanger gymnotis. The sequence continues at coordinate 139,324,602 of CM053622.1, forward strand.
ACATCTCATTTAATCTTGATTCAAGCTGAGGAAACTGAGGCTGAGAGAGTTTAAGTGACTTTCTCAGGGTCACACAGTTTAAGTGTCTGAGGTAAAATTCTAACTTAAGTCTGCTGGATTCCGAGTCCAGTACTTTTTCCCCTGCGCCACTTAGCTATCTTATTGGGAAACACCTCCTTCCCTGAGAGGAGAGAATATGTGAGGTGTTTGCCTAGTTCTGCTATTAGGTAGTATCAGACAGGCATTGTGATAGCAGAAAAGTGGCATTAATCTAATTCCAAACAATGGACAGAGACATTAAGCTAATATCTATATTTCCACAAAAGAATATACAGCATTCTCTCTCACATCATTTTCCAAACATTTCAAACATTTATTTTATGTTATCACAATGGCAAAGAAAAAAATAAATGCTTTCAAAGAACTTGTGTTGTGAAGAACTTGCTAGAACTTTTTATTCTTTTTTTAGCTCATTACAAAGTTTTATTTATTATTTTTTGACTCAAATAGAATAGTAAGAAAAAGCTTTTACAAATCATTCCCCTCAGAAAACTGTGTCACGCTTTCTCACAAATATTGGCGGCACTTATGGAATGAGTGGATAATCTTAGACTATTATAGGAGTGTGGCCAATGAGAAGGGAACATAGCCAAAGCTCCTTGCTTCTCCAGTCCTGGGAGGCCTCCAAGTCCTTTCTGTCTTCATAACCTCCTTTTTGTACCCCAAATCTTTATGGCAAGGACAAGTTTTCTTGAGTCTACAGCAGGCTTTCTTCTCTTCTGCCAGAGGTCACATTCCTTGAAGCTGCTTCTAGTGTCAAGTGATTATCCCCTTGTATCAGTATATGCCTGAAGAGTATCTCTCTCAACTCTACTTCAGGCTCTTTTGTACTGACTTCCTAACTGCTGGAAAGGGTTTCTCTTATTGGGAGATATGGTTGGTGGTAGATAGGAAGACAGATGAAACCCCCTTCTTCTTTAGGACAATGATTCCTTCTCCAGGGCCAGGTTCTTCCTTTATTAGAACTTTTTATTCTTGTCAGCAAAGATTAGGGCAGATTCTTTAAAGTCAACAGAAGAAGACAAAATTATGTCAAATGCACTTACTCTGAAATCAGTATTCTCTTCTTGGTATAATATTGTCGTTTTTATCTCCTGAAATTACTTGCATTTCTCTACTTTTCAGGACATAGTTATACTTAATTTGAGAGTTCAAGGGAAGCCCGTACACCATAGCTCTTGGTGTTTGTGAGCTAGTTTCTGAAAACATTCCTTACCTGATGGCCAACCCTCTAGTGAAGAGTCATTGCAGATTTAGCTAACCTTGTCCCCACCTTGTGACAATCCATTACCTTGCCTATACTCAGAGCCTTTCAGTATATGTAGGACCTGCCAGAGCTAACGTGCCACTGACATGGATTTCAGGTAGCTGAGGTCATAAGTAGGATTTTTTTTAAGATTTGCAAAGAGGTTTTATTAAATGTCATTTTTAATTCATAAGCATTTCCATAACATAGCAAGAAAAAGATGATTGTACATGAAAGTGCAAATCTACTATGCACAACTCGCTATTCCTTTCAAATATTACAACAAAATTATCATGCAATTTTTTCCTTTTTTCTTCCTTCCTCCCACCATATAGATATATATATATATATATATACATTATATCTATGTAAAATTATTCTGTACATACTTGTATTTATTAGTTTCTCCTCTGGATACAGATAACATCTTTCTTCATATATCCTTTATAGTTAATTTGGGCATTTATAATAGATAAAATAACTTATTCATTCAAAATCGCTCTTGAAACATTATTGCTGTTACTTCATACTATGCACAACTTGCTAGTCCTTTCAAATGTTCCCTTGGTTCTGCTCATTTCTCTCTTCATTATTTCATGCAAGTCTTTCCATGTTTTTCTAAAATCATCGAGCTAATCATTTCTTACAGCACAGTAGGATTTTAATGGAGAAAGTAACATTAAAAGTACAAAAATATTTTTATATCTAATGCCGTTTGCTTTCTCCTTTTCCTTTATTGCTGTCTTTTTTGCTCAATCTTTACTGTCTCCTTTCTATAATGGTAACAACATAAAATTATCCCAGGGCATGTGTGAAAGTGGGAATCTGCTCCATTTTTGTTTCTAAAGAGATTTCTTCTACAAAGGATACTTATTTAATCAAGTCGAGTACCCTCTCCATCAATGTGTGTTGCAATTATGTTCTGCTATTATAAATGACATTATGAATCATTATGGTCCTAAAACTCATCAACTGGTAGCCTTCCTCTGGTAATAGTCTTCTATGACCTTAGTAAGGCTCATTTTCAGATGATAGCTATAGTCCATTAGTCCCTACATTTTAAAAAGGCCTGTAGTGCTTATGTTTATCTTGTATAGTCTTTGAAAGATAGGCTATATAAGTGGTCCAGGGTCACCACCACAATATCATGAGCATTAGAATATAACTTTAGAGGCATTATTGCATGTTTTGCCAAAATCAAATGTGTACAGTATGATACAATGGTAGGAAAGAATAGTGAAGCACAATTACAAGATGGTTGGGGAAGTCTTTTGGTGTGATATCTTGGAAACACTACTGGATTGGGCATCAGAAGATCTGGGTTCAAGTTGAATCTCTGATGCTTACTAGCTGTGTGAACTATTAGGTGAGTCATTAAACATCACTGTACCTTATCCTCATTGGTAAAATGGAGGGAATAATACTTGCTTGACACACCTTGCAGGGTGCCATGTAGGAAGCATGTTGGAATCTAAAAAATGCTACACAAAATATATTCTTATTTGGAGTGTCTCCTAAAAAATAGATTTTCAAGGACTTTATAGCAGGGAACAGGAAGCCTAGCTTCCAGTAGCAAACAGCTCAACTTCTGCTATCTGATTACAGCAGATAATCAGGGTCAGTCAATAAACATTTATTAAAGTCTATCTTTGTGCCAGATACTGCACTAAGAGGTGAGGACACAAATACATGAAGAAAAAGACAGTCCATGCCTTCATGGAGTCCAAGATATAATGGGAGAAGATAATACACAACTAGAAGCTAAAAAAGAGAGGGAGGAGAATGAGGGAAGATAAAAGATGGCTTTGTTTTTTCTATGTCTAAGAAGAAGAAACGTTGTGTCCCCCCAGTCACCGAGGGCAGTCAACTCTCTTGCCCTCTCTGCTTTCTAATTTGTATGGCAATTTTTTTAAATCATTAGACCATTAAAACACCATTCTTTTTTTTCTAATTTGCACTTATTCTACCTAAGCCTATTCCATTCCCTCTTAGAAATTTCTGCTTCCTTTTGTGGATTTATAGGATAGGTATAAGAGAACATAAGCCTTTGCGTCCAATAAACAAAGTTATCTCTGCTTCCTTCTTCTCCCACTTCAACTTATGAGCTCTCAGCTTAGAACTCCATTTAAGCAAACAAAAGGGAAACACAAAAGAGAGAAAAATGTGTGTGTGTGTATCTGTCTCTGTCTCTTTCTCCATATATAGATATGTTTATAGATAGAGACATAGACATATGTATACATATATATATACATATACATATACATATATAGAGAAAAAGAGAGAGAGAGAGAGAGAGAAACACATATGGGTGTGTTTGTGCATTAGTGCCACTTCCATAGCAATGGTACTAGATTTCTTTTAGATCTTGGGCATAGGAGTTAAAATTTATTTCCTTGACTAGTCTCTATTGCTATCAAACAATTAACATTCACTAAGCAAATATGTCTCTGGCATTTTCCTCTGGGGTAGGAATGCAAAATTCTAAAAGGGCATAGTTTATGCTCTCAAAAGTCTTATCTTCTAATACAGCCAAGGGGGACTCCTACCTCCCCCAGCATTAGCAGTTACACCAAAAATTTTTGTCGTTCAGTTATGTCTGACTCTTTATGAGCCCATTTAGGGTTTTCTTAGAAAGATACTGGAATGGTATACAATTTACTTCTCCAACTCATTTTATAAATGAGGAAACTGAGGTAAACAGGGTTAAGTGACTTGCCGAGGGTCACGCAGCTACTAATTTCAAATCAGGAAGATGAGTCTTCCTGTTTCCAGACCAGGTACTCTATCCACTGTATCACCTAGTTATTCATTATGTGGTATGAGAGCAGGTAGGTGGTGTAGTGCATAGGGCACAGGGCCTGGAGTCAGAAAGACTTGAGTCCAAATTTGGCCTCAGACACTTAACAGCCATGTGACTCTGGGTATGTTACTTAACCCTGTTGGCCTCAGTTTCCTCATCTGTAAAATGAGCTGGAGAAGGAAATGACAAACCACTCCAGTATCTTTGCCAAGAAAACCCCAAATGGAGTCATGAAGAGTTGGACACGACTGAACAACACCACGTGTCAGCAGTGAGACTTCAATCTCATGTCTTCCTGACTTTGAAGCCAGCTGTCTATTTACTATGCATTGTTGTTCTCAAGGATATATATTAATATATTTACATACATATATGTATGCACATTATGTATGTACATGTCATATATATTTATATAAATCAATTAGCAAAATATTTTATTGTAATGAGAGAGACAGAAAAACACAGAGAAACAGAAAGAGATAGAGGGAGAAAGAGACATAGAGAAACTGAAAACAATGGAGGTGCAAAGAGGAATGGTTTGTATAATGCCTTCTTTGAAGCAGGCATGCCATATTGGGTGGTCTGCTTCAATCTATGGTAGCTCAGTTTTCCCTTCATGTCGGGAATGAGGAAGTGAGCAGGGCAGTCCTTTGAAAAAGCTGCTCAAACGCCCAGGGGACTATTGACTCTCTTTGCTGCTTCAGTCCAGTGAGAAGAAGACCCAAGACCCTGGTCCATTTGTGTGCAGAGTTGGGACTACAGCCTCCACTGTATCTGCCCATTTTCACAGGATTTCTAGGTAGATAAAGGAGTAAAATAGTTAAGTATTAAAATAGCATGTGATGGGTGATGTCTCGACTTGCACATGAATTGGATTTAAGTGAAGCAGAGTTATGCAAAGTTGTCTGCCTCACTCTCTCTTCCAGAGTCATCAAAGTCCAATGGCAAGACAAAAGTCAAGATGACAGGCAATGGCCGAGGACGCAGCGGATGGCCTTGGCATTTTCAACATCTGACTAAGCTCTAAGCACTCCACAGTACCTGCTTAAGCTGCCTTCATGGCTGTTGAAACAATTTATTCTCATCTACCCATTTCACCACAGGAGGATCCACCTAATAAAGTCTTTCATTAGATTTTTGTCAACAGGCTTTTTGAATTAAATATTTCACTCTGATAGGTTGTTGTTGTTATTGTTCAGTCATTCAGTCATATCTGACTCTTCATGAGTATATAGCATGCCAGGCCCTTCTTCTCCCCACCATCTCCCAAAGCCTGTCTGAGCTCGTGTCTGGAGCTTCCATGATACTATCTAGCTGTCTCGTCCTCTGCTGCCTCTTTTCCTCTTGCCGTCAATCTTTCCCAACACCAGGGTCATTTCCAGTGAGTCTTGTCTTCTTATTATGTGGCCAAAATTATTGGCCCCATAATTTTTCTCAGAATCTCTCTCTCTGCTAAGTCCCTAACTGTATACAGCTATGATTTTAATGTTTGCAAAGCATTTTTCTCGTATCAGCTCTATAGAAGAAATAGTGCAAATATGATTGAGCTCATTTTACATATAAGAAAACTGAGGCTCTGAGAAGTTAGACGACTTGTCTATGTAATCATAGGCAATAATCAACATAACAACATAATCAACAGTTAATAAGTGCCGGAGGCAGGATTAAAACTTAGATTTAACTATTTAAAGGTCCATACTACATCTATTAAGGCACACCATGAATATTTGCAAAGGATAGTCATTTTTAAACATGCGCAACATCACAGAATAGTAAAGTTACAAGTAAACTTAGTTCATCTGATTTAATTATTCACTCCAACAGCCATGAAGGCTGTTAAATCAGGCAGTGTAGGGTCCTTAGGGCTTGATCAGATGCCAAAGTCATCCACCGTATCCCAGGTCATCAACAAACCTCTTGACTTCTCTCCTGCCACTGGACTCCAGTGACTCCAGAAGAGAGAGTGAGGCTAATGACTTTGTGCAACTTTGCTTAACTTAAATCCAATTCACTCATAAGTCAAGACATCAGCCTCTAATGTCATTGGTCCTCTTTGATACCAAAGGGTGAACAACAACAATATACTGTATAAAATAATTGCACAGTGCCCAGCACATAGTAGACAGCTAATAAATCATACAGATTGATTGTTAATATAAATATTATCATTATTGCCACTTCACAAGCAACAAAGATTTAGTATTGACAGTGACCCTTATGTTGCCAATGTATAGATGAGGAAACTGACACTGACAAAGATCAAGTGCCTTGTCCAAGGTTCCATAGTAGAATCATTAAGACTCACTCCAAGGTCTTCTGATTATATGCCCTGTTCTCTTTTCAATAAAATTCTTGCCTTCCTTCTACATGAAGTTAGAGTGCTGGGTTTCATTTGACAGTATCTGAATGGAAATTGTATTTTCTTTTCCTGTATTTTGATTAGTCAAGGGGGACACGTGTATGTCTTTTCTCTTTAGAGCGGAGGAGGACTTGGTCATATACAGTTAGATATTTAGCAGAGAAATCCAAGAATCATACATAAAAGCTGGAAGAGTCTTTAAAGGCCATCAAATCCAAAAACACCACTTACATGTAAGAATAGTGTTGGGAGCTGAGGGTAGAAACTCCAACTCCAATTAACGTAATTGAAAAAAGTCCAAATGTCTCAAATGTGTGAATGAATGAGTCAATTAAAAGTAAACTAGTTGTGAATAAGTCTTAATCAATTTGAAAGCATCAAAAGAGTTTTATATGATTGGATGAAAACAGATGATGCCACAGAGGAATATACTGTAAATGGTCAAGAAAATCAGTCATAACTCTGGGCCTATGTAATTAAGGCTACTGCTACTGCTGCTGCTGCTGCTGCTGCTACTGCTGCTGTTTCTACCATCTATCTATCTATCTATCTATCTATCTATCTATCTATCTATCTATCTATCTATCTATCTATCATTTATATACTAGTTACTACATACCAAACACTGTACTTTACAAATATTACTTTATTATATCCTCACAACGACTCTGAGAAGTAGATGCTATTATTATCCTTCATTTTATAGTTGAGGAAACAGGGGTTAAGTGACTTGCCCAAGATAATACACCTAGTAAGTGACTGAGGCAGTCTTTGAACTGAGGTTGTCCAGACAGCGAGCCCAAAATTCTAGCCATTGCACCACCTTAGCTGCCAGTATGTATAACAAATAAAACCAGTTTGGAATTATGCATTGTAGTAGCAGGTGCAGGTTAGTAGAGTGGTGGTCTAATTCAGTGCTTACAGACTCTGTAGAGGAAACTGCACTTGAGGAGAGAGGAGGAAGTTTTCTCTCTCTGTCCTCCTCCCCCCCCCCCCAATCAGGTGATAAGCCTGTGAATTTCAGAAAGTCAGAAGATCTGAAGTTCCTATAGCTTTCAGGAGCGATGTCCACCACAGTTGGTAGCATTGCCCCTGGAGCAACAGTGGCTGACAGCAGCTTCTGTATCAAGGAAGTGAGAGACACACTGAGGATGAGCTACTATTGAGGAAAGGCAGCCTCAAGGTTCTACAAGGGCATTGATCCCCAGATCCTAGGAGAGAGCTATACCAAGAGGAAATTCATGAGGTCTACAAAGGAAGGAAAGGATTTCCATTTACCGGATCTGTCTTACACCTTTGCCACATGTATTCTCTACCCATGGCTTCACTAGAATTTTACTCCAAGTTTGAGCGTATTTTTCCCATGGCGTGCCTTATGTTTATAGGGGGAGTGTGCACATTTGATTACGGAGAATTGTTTCAGTAATAATTGTTTTTGCTAGACCTGCTTTGTAAATACTCTTTCTAAAATCTGACAAATAATCAATGAGAGGCACACCTTTGGGAGTTCATGAGCAATAGTACTAGAAACCCCTATGACCTTCGGGGATACCCCTAGAGCACTAAGTAGTTGTAGTAGCCATCCTCTGGACCCAGCTCAAAAATATGAATGGGATGGAGTGGCCTCAGAGGGAATGCTACATACAGAGGAGGAAGCTAAGGCCCATAGAGGTTGGATGACTTGCCCAAGGTCACATAGGGAATAAACATTAGTGCCAGGATTTAACCTAGATTCTCTGACTCCAAATCTGAAGTTCTTTCTACTGTATCATACTGCCTTCTTAAATGCAAGTTTGTATTTCTCTCATTTCTTAGAACTCTGTGGTGACATGCCTTTGTTTTGCGGTTTTGTTTTTTAGGCTCAGCTTAAAAAGAAAAAAAAAGAAAGAAAGAAACAAGTGAGGGTAAACGTAGCCCCAGAACTGAATAGTAGCATATGTGTACCAGAGCTGCTAAAGGATGAAGTATCAGGCTCCCAGCACTTCTCTGCAGCACAGTTGCTTATCAATGAAGCGTGCATGCAGCCTAATTAACATAATTGGAACTACTATAATTATGTTATCATTTTGTTTACTTTAGCACATTCTGTTGAGGTATATGGGTAGCAATATTTGCTATTGAAATATTGCCCCCTTGCTGCATCCAGGCTGTTTAATCATCCTGTTTATCTTACCTTATTTGTAGTGCTATCCTGCTACTCAGAGGTGAGGGAAGTGTTAAGTCCGCAGAGCCCTAAAAGGGGATGAAAAGAAAAACAAGGAAACTAATCAAGAGAACTGCACAGCAGAAAGCTCCAAGTTTGGGCAGTTTGCAGAAAGCACTATGGGAAAATAGCACTCCCTCATTCGAAGCATTCAATCCAATAAAGAGATAAAGGAAATTGATTTTAAACAAAATACATTCATCATACTTGTTTTGCCCCTGTGTTTTAAGCAATGAAAACAAAGTTCCATCTCCTTGAAGGAAACAGTATGGAGTCATAAAAGCCCAGGGAGGCTCATTTAAAGCTGTCTACTACCAAAATGGCACCAAGAGATTTGATTTGCTGTGGCTTCTTAAGTGAGATTATACTGACCATAGGAAAATTACACCTTATGATTCATTGTATCTGCTCCCAACATATCAAGCCATTATCCATGCTAGGTTAGAAAGTCAGTTCTTAATTTGGATATTTCTGGCAAACGAGAGAGAGAGAGGAAGAACTTTGTGAAGCTATAATAAAGAAGTCTGAAGTCCGGGTCAAGTGCCACAAATATCACCGGAGGTAAAGAGGAGGTAGCTTCCAGCTTGAGTTTATTTTTCTTACTAGTTAATTGTTCGTCAAGCATTTATTAAGCACTTACTATGCGCTCAGCACTGTTAAGACATAGAGACAGAAGGGAAATAGGTATTCTCAACACCTCGTGTTGTTGTTTCTACTGCTAAATTCTCTCAGTGCACTCTAAATACAGTGTGTCAGGGCAAAGCCCCACCCGTGACAGCCTACGTATAGCTCTGGTATTTTCCACCACCGATAAGTAATATTAACTGTCCACTGCAACGACTTGCGCATTCTGGACTACGTTTAAAGGAGAACACCAGGATGGTAAAGAAATTTGAAGCTACTGAAAGATCCTGGAATAGTTAGCCTGCAAAAGGAACGATTTACAGGAGCAGCATTACAGTAACAAGAGCTGACATTTCTATAGTAGTCTACAAAGCAATTTCCTTACAACACCCTTAGCAGGTAGAGAGCATATTATCATCATTTTAAAAATGAGGAAACAATGTCAGAAGGATTAATTGACTTGCATAGGCTCACACAGCTACGAAGTTTGGTTTGGGCTCAAACTCTGGGCTTTTGACTGAGACTGATGCTCTTGCCAGGATATCACGCTAACCACTCATGACATCATTTGAGGGATCAGACATAGTCTGGTTGGCCATAGGGTGAAGAGCTAGGCTCAAGGGCATCATTGGACTGTAGTGGGAACTCGTAGTTGAGAAATCTGGATTGGAATCTTATCTCTGACATAAGGAATCCAGTAACGGCCACTCTGTGTATCAAGCTTTGGACTCTGGCAAATATTTCCTAAACTATTGGCCAAATAATATCATTGTGAGAAAAAGACAATCTAAACCTTAATATGCTATAGAAATATGAATAGTTGCCATTATTCAGTTCCAGGGAAGCGGAATTCAGCTTGACGTAAGAAAGGATTTCCTAATAGTTGAAACTATCTGAAGAAGAAATGAGTTGTCTCATAAGATAGTGAGTTCCCTGTCCCTACTGATCTTTAAGTAGAGGCTACATACCACTGGTTAAAGATTTAGTAGAATGGAATAATGATAATAGCAACAACAGATGACATAACTGAAGTGCAGAACCCAGGGTCACAGAGCTAAAATGACAGAGGCAGGATTGGAATTTAGGTTTTCAAGATTCCAAACCTAGCACTCTATGCACTCCATCATGATGCTGCTTCTCAGCATTCAAGTAGGGCTTGGAATACATGACCTTAGTTCCTTCGGATTCCCCAATTCTAAAACCTTCCCAGTAAGAGAAGGAGTATGTACTTGGACTTTCAGATGGAATCCTGAAGGGTTTATCAAGGTGTCGAAAGTCATTTGAAGATTATTTTGTTGTTCTTTTCCTCTGAAGATAATGTGTGGCCTTAGCAGGGCTGATCATTTCCACCAGTGGAGTCATGCCAAGACAAGCAGATGTCAATGTCACATTCACAGCCAATGAGTGTAATATTGGGGTTTTCATAACTACTCTTCTAAGGAGCATAAACAGAGTACAGTGTAGAGATCAATAAAACAGGAGGAAACATACTCTGTGCCCTCTTATCCCACAGAGCTCTCCAAAGGACTCCACCACGTCCTGCCTGCATTTCCTGAGCTCACTCTCAGGAGCCGTAAGAACTGAGAAAGCTGGTAATATGTCCCCCACCCCCATTCCTCTTAAAAGAATATCACATTTTCTTTGTTCAGGCTCGATACATGAAATAATAATTTACTACATGCTTTTTTTTTTTTGCTAGTTGGTATTTGAGTTTCCTGATTTCATTCTGATCCCATTCCATTTTGAAGTCTTTAGATGTACATGACATATAAACTCTTGAAGGACAGTTTTATCACTTATTCCTCTCCTACTCATTGCCCTCCAGACTTAGAATTCTAAAAGTGTTCTGTGAGGCTAATTAACAACTGGTCAGTGAGCCAATATTGCTGGCATGTTTCACCTTGTGATGGGGTGGATCAGGTGCTAGAGTTGGAGTTAGGGAGATCTGGGTTCAGATCTTGCTTCAGACATGTACTATCAATCAGTCAGTCAATAAACATTTATTAAGCACCTACTATGTGCCAGATACTGTGTTAAGCCCCTGGAGTACGTAAAGAGGCAAAAAGAAGTCCTTGCCTTCAAGGAGCTTACAATCTAATGGAGGCAATAACATGCAAATAAATATATACAAAGCAAGCTATATACCAGATAAATAGAAAATAATTAAAAGCTATATACAGGATAAATAGAAAATAATTAAAAGAAGAAACAGGAATTGAGGAGCTGGGGAAGACTTTCTGTAGAAAATGGGATCACATTTGGAACTGTAAAGATTTACTATAGGAATTTAAAGTGTGACCCTGGGCAGGTCACTTAACTACTCTGTGCCTCTATTTCCTTACGTATAAAATGAAAGGGACTCCAGGATCCCTAAATCTATGGTCATACTCAGAGACCTTAAGGAACATTCCTATTAAATAGCAAGTCACATTTATGTAGCACTTTCGCATTTACCATGCCCTTTATAATGAGCTCTGTTCCATCTGCCACACTGAGTCATGGTGACTCAATGGGAGAGATAGAGCAGGGACCTCAAGTCCTAGCTCTGTCACTTATCATGTATGTGACCATGAGCACATAAGTTAACCTCTTTGGGCTACAGTTCTTTCTGTGTGAAATGATGGGGGCTGGATTAGATGAACTTAAGAAGTCCCTTGTGTTTCTGAATCTATGATCTTGATCTTATCCCCTTCTTACAGATGAGGAAACTGAGGCTCATAGAGCTGAAGTGACTTGCCCATGATGACACACCTAAAAAAGTGTGGGAGCCAGAATTTAAACCCAGGTCTCTTGACTCCAAGGCTAGTAATCTCTCCACTGTGTCAGGCTATCTACTCTTCTGATATATAAATCTCTGAAAAATATATAAATCATCTAGCCACTAGTTGAATGTCTCTGTGGGAAGTAAACTCATTATTTACTTACTAAAAAACCTTTTCTATTTTGGACAGTTCTCATTATTAAGCGATTTCCTTTGTACTGAACTGAAATCTGCCTCTCTGTGACTTCCAGTTTGGGAGGTTGTTTTTTTGGTTTTTGGTTTGTTTTTTCTAACAGGATTTAGTTTCCATATGTATCAATGATACTACCAAGCAGCCAAAAATATCAACATGACCTTAGGTTGTATTAAGCAAGGTATAGTGTCCATAACACAGGAGGGCACAGTCCCGTTGTACTCTGACTGAATAAGATCAAATCAAGAATGTTCTGATGAGTTCTAGTTGTCAATTTTGTAGACCCCTGGGATGTTAAGGAACATCCAGAGGAGTTGGTAAAAGGCCTAAAGACCATGATTTTGAAATCGATCAAAGAAATCAGTATGTTTAGCCAGGAAAAGAAGACAATTAAGGGACATATAATAGATATCTTCAATATTTAAAGGACTATAATGTGAAAAGTAGATTAAACAGTAGAATAAGAAGTAATAGTTGGAAGAGCAAAACAGGCAGATGTCAGGTAGATTTAAGGAATGGCTTTCTAGTGATCACAGCCGTCAACAAGTTCAATGTCCATTAAGGGGTGGTCTCACTTCTCTCACTGATACTGATTTACTTTGTTATGAATTATTAGATGTAAGTCTCATAGGCTTAGTCAAACATCAATATTACTGGCTATACAATGTATTATCAGTAAAACAACCCCAAGCTATATTTAAATTTCTCAACAATGAAGCATCTATAAGAAAGATCACTACGACAGTCACTTCTAACCGTCAGCTGCAATTATTGAATTCTCCCTGGACACTGGAACCATAGTCCCATCATTCAACTCTCCCAGGATGACACTCAAAGTATCTCAAGAATTCTCTTCAGGATAACATTTCTACAGCCTATTTTCTCTTCCGGAAAGGAAAAAGGAGAGTCCCCCTTAAATAAAAGTTTACAAGTAAAAATTGATGGGCCAATATGATGATATTGTACAGGAGACCACTTAACTGTAGCTTGGACAAGATGTCCTCTGAAGTCTATTCCAACTCTGAAGTTCTGTGAAGTTCCATCCGCTGCTCCAAATTCTATCCTCATGGGCCAAGGAGAATAAGTTTATTCTCTGTTATTAATTATAATATTTCAAATATTCGAAGGCAGCTCTTATATTCTAATATTTTAAGTCTTTCTTTTCAGGATAAAATTTATTTCAACCAATCTCTAAATTATGTGGTTTTGAGTCCCATGACATTTATCACACTCCTCTGAAAATGCATCAGTTTATCAATGTCTGAAAATGTGGTTAGAAAATTTTAGCATCTCAGATTTTATGAACAGTAAAAATGATGATATTTTGATTTGGGGCATAAAGATCTAAATAATTCCAAGGTTAGAACTGAGTAAATAAAGCAACAAAAACAGTGAAGAGATGCGAATGCTATTCTGTTCTTTCTCAATGGGGCTCCTACTTTCAGGATAGAGTGTAGAGGAATAAGAGCCATACATTATTATGAAATGCTCATTTTCTCTTTCTTTATGAGGCAATTGCCTCCAAGAATGCTGAGTTTTTCATGGATGACCATGTTAGTACTAATTGTAAGAGGTCATAAAGATTACTTTAAAGTGACAAAGAATATAACAACTCTAGTATAGAGTAAAAAAAAAATCCACAAGTTTTGAATGCTGTCACAGGTATCAGCAACATTATTGAAGATTCATAGGATCATAAATCTAAAAGTAGAAGGAACTTTCATGGGCCTGGAGACTTTTTTAGATATACATTAAGTTAGGAATATGGCCCTAAAGGAATATGTTCATTCTATGAGGGTTTTGAGCATAGACCCAAGTTGCCATTGTTAAGGTTTAGTTTATGTCTTAGACTTCAGACAAGGAAAAAGGGAAAGATTCAGTGTTTTTGTATCTTGTTTTTCAGTCATGTCTTTGTGACCCCATTTGGGGTTCATTGGCAAAGATACTGGAGTAGTTCACCATTTCCTTCTCCAGCTCATTTTACTGATGGGGAAACTGAGGCAAACAGAGTTAAGTGACTTGCCAAGGGTAACACAGATAGGAAGGGTCTGAAACCAGGTTTGAACTCAGGTCTTACTGACTCCAAACCTGGCACTCTATACACTGTGCCACCTAGCTGTTTGTATGTTCCACTACAACATGAAGCAGCCAGGAAATCATCGGACTTCTAGTCCGTAGATAGATATAGATGACAGAGTTACTGACATAGATGTAGATGTAGATGTAGACACAGACATAGATAAATAAAATCATATATATACAAAGACAAAGATAATGAGAGAATATATCTATGATAAAAAATTGAAAAGTCATGTACATAAGCCACCATATGTAGCCTAGCAAGAGGTGGTCACCTTCTCTAACAGATACTGACTCACTTCCATATTCAGACATCAGTCTCATAGGATTAGTCAAATATCAATGTTGCTGAATATACAATTTATTACCAATAAAACAACCCAATGCTATAGTTAAACATTTCAACAATATATCTTCTGTGAGAAAGATCACAACCAAAGTAAACTTAAACCATCAATTGAAACTATTGACATCTCCAAAGACACTAAAACCACAATCCCACCATTCAGCTCTCTCAGGATCAGTCAAAAATCTCTCAAGAATTTTCTTCCTTATATCTTCTCACCAGCATACTTTCTCCACAAGATAGGCATAACACTCAGTTGTTGTTTTTTTCAAAATGCCTCATTCAGCTCTCCCAAAGACGATAGTTAATTCACCCCATATCTTAGGAAAGATGTTATCTTAGTCCTTTCTGTGTCATACTTAACACAATAGCTAACTCTCTTCAAGTAGCAATTAAAGCATCTCCCGAAGAATCTATTTTCTCTTCTAGAATTATAGTAGCAAGCACCCTAGCACTCCTAGGATGGCCTACTAACACAGGTTCTTTGATCTGCTTTTCTAGGAAAGACTGCTCAGAAAGGGGTTAACAATCCTGCTTTTAATTATATTTACTAGTTCAGGGGAAAGGTCAGCACCCTGAACATCAGAGAAAATACAAGCAGATAAAATAGAAGCACAAAGATAAACAGACAGGGTTCTGACTGCTTGAATCAAAGCAATATTGGTATACGTTTTACATCCATCACTATATCAAAAGAGTCTTTACATCTGAGCAGTTGCGGAGCTCTGAACAAACGGCCACTCAGAGTCTCAACCAGGAAATCAAAAGATCCTTCTCATAAGTGTATTGGCAATTAAAGTGGGACTTTTTTTTTTTACTGTTTTAGAATGCTAAATTAATTGTCTTTGACTGAGCCTTACTAGGGGTAAAGCCCCAGGCCCAAACCCCTAACTACTTGGCCCTAAGCTGATGTGGGCATGAAGCCCTCAGGGTCCTAAGGGGAGTTGCTAAGACCAGGGCCAATAGTATGCGCCTAAGTTCTGGTCCCTCAAATGATATTTGATGATGCCCAAAGACTGTATAAAAAGGGAGAACACAGCTATTTGCTTGAGGCTCTCACTCCTAGAAGAGTGTTGGCATGGGACTCTGGGCAGCCACCCTAAGAGCCCCGCTGCTCGTCAACCCAGATGTTGATGTTTGTTGGTAACTATGAATTGTATTTGGTCTTGTTATATTGTATATGTTTGTAACTTGTTTGTATTTGCTCTGAAGTTCAGGTTGCTGGCTTTTCCTCCTGAACTAAGTGAGTTTATCTATCTATCTATCTATCTATCTATCTATCTATCTATCTATCTATCTATATATGTGTATTTATATATATATGCGTATATATATCTGTTAGATTAAAGTAAGATTGTTTAACTCTTAATGTTACTTTCCTTAGTAAAGCAGATCAAAAGATCTTGTGCTGGCAGCTTTCTTGTTGTTGGGCTTGTGTTGGTCTTTCAGCCCCACAGCAGCTGCTAGCCAAATTGTTGCAACAATAAGCAAGCCCCCAAATCAAAATACCAATTCAGAGTATATATGTACTTCTTAGAGCCAGAAGGTATCACAACCCTCGTGACTCAGTGCCTAATCAACTTAGTACAAAAAGGGGTAAAAGCCTTCCTACAAGCAAGCCTCCCCTAAGGAAGCTTCCTTCCCCCAAAGGGCTCTGTGACTCAGGATGTTTCACAGCTATGAGCTCAAAAGCAGGTCACACAGGCCCGTTAATGGACAGAGAAGATCTTTATTAACATTACAAGAACGAAAAAAATCAAAGTTTTTATCAAAGAGCCTATGTGTGTATGTGTATGTGTGTATATGTTTTGATCAGTGATTTCACTGGTATAACAAACTCCTGGAGTGGAAATTCCTTTAACTGATACAGATGAACAACTCCACTGTAACATATAGTCTTAGCAGTTGCCTGGGAAGATTTAGAGCTTAAGTTTTTAGCCCTTGGTGAAATAACCAGTATGTAAATGCCAAAAGGAGAACTTAGTTCTGGGTCTTCCTGATTTGAAGGCCAGCTGTCTATCCGCTACACCTCACTGCTTCTTACCATGAGATGGGATACTGAAACTTTCTCTTTGTCAGAATCTGCCTGTGTCAGGATTTGTCTTTCAGGGGCTTCTCTTCTCCCATCTCTCCTACCTGACGCTCTTGCCTCAACCTACCTATACTTAAGGATTTGCCGATTGTCTATAAGGATATAGTTAGATGGATAGATAGAGAGATAGAGAGATAGATGATAGGTAGATAGATAGATAGATAGATAGATAGATAGATAGATAGATAGATAGATAGATAGACAGATGTGCTGGCTAAGACAACCCTCCTTTACCAAAGTTCTGCCTTTTTACTGATCCCTCCAATCCTCCATCCCCTGCTTTTCTTTGCTCTCTTCTCTCCATTCCTGTAGAATCTGCAATTTTCTGTTTTCTTGAACTTTGTACTTCCTGCCTTCCCAGATCCCCTGACCTTTATCTCTCCTTAGTTCTTGGCTATTTATTTAACATATAGCAAATATTTATTGAGTACCTACCAGTCAGTCGAGATACATTTATTAAGTGCTTTCTATGTACTTGGCATTTTGCTAAGTGCTGGGGGTACAAAGAAAGGAAAAAAGTATGGTCCCTGTCCTCAATATAATTTAAATACAAGGTGATCTCAGAGGCAGCCATTAACAGTAGAAGGTAGGGTAGGGCTGGGTGGGGAGAGGGTGAGAGAAGAAAAAAAAAAGACTGGGAGATGATGCAGAGATTCTCAAGATAAACTTCCTGCCCTCAAAAAGCTTAAAATCTAATGTGAGAGATAAAGCGGGGGGCACCCAAGTCTTCAATGCCACTGGCATCTTTGATGTTTCCTTACCTTACTTGCTCTTGGCCTATTTTTCCTAGTATTGCTCTGGTTCATGGTCTTGCTTCTGACCTTACCTGCCAACCTTGTTCTTCAAGACTAATTTCTGCTTCCCCAACCTAGCCACTATCTACTGCTGCCATAATACTTGGGAAAATCCATACAAAATGCAACATCTATGATTAGACAGAATAGAACTTAGCATCCAAAATCATTAATTCAACTCACAGCTCTCCTACTCACTTTTCATGTAGTGTTGAGAAATTCATCCAAATGCTTAGTGGCTTTGTTTGTTCCTCTGTAAGTGATTATCAGATTCCATATCTCTCCTTGCTTTATTAAAAAGCATTCAATCCTTTCTTACTTCTGTCCATCTAACTAGATCTCCTTACATATTATTTTCCAAAATCACAAGGTCATATATTAAGGAATGAAAAGGCTCTTGAAGGTCAATTAGACCAAATCCCTAATTCACGTAGGGTTTAGAGAAAAAGTTGCCTAAGCTAGTACAGGTAGTGATAGACAGGAATAGAGCCCAAGCCTTCTTACTCCAAATCAAGCCCCCTTTCCACTATTAAGTACTGTCTTCTCTCCTTCCTTTCTTTCCAAACATTTCTAGGTTCTATCTGGATACACTTCCATCCATTTCCTTCTCAAAGAATTTCCTAGGGATTTGATTTCCATTCCTTCCCATACAAACCGTTGAAAACATGGGTAGTCAATTAGCTGCCTGCCTTTCCCATCATACTGGTGTCTCCATCTGGAAAATGAAGCTAAAAATATTTACCAAGTTCTAGGGCTATTCTGTGGGGAGGCTACTTTAAGTTATGTTTACAAACTGCTTCTTATGTTCAAAGAGCTGAATCAATAGTAGGTATTCTAATTCTAGTTAAAGGGAGGCATACTGGAGAAGTATAATGGAGGAAGTATGATACATCCAGCCGTTGTCTTGGCCTGCACATGGTCATAATTCCCCAGTGTTCTCTCTTTGGGACAGATGTTCCATAGGAACCTTGCCAAAACACATGCATGTTCTGTTAGCAGTGAAGAAGTTAAATAGAAAGCCACTTCCTCCACCCCTCAATGCATACTTGGAAATCAGAAACTATAATGAAATGCATATGTGGTATTTTTTTCACAATATGTTAGGTTGGTGGTTTTAATTATTATCATATGTGCCATATTTAATCTGGTAGAACATGTGAAAATGTTTATATACTTTTACATTATGGTTTAACAACACATATAAACATTTAGGTACAAAAGGATTATAAATTTTGTTAAAGGCGTAGAATTACTGTCAAAAAAAGGAGAAAACTTTAGCAGTTCTCCCTGTATTTTTTGAAAACCTTTTGTTAGCAAATGGACTATTTCAGAGAGTAAAACTGCAGGAGAAACCAAATTGAGGAAATGAGACTGAAATGTGTCAAGTAAACAAAAAGCTCTTTTTAGGAACAGTCTTTCAGAGTTCTATGATATTCGTAGGATTTTAGAGTTAGAAGAGATCATTTTGTCCAAAATGCTTATTTGCCAAACCTGGAAATACAAGTCCAAAGATGACTTGCCAAAAGTCATGCAGCTGGTTAGTGACAAAGCCAAACCCAGGTTACCTCCTTTCAGGAGTCCTTCTATGTTACCTCACTGGGTCCCTAGGATTGGGATACATTTGGGTTAGTGTGCCAAGGGGTCTCATTGGGCCTATATAAGTCCTCTCCCAATCATTTTTAGTATTAGGCCAGTTTCCCAAGTCCCTATCTTTTCTCCCATGAGAACTCGGGCTTAGTTAACTTTAACCACACCTCTTTTTTATATGGATTCTCCTCCCCAGGTCCATTTAATGTTTCCAACTTCCTCTCCATTCTTCTGTTGCTTCTGAAACAAACATATTACCTACTTTTTAAAAAGGTTTTTAAAGTATAGGAATCTGGCTCCCCTTGGGTTTTGCCTAGGTAGCCTATCAGGATAAGTATGGGAGGTGGTATCCATTTGGTATAGGCAACACTTAGGATCTTTGAGGAAAGTAGAGGTACATGACAGAAGTTGACTAGAAGTTACTTTTACAGGGACTTTGATAATAGTTAGCAACCGCCTTCGCCTTTGAGGAAAACTCAACAGACTTTGTTTTGGGACAAAAAGGGCACAGATCTAGGGAGAAGACCAACACAAGGTTAAGGAGTTGAGGCTCCATGCTTCATGATTGGTTCCACTTAATTGTCCCAAGTATCTTTGACTCCTGGGGTTGGGTGAGTGATGGTGCCTGAGCATTCTCTGCAAGAGAAAATTAATTTCGGACATCATAGATGACTCAAAAAACTATTTTTACTTGGTACATGGAATGTTGGACTTAGAGTCAGGAAGAGATGATTTCAAGTCCTATAAGCACTTACTAGTTAAGTCATTCTGGGAAAATCTTTTAACCTCTTTCAGCATAAGGTGACTATCTGGCCACTGGACCCAGATGGCTCTGGAGGAGAAAGTGAGGCTAGTGACCTTACACAGCCTTCTCTCATTCAAATTAAAATCAATTGCAAGTCATGTCACCATCACCCTGGTGCCATGGTCCTCTTCTGATGTCATAGTCCTCTTTGAAAACCAGAGGACAAACACAACAACTCATCTGTTAAGTGGGTATAACAATAGCTCCTACTTCACAGGATTGCTGTGAAGATCAAATAAGTTAACATATGTAAAGCGCTTTGAAGCCTTAAAGTACTACATAAGTGCTAGCTATTCTTATTACTCAGGTTACTACCAAAAACATAGGAAATGCCAAACTTTTGGGTTAGCTTTTAACTCTGGGCCAGGAGAACTAGACAGATTTCAGTTCCAAAATAATTTCTGCCTTATGAGGGCCTGGATCTGAGGATCTAATGGAAGGTGTGGTCTACACCTTTGTTAGATAGTAATGTCTCTATTTTACTTTCGACTCAATCTGATTAAATGGTTACAATGTATCATGAAGTTAGAGATGAATCAGTAAAGTACACAGTGGTGAAACAGAAGAGAGAAAGATATTTTTCTTAGTAGAATGGGGCCTGAGACAAGAATCTGAAAGCTAGACCAAAAGTTTAGACTAACATGATAAGTGCCGCCACTCATAAAGCAGTGAAAGGAGAGAGAGGCAGCCAACTCTCTGAACCAGAGAGAGCTTGATGTTTATCCCCAAACACTCTGTGGGTTAGCTCGTACACTTGGGAATAGGGGACAATCCTTTGTTTGACTACTTGGTCCCTACTACTCAATAGATTCAGGCAGTTGATCATGATGTCTCCTGGTGAGGAGACATTATCAGGGTTTTTACCGCATGTAACTACAATGTCAGGGTTTTTTCTACAGCATGGAACTGTAGAAAATGAAACTGAGATTTAACAAAATAGCAGAACAATAAGAAAGTTGTTGAGTGAAAGAATTATAGAATCACAAACTTGGAAGGAATAGTAGAGACCATCTAGTATGACACATACGTAAATAAATCACTCTACAACATACCTTTTACAAGTAGTCATTACAAGTTTGTGTTTAAAGACCTCAAGTAAGGAGGAACTCATTGCCTTCCAAGGTAACCAATTACAATCTTCTGAACCTTACCCTTCTTCCCCTCACCCAGCTCCTCAAATCATTGATCCAGTGACACTGGCTTTGTTGCTTTTCTTTGTACTAATACTCTGAATCTTCATTCAATACATTTTCTTTGACCGTTCCCCATGCCTTGATCTCTCTCTATCCTCATTTCCCTAACTTCCTTCAAGGCTTAGCTAAAGCCCCTCCTTCTGTAACAAATTTTCCCCAGTCTTCCTTAATTTTAGTTCCTTCCCCTGAGACTACCCCCAGGTTATCCTCTTCATACACACAAACACACACACACACACACCACATACTCATACACACATATACACATGCATATATACACATAGGTGTGCACACATAACACACATATATCTTATTTGTACATAGTTGTTTGTGTGTTGTCTCTCTCTTTATTTAGTAAAGTCCAAAGGGACAAGGTCAATTTTTGTTGTTATTTGGGGAGTGTATTTTCCTTTTTCTTGTGTTCCTAGTGCTTAATAGAGTTCTTGACACCCAGAAGGTAGTCAAGAAATGCTGGACTTGCTTCAGTATAGCTCCAACTGTTAAGAAATTTCTCCTTACATCAAGTATAAACTTGCCTCTTTTCAAATTCTACCCATTGCTCCTAATCCTGATCTCTAGGGCCAAGCTAAAATTGTAAAAGCACATAAGAGTAGATACTTCTGATCTTCACTGCAATATGAAATGTCTAGGTCTGGGCTTTCTTAGTTCCTGTTCTATCTCACTAAGATATATTTTTTCTAAAGTCGGCTTTTTTATAAAAGAATCAAACAAAAGAACTCTTCTGAGCATATTTTTAAAAAATCTTATAATAACTAAAGTGAGAAGCAATGTGGCAGTAGACTTAAGTCTTGCTACTGGCATGTACTGGCTGTGTGATTGGGCAAGACACTTGATCTCTCAGTGTTGCAGAAGGTCCCTATGATTGTAAGTTACAAATGAGCAACTAAACTACATTGGTGGAAGGAGTTTCCTCAATGGAAGTTATATACAAAGATAAAGTAAGATAGTAGATCTGAACCTCAACGTTCTTCCCTTGCTTTCTCCAAAAAGCATCTAAAACTAAAGTCTAGTCATAGATTGATTTGGTTGGGAAAACTTTTCAAGCACTTAGGCCCAATCCCTATTATTTGCCTTCAGGCTGTATGGGTTAGATGTTAGACCAAGCTAATCAGGCTCCTTGCCTAAAGTATACCTGTATTTAGCTTAACACTGATGACAAAGATGGTGGGACTCTGAATCCCATTCTGAGCCTGCTGACCAGATGTGGTTTCTGGGTCATTTTCTCTAGTCTTTCACTACACTTTACTTCTACTGTTGCCCTAGTACTAGCTGATTTCTACTTCCCTAGTTGTAAAAGAACTTTACCTACCTGTTCCTAAAGATTCCTTTTCTACAAGATGACCAAGTAAAAGTAGGGACTCACTTGAGCTCTCCCAAGTTTCCCTCCAAACAACATTAGAATGATTCCTCAAAATGAATTCTGGAGCAGCAGAATCAACAAAAAATGATGGAATGAGACAATTTTCTAGCCCAAGACAACTTAGAAGGTTGGTAGAAAAGGTCTGTCTCACTGTGGTAAGAGTGGAGCACAATCCAGTGTAGGATGTGCCAGCACAGGCCTCAACCTAGCAAACCAACAGCAGGGCTTGGAAGTGATTGAATCAGTGGTATTAGTAATGCAGTGGTTCTGGAGCTCTCAGCCCATAGACAATAAGGGGTTGGAAAACTGGTTAGAAGGAGATTACAAGAAACCTTTTGCAGGCACTAAGTGTAAGACTCTGCTGCATTGCCCATACCTGGTTCTAGATTACAGTCTCAAGGTTAGGAGCAGAACTAGGAAGAACAAGGACCATGGAAACAGTTCCAGGGTGGAAAAGAGTGTGGCCACTCACTGACCAGAGTACAGGATAGGAGAACATTGACCACACCTCTCCTTGTATCATAGTACCTTGGAAGAACTGAAATTTAAAGACACGTAGAATCAGGACTGATCACACAAAAAGAAACACCTGAAGCTTGGAACATTGCCCCTTCTACCCTAGTAGCAGAGCCCAACTTTAATATAAAGGGAAGAGTCAAGAAAAACGCTGGAAAAATGAGCAAATATAAAAAAGCCTGATCATAGAAAGTCACTATGGTGATAGGGAAGACCAAAACACAAACTCAGAAGAAAAAAATGGGATCAATGCAGTTACATGCAAAGCCTCAAAGAAAAATGTGAATTGTTTCCAAACCCTAGAAGACCTCAAAAAGAATTTTAAAAATCAATTAAGAGAAGCAGAGGAAAAATGGGGAAAGAAATGAAAGTGATGCAAGAAAGTCAACAGTATAATAAAGGAGGTACAAATATGCTGAAGAAAATAACACTTTAAAAACAGAATAAATCAAATGTTAAAGAAGGTATTAAAATCTACTTTAAAAAGCAGAATTGGCCAAATGAAAAAGGTGGTACAAAAGTTCATTAAAAAAATCATTCTTGCTCTTTCCCTGTTGCCGCTGAGTCGAGCAGGAGGCGGAGGCTCCCGGATGTTTTCAAGATTTAGCTTCACCAGTGAACCACTGCCATGGCCGAGGAAGGCATTGCTGCTGGAGGTGTAATGGATGTTAACACCGCTCTACAAAAAGTGCTGAAGACCGCACTCATCCACGATGACCTAGCTTGTGGAATTCTTGAAGCTGCCAAAGCCTTGGACAAATGCCAAGCCCATCTTTGTGCTCTTGCTTCCAACTGTGATGAACCTATGTGTGTAAAGTTGGTTGAGGTCCTGTGTGCTGAGCATCAGATCAACTTGATCAAGGTTGATGACAACAAGAGACTGGGCGAATGGGTGGGTCTCTGTAAAATTGACAGAGAGAGAATGTCCCATAAAGTGGTTGGCTGCAGCTGCATTGTTGTTAAGGACTATGGCAAGGAATCTCAGGCAAAAGATGTCATTGAAGAATATTTTAAATGCAAGAAGTGAATAAATAAAAGCCTTGGTCTGATTGGAAAAAAAAATCATTCTTAAACAACTGGAATTGGACAAATGGAATGCAATTACTCCCAATAGACATCAAGAAGCAATAAAACAAAATCAAAAGGATGAAAAATAAAAGAAAATCAGAAATATCTCATCACAAAAAACACTGGCCTAGAAAGTACATCAAGGAGAGATAGTTTAAGAATTATAGGACTACCTGAAAACCATAAAAAAAAAAGCCTAAACATCACATTTCAAGAAATTATCAAGGAAAACTGTTCTGATATTCTAAAACCAAAGGGTAAAATAGAAATTGAAAGAATCCATTGATTACCTCCTGAAAGAAATCCCAAAATGAAAACTCTGAGGAATATTATAGCTAAATTCCAGAGTTCCCAAATTGAGGAGAAATTTTGCAAGCAGCCAGAAAGAAACAGTTCAAATATTATGGAGCCACTAGTAGGATAACACAAGATTTAGCAGCTTCTGCATTAAAGGATCAGAGGGCTTGGAATATGATATTCTGAATGGTAAATGAGCTAGGCTTACAACCAAGAATCACCTCCCCAGCAAAAAAAAAGAGCATAATTCTTCAGGGAGAAAATTTAATGAATAGGAGTCTTTCAAGCATTCCTGATGAAAACACTAGAGCTGAATGGAAAACTTGACCTTCAAACAAAAGACTCAAGAGAAGCATAAAAAGGTACAGAGGAAAAAGAAATCATAAGGGATTCAATAATATTAAACTCTTTTCATCCTACATGGGAAGATAGAAGTTGTAACTTTCAAGAACTTTTTCTTTATTTGGACAGTTAGAAGGAATGTAGAGAGACAGAAGGCATGGGTGTAAGTTGGCCATGATGGGATGATATGCCATCCCCCAAAAATTTAAGGGGTGAGAAAACTGGATGAGAAAGGGGAAAAGAGAGGTAAAATGCAATAAATTATCTTACATAAAAGAGGCATGAAGGAGCTTTTATAGTAGAAAGAAAAATGGGGGAAGTGGTGGGCAATGCTTGAACCTTACTCTCATCAGAAATGGCTCAAAAAGGGAATAACATATACATTCAATTGGGTATCAAAATCTATCTTACCCTATAGGGAAGTGGGAGGGGAAATGGATAACAGAAGGTAGGGGTGGATAGAAGGGAGAGAAGATTAGGGGAGGTAGTTTTCAGAAGCAAAACATACCTTTGAGGAGGGACAGGATAAAAGAGGGGAGAAGGAAGTATAAACAGAAGAAAAAAATAGGATAGAGGGAAATAAACAGTTGGTAATCATAACTGTATCTGTTAGTGGGATGAACTCATCCATAAAACAGAAGTAGATAGTAGAGTGGAATAAAATGTAGAATTCTACAATATATTGTTTACAAGAAACACATTTGACGCAGAGACACATACAGAGTAAAGGTAAAGGGCAAGAGGAAAATCTACTATGCCACAGTTGAAGTAAAAAAAAAAAAGCAGGGGTAGCAATCATTATCTCAGACAAAGCAAAAGGAAAAATAGATATAATTTAAAAGAAATAAGGAGGTAAACTATATTTTACTAAAAGGTACCATAGACAATAAAATAAAAATCAATGCTAAACATAAATGCACCAAATGGTATTGCATTCAAATTCTTGAAGGAAAAATTAAATGAAGTACAGGAGAAAGAAACACTAAAACCACACAAGTTAGGGACGCCAACTAATGCTTTTAGAACTAGATAAATCTAACCAAAAAATAAAAAATAATGAAGTTTAAAAATAAATAGAACTTTATAAAATTTAGATATGACAGACTTCTGAAGAAAGTTGGATGGGAATAGAAAGGAATACAACTTTTACTCAGCAGTGTATGGCACCTACAGAAAAATTAACCCTATATTTAGAAATAAAAACCTCACAATCAGACATAGAAAAACAAATATTAAATGCATCATTTTCAGATCAAAATGCATTCAATAAAAGGCTGTGGAAACATAGATTAAAAATTAATTGAACAGTAAAAAATCTAATCTTAAAAAATGAGTGGGGTCATATACCAAATCATAGAAGCAATTATTTCATTAAAGAGAGTGACCACAATGAGATAACATAACAAAATTTATGGAATACAGACACAGCAGTACTTAGAGAAAAAAATCATATCTCTAAATGCTTACCCTAATAAAATAGAGAAAGACCAGATCAATAAATTTGGCTTGCAACTAAAAACAAAACTAGAAAGGACAAATTACAAATTAAAAACTAAATTGGAAATGCCAAAAATCAAAGGAGAGATAATAAAATTTAAAGTAATAATACCATTGAACTAATAAATAAAACTAGGAGCTGTTTTGATGAAAAACAATAAGCTAGATAAGACATTGGTTAATTTGATTTTGAAAAAATTTAAATTTAAATTTAAAAATTTTAAAAATTAAATTTAAAAAAAATTTTAAAAAATTACCAGTTTCAAAAATGAAAAGGGTGAATTCACCACCAATGAAAAATAAATTAAAGCAATTATGAGGAGCTCCCCTGTCCAATTATATATCAATAAATCTGACAATCTAAGTGATATAGATGAATAGCTACAAAAATATAAATTGCCCAGATTAAAGGAAAAAGAAATCGAATACTTAAATAACTCTGACTTTGAAAAAGAAATTGAACAGGTCATCAGTGAGCTCCCTAAGAAAAATAACCAAGGACCAGATGGAATCACAAGAGAATTCTATAAAACATTTAAAGAACAATTGATTCCAATACCATATAAACTATCAGGAAAAATCAGCAAATAAAGAGGTCTTCCAGATTCCTTTTATGACACAAATATGGTGATGATACCTAAACCAGGAAGAGCAAAAATAGAGAAAGGAAACTATAAGCCAATTTCCCTAATGAATATTTATGTAATAATTTTAAATAAAGTACTGGCAGGGAGATTACAGGAATGTATCACAAAGATCATATATTATGACCAGGTGATATTTATACCAGGAATTTAGGGCTGGTTCAATATTAGGGAAGCATGGAATAGTTTATCTGTCAGATCTACAGAGAAGGGAAGAATTTATGACCAAACAAGAAAAAGAGAGCATTACAAAATATAAAATGGATAATTTTGATTATATTAAATTAAGAAGGTTTTGCATACACACACACAATGTAGTTAGAAAGAAAGAAGAAAGCTGGGAATTTTTTTTACAGCAAATGTTTTAATGAAGGCCTTATTTCTCAAATATATAGAGAATTGAGTTACATTTATAAAATATGTTATTCTTTAATTGATAAAAGGTCAAAGGATATGAACAGGCAGATGAAGAAATAAAAGCTATTTCTAATCAAACAAAAATGCTCTAAATCACTATCGATTAGAAAATTACAAATTAAAACAACTCTGAGATACTACCTCAACTATGAGGTTGGCTAATATGACAAAAAAGGAAAATGATAAATGTTTTGGATGATGTAGGAAAATTTGTACACTAACGAATTGCTGATGGAATTGTGAAATGATTCAATCATTCTGGAGAGGATTTAGAACTATGCCCAGAGAGCTATAAAACCATGCGTACCCTTTGATCCAACAATACTAATACTAGTTTTATATCCCAAAGAGATCATAAAAAGGGAAAAGGACCCACATACACAGAAATATTTATTGCAGTCCTTTTTGTGGTGGCAAAAAAATTGGAAATTGAAGGGATTCCTATCAACTGGGGAATGGCTGAACAAGTTCTGGTATATGAATGTAATGGAATACTATTGTGCTATAAGAAATGATGAGAAAGATGCTTTCAGAAAAACCTAGAATGACTTACATGAATTGATGGAGAGTGAAGTGAACAGAATGAGGAGAACATTGTACACAGTAACAGTATTGTATGATAATCAACTGACTTAGGTATTCTCAGCAATACAATGATTCAAGATACTTCAAAGGACTCATGATAAAAAATGTTATCTGCCTCCAGAGCAAGAACTGATGAAGTCTGAATGAAGCTGGATGCATACTATTTTTCATTTTTTATGGTGTTTATATATGTATATATATGCATATATATGTTTTCTTTCAAGACATAATTAATATAGAAATGTTTTGCATGATTGCACATGTTTAATCTATACTAAATTGCTTTCCATCTCAGTGATAGGGGAGGTAAAGGAGGGAGAGAATTTGGAACTCTAAATTTAAAAAAATGTTAAAATTATTTTTGCATGTAATTGAAAAATATCATTTTTAAAAGGCCTGGGTTTCAGGCCATCCTGAACTGATTCTGGGTACCCTTTCCTTCTCTCTATTGCTCCAGCCTCTGAAGATAATATCCATGTTGCTGACCTTTTTCTCTCTATTCTGATCAGATTCTCTAATTGTTTTTTTAATTTTTTTAAATTTTAGACAAATACTAAAACTTAAATACATAAGAAAAGAAAAAGAACTGTTATGAACTTAAATATAAAATAAGAAAAGATGAAAACATGTCACGTACACAGCAGAACATGAGAGGATTCAAAATATATAACAATAACTCATCATTTCAAGAAAGCCTATACATTAAGTACTGGGCGTTAAGTTGAAAGCTGTCTACTTTTTCTTGGTTTCCTTGTAGGTTTTCTTTTGTTCTCTGCTGTACACTTTTTACTTTGTTCTTTTTTCCCCCTTCCCCCACCTGCCACCCCAAGGCTACAATTGAGCATAGACAGATTTATATATATGTATTAATATATACACATACATATACATATATACACATACCTGCATATATACACACATACATACATACATATATAAACATATACTTTCCCTAAGAGATTCTACTCTTAATTTTTATATTTGTGCATACATCTTTTTCCCTATCTCTCCTAACTTTTCTACTATACTTCAACTTGCTACCTTGCCCTCCTATTACTTAACCTACCCCCATTCCAGCAATCCCTCCTTTGTCTTCCCATTCCCCTAAATTTAAACACCCTTCTATACCCCCATTTTAACCTATTCACTCACCCTCCCCTCTAAAGATCCCTCCTTTATCCTCTCTCCTATCCCCTTAGAGTTTTATTTTTTTTTAATTTAGAAGACTTATATTCTTCTAGATGTATATGTATTTTCCCCTTTTAAACCCATTCTCAATGAAAGTAGGTTTCCAGAACTAACAGCTCCCTTCCCCCATCTAATTTCTCTACGTTGGTTCTTCCTCTTGTACCTCATTTGTATAAGATGATTACTCTTTTAGCTGTTCTTGAACTGTTTTACTTTTTAAAGTCATATCATACTCAGGTCTGTCCCAATCTTTCTTATAAGCTATCTAATTACTAGTAACAATCTTACACATAGGTTTTACCTTTTCTATACATGAAAGGTAAACATTCTATCCTTATTTAGTCCCTTGCAATTGGTCCTTGGTATGTATCTTATATTTCTCTTGGCTTTCATATGTCAAATCTATTGAGTTTAGGGTTTGTTTGTTTTTTTAACAGAGCCCTAAAAGTCTGACAGTTGATCAAATGTCCATTTTATTTCATTCAGAATTATGCTTAGCTTTGCTGGGTATAATATTTTTGGCCAGAGGCCCAGTTCTTTTGCTCTTCGATATGTAGTGTTCCAAGACCTGCAATCTTCTAGTGTCACCAACACTAGGTCTTGTGTGATTCTAATTGTGCTACCATCTTATGTAAATTTTTTTCTTGTTGCTCATAATATTTTATCCTTGATCTGGGGGTTTCAGAATTTAACTATAATATTCCTGTTAGTTTTCCTTGTGGGATCTCTTTCAGGTGGTGATCAGTGGATTTTCTCTATTTCTACTTTCCCCTCTTGTTCTAATGCCTCAGGACAATTTTCTTTAATTATTTCTTGTTTTATTATATCAAGATCCTTTTTTTGATCAGAACTTTCAGGTAATCCAATTATTCTTATATTTTTCTCTTCTTGATCTGTTTTCTAGGTCTGTTGCTTTTCTCTTCATCTCTCATAACTTCAGTAGCTACCTCTTGCTCAATTCTGATTTTCAAGGAACCATGTTCTTCCTTAAGATTCTGGATCTCCTTTTCTAACTGGTTGACTTTCTTGTCCTAATCTTCTTGTTTTTCTTGTATTACTCTTATTTTTCTTTTTAATTTTTCCTCAACCTCTCACTTGATTTCCAAAGTCTTTTTTAAGTTCTTCAATGAATTCTTTTTGGGAAGGTGACCATTTGGCATTACTCTTTGGGGTAGAAAAGGGTTTCTTTGCTTCAGTATCCTCCCCTGAAGTTGAATCCTGGTCTTCTCTATTCCCATAATAGATCTCTATGGTTGGATTTTTTTCTCCTTTGCTTGCACATTTTTTTTTTTTGGTAATAGTTTAGTTTTTATAATCACCTCTAGTCTTGGGATATGGGGGATGGTGCCTCTAGACTCTGATCTTCTTTAGTTCTCCCCTCTAACCTTGAACTCAAACCAAGACCTCCAGCCTCCTGTAAGTGCCCACAGCCAGGTGCTACTGCTTCTGCATTCACCACGTGCTTGTTCCTTCTCACCCTGCACTGCTTTCCACAGCACAGCTGGGTCTGGTGTTCCTTGTCAGCAGGGGTTCCCTAGATCTTCCCCAGGTCAGATGCCCAACTCTCCTCACTGTCCAGGGTGAAAAGTTCCTTTGGTAGGGCAGAGGCAGCCTCCCAACCAAGCTAACCCCAGGGCTTTTCATTTTTTTTTTCTTAAGCAGCTTGTGGTTGGTTGTTAAAGCTGACCCTAGCCTGGAGGTGTTTACTCTTTACAGGGAGAAAATCTAGTCCTGGGATTTTTCTTCAGGTCTTCTCTGATTGTCCAAAGAGGACCCCTGTTCTGCCCCTACTCTTATTTGTTTTCATGGCTCTATATTTGCCCAGAGGTGTATTATCTCTTTCATGGAGGAAAATCTTGAGAGCCCGAAATTTTCTGACTTACTCTGCCATCTTCCCAGAATCCTCCCTTCTCTAATCATTTTGCTACTTATTGGTGAAAGCTAGTGCTACCTTTTAGCAAAGATTGGCTACTTTATCTGCCATTCTAGGCATCTGAACCCATCTCACCAGTAATTGATAATAATAGCTAGTATTTAAATAGTCTTTTAAGATTTTCAAAATGCATTACACGTTATCTCATTTAAACCTCAGAACAACTCTGTGAAGTAGGGTCAAGTATTTTACAGATGAGGAAATAGAGGCTAAGAAAAGTTGTGACTTGTGTAAGGTCATATAATTTTGAAGTGCCCCAGCAGGATTTGGACTCTGGTATTTCTGAATCCAAGTCCAGCTCTAACCACTGTGCAACCCAGCTGTCTAGTGTGTCTAGATATTTCCTGAGAGAACTGAATTTAACTCATGCTGTGAAGGCATCCTAAGGGAAATTCCTGAGAGACTTTGCCATAATGATAAAGGTGAATGTTGGGAATATGCTTATGGATTTGAGGATGTCAACCATTGCGCTTAATGTTTAGAGATGACTCTGGCTGTTATCTTCCTTATTGTGATACAGTGCTGAAATATTTAAAATGTCTTTGAATTATATGTCACATCATCAACAAATTGTAGTTAGTAGCAGCACTGATATTTTTATGTTTATTAAGTTTGTGAGTCTAGGGGGAGGGAGGGAAGGAGAGGGAGAGAGAAAGACAGAGACAGAGACAAAGACAAAGACAAAGAGAGAGACAAACAGAGACAGAGAAAGAGATAGAGATAGGAATAGAGAGAGAAAAGAAGTTTCTCTCATTTATATAAATACACGTATGCACGCACACACACACATACATATACACACATATTCTTGTTGTTCAGCCATTTTTCAGGTGTTTCTGACTCTTCATGACCCAATTTGGGATTTTCTTGGTAGAGATAATGTAGTGGCTTACTATTTCCTTCTCTAGTTCATTTTACAGTTGTGGAAACTGAGGAAAACAGGTTAAGTGACTTGTCCAGGATCATACAGCTAATAAGTGTCTGAGACCTGATTAGATGAGTCTTCCTGACTCTAGGCTAGCCTGGGGACTCAGAAGTACATGATTAATTAATGAGAGGAATTGTGCATTTCTACAAATTCATGAGGAAATTTGAGAACATACCCCTTGATTGCCTTTGAGCCTGGGATGAGAATTCATGAGGTGAAGAATCAAATAATGGGCTTCATGTGGTGGCTTTGTGTGGTTGTTTATTTCTACAGTGCCCAAATTGCACACTCAGCCCCACTTAGGCTATACTTGAGTTGTTACCTGCAATTCCTAGGTCTCCATTGTCTTGCAGCCTACTTATGCTCACCATGTACCTTTCCATTGCCCTATGGATGATGTTAATTTTAAATTATTTGGAGACTATATTCCATATTTAAGAAGCATAAAAACTCCAACAGAAAATTGGCCTTAAAAAGATGGACCTTTGTTTCAAAGCATTGTTGAGAGTCACCAAAATAAGTTGGCCATTCCCCAATGGCAACCTGTCCCACTCTCTTGCATTCAACTATGGGTGTAGTTCATTAATCAGTTGTAGCATCTGTATAAGATACATAAACTGATGGAAAAGCCCCATGGATTGTCCATGTGACTGTGTATCATGGACTTGGTAAGAGTCATTTTCATCCACCTGGTTTTTCCTTGGTGGATAGTGAGGACCACTTCTTTTGAGTGGTTATAAATTTCACCAGGATGCTCCACAGTATTTCAGAGTTAATGAAATCAACATATTGTCACACATACCTGGAGCATATGGAAGACTTAACCATCAATTTTGACTTGACATTTGCTCTGTATCTCCTCTCTGGTGGATAAAAACCATTTTGGCAAATATGTACTTTCCATGGATTATTTAATATTGATCAAATTATCTGATGTGTATTTATCAAATAAGGAATTATGTGATATTGATGATCAGAGGGTCACTGAAAAAACTTATGTTTAGTTTTAATGCTTACAATGGAGGCACATTGATGAAGAAAATCTTTTTAGCTGGCATTTTTCTCTACTGAATCAAATACTTTTATATTAAACAAACAATAAGCACAAGGAAATGATATGTTCTCAATGTCTTACTCAATCTCTTGATGGAAAAGAAATGGTTCACTATAGCCTATCATTTCTGAGAGGCTGCCTCTTCTGTCTTATAAGCACATCAAAGATCTTGATCTGTGTCTGGATTAGTCATGTGAAACATTTATATGGATGGCAAACCTATAGTCAACCTAGCTATTGATATCTTTTCAGGAAATTTTTTACACCAATATCATCTGACATTTCCCTTCATACCTTTAGTATTTTACTTCCCTTCAGAAATAGTAAGAATTTATTCCTATGCATCCTCAATTGTGTTTCCTTCAACAAAGAAATACTTTGAGCACCTTGAGATGATTTTGCTTAGTTGGATATCTTATAAAGCTTTCATTAAACGGATTTAAACCTTCATTTTTTTTCTCTCTGTTCTATAGAGCAAGATATTTACTTTTTCACCCTCCTGCTTCATGAGAATTTAAAAATGAATTTATATTTTAAACTCTAATTGACTTCAGCTGCTCTGTCATACCTGCACTTAGTAAGTGTTGGTTTGTTATTGTTAGTTTTTCTTTTCAATCAAAGGGATTTGGGGGCTCTTCTGTTCTCTTTGTGGCAATTAATTCACATTGGTTAAACTTCTGTTTGAAATTATTGTAACTGTTGTTAATGTCCTTTTCTCCATATCTCATTTCTGGGCTTGAATACTCAGAACTTGAATCTGCCATCTCATCAACTTGGGAGTTCTGTCTTACAATATGGACCACAATCCATCCATACCTAGCTATCCTGTGTGACTCTTATCCATGTCCTTGTAACAGTTTACCACAAGAGATCAACCTAACATGATGGAGACTTTCTTCACGGTATCTCAAGGGTACCAGTATATATACTCACTGTATAGGCCAACCTATCTCCTCTTCCTACTATATATTTCCTTGATGACATTTTTATTCTTGTTGCTGCTTGAAATTCTTCATTGGCTATATGATATAGCCTGCTGACAACCACCATTGCCCTGTATGTGATATTCACTTTTAGTCCTTTAGAAATCATTGTAATCCACGGTTCAATGCAATCCAACAACACTGGTAAACAGTTGGTATTAAAATTATGGGCCTTTCTTTCTTTGGGAAGCTTGGAGTCCTTAAAAGAGCTTTGCAATTGTCCTTTCCTCTCTCTTTTTTCTCTTTCTTTCTTTCCCCCCCTCTTTAACTCTTCCTTTCCTCTCCCTTCCCATCCCTTCTCATTCTTTGCTGAGTTTCCCTATCTCATCAGGCTGGAAGAGCAGTGGGCCCAATCTCACTACTGATTGTTATGGGAGCTTTGAACTGTTCCTTTTCCAATCTTGGCTGACTTTCACGTTCTTATTCAACCCGGTGGGCTCTGACTCCTGGGAACTTACCATATCAATGCCAAACTTAACTCAAATACCCAATTAGCCTAGCCCAGTGCATTCTCAGAGCCCCTTGAGCTCACAAAATTTATGAACTGTAGCTTCTCTGGTAGCAGGAATTACATGCATGCAAAACCATACCTAGCAGCTTTTCAATGTTTTAAAGGTAAAACAATTTGATCTCTTCTTCCTATTGTGTTCTGGGCACAATTTGTTATCCATCTGTACTATCAGTCCAGATATAAATACTGTGATACAAATTTTATCTGTGACTAGATATAAATAGACAAGTGTTTAGAGACTGTCCATACAAATATATATCATAATCTAGGCCAGGGGTTGGCAAACTATGATGGGAGGACCAAAAATGGTTTGCCATCTGTTTTTGAATGGCAACTGAGATAATTATGGTTTTATCATTTTAAATAAAATTTGATTTTATTTTAAAAATGTAAAAAACATTCTTAGCTCAAGGGCCATATGAAAATAAGCAATGGCTGGGTTTGGCCTGTGTGTTATAGGCCATAGTTTGCCAGCTCCTGATATAGGCACTGAACATTTTTCATTTACTTGGTCTTTCCTGTGTGGTTGGTCAGGCCAAATTCTTTGCATAGTTAGATATCCTTCTGGGACTCTCTGTAGTGTTCCAAGGTTTGATACAACCAACACAGTGTCATCCATGAATAGCACCATCTAAAGGCTTTCCCCATCGATAAGGAATTATTCTTCAATGTGGATTCTATGCTGGATCTCCTCCATCACAGTGGTGAACACTTTAGTGAGTATATGTCTACCTGCCTCTTGCTTTGCGTGATGTATATGGTCATATACTCACTGAAAAGGGTGATTTCTGTTTTTAATTCTTTTAAAGAATCTTGAATGAACTTGATGGATGGGGAACACCTTGTTGAAAAAAAGAGTCTTTTAGGTAGCATTTTGTTCTATGATATCATGGGCTTTTTAAAAAATCAACAAAGACAATCATAATGATACCTTATACTGTATATATCTTTTAGTCGATTGTGAAATATTAAGGATATGGTAAATTATTTTATACTGTTTGTAAAAGTTTTATTATTTCTAATGCTCTCATCAAGGATGAGCTTGATTTGAGTGCAGATGACTTTTGTAAAGATTTTATATAAATGGATGGTCCAATCTGTCTGCTTTCCCCATCTTTGATCAATTTAGAGCCATTTCTACCTCTTCTATAAGCGTATTAAGGATTGGGATATTAGAACCTAAATTGAGGAGAGGAGGTGATTTTAGTGCCCTTTATAGTGGAAACTGTTATAGAAATCCTTTCTTTAATAAAATTTTATTGATACCGTTATTCTTGATACTGCCTAAATTTTCTCCTATATCTATCTCCCTACCACTCTCAGGGGGCACAACAACAATGTTGCTAGCAGTTGCTGTGGAGGTAAAAGACCAACAACAAGAACACACAGAAAGGCTACTAGCACAGGTCCTCTGATCTGTTTTTCTAAGGAAAACAACTTTAAGGGGTTAACAGTCTTACTTTAATTAAACATACACATATCATTCACTTAGTTCAGGGGAAAAAGTCAGCACCCTGAACTCCAAAGCAAATACAAACAGAGATTACAAGCAGATCAACAAACAGGCTTTTATCTGTCTGACCAAATCACAACACACATATACTTACCAGAGATAAGCACCAACATCTGGGTTTTCAAAGCCAAGGCCACTGCTTCAACAACTACCTGGAGTCTTGTCACCAATACTCTTTCAAAGAGTGTGCCCCCAAGACAAAACTCCAACCTCAGATCTTACATAC
Source organism: Phalanger gymnotis (assembly GCA_028646595.1). Taxonomy (NCBI): domain Eukaryota; kingdom Metazoa; phylum Chordata; class Mammalia; order Diprotodontia; family Phalangeridae; genus Phalanger; species Phalanger gymnotis. The sequence continues at coordinate 139,360,830 of CM053622.1, forward strand.
ATGTCTCAGGGCCCTGGGGTATTTGATTACCTCAGTGCTGATAAGCACTCCAAAACAAAAGACAAAAGGGTGCCACTTTACCGGCCCCTTTCAAACAAAGGCAAGACTCATTAAAGGCACTTGATGGCCTTAGCATTCCAAAAGAGAAGAACAGCAAAAACGTCCCACCCTAATTACCATAACAGAGGGCTATCCCTTATAACAAGCTTTTTTTTCTCTTAAAGAAGGCAGAAAAGAAGGGGGAACTCAGAAAACTATTAAGTAAATAGTTTTTAAAAATCTGGCAATTTATGCAATATCCCCCTTGTTCCTCTTTCTTTGGGGCCACGGCTTGTTCTTTATAATGTTGCAACTGCAATCAGTATCTCAAAGTCCATTTGCGTGGAACTCTTCTCATTGGTAGAAATAGATTATTCAATGCTCCATGCCTTTGTGAAGTAAGGGCTTGAAAGACTGTTCTAGCTTTTACTTTCAAGACACAAGACATATGTGTGGTTCCAGACTTTCTTTAGGTCCCTGAAGTGAGAGACTCTAGGAAGAAGCCAACTTGCAGAGGAGCCAACACTTTAATCATAACCCTATTCCCAGTTTACCACACTAGAGACTTTGGGAATTTCCCCATGGGTGAGATATGGGACCCTTTTTCTTGATGGAGTTGAAATTTCTTGCTCCTAGTGGGAGAATTCATTCACTCTGTGTATTGTCTAGTACATATTCTCATGAATAGCCATGCTGATTTGTTTACTATTGGCTTGGGTAAAGGGATTTATTTGCTATTTGTTATGTATATTTATTGTGGAACAAACATATGGAGAAAAGAGAGTTGATACACACATATTACATATATATGTATATATATATATATATATTTATAAGTATATGCGTATACATGTATATGCATGTATGCATATGTGTGTATATATACATACATATATAAATACATACATATATATGCACACATATATCTTGGAAGATATATTCTTTATTAAGGGATAGAGATCAAGAGCTCAGATTGAACCTAAGAATTACTTCCCCTAGAATAACAATATTCAAGGGAGCAGATATGTATAATTCTAAGCTGGTACCCTTTCTCTGAGAAGAGCAATGTCCAGCTTCTGGCCCCAACCTCCTGCCTCTCCTCCTGTCAAGAATCAAAATCTCTCCCAGTAAGGATAGGTAAAGAAGACTCTAGAGACATGTAGTCTTGCCTTTCTACAAGGCATATCTAGACAGACCTATGTGGACACAGATAATCTATATGGGCAAAACACAGCATACACAGCCCTGACACAATATTCTTTTTTCATTGTTTTGTGGTGGTTGTTCTTTCCATTCACATTGTTGTGGTCACTGTGTATATTGCTTTTTTGGCTCATCTGACTTTGCTTTGCATCTTTCTTTATTTTTCTGCATTCACAATGTTCATTATTTCTTTACAACACAGTAATATTCATTTATACTTATTTAAACACAATTTTTGGCCATTTCCAAATTTATAGGTGTTCATTTTGCTGGAATCATATTTGTGAAAGACCTGAGTTCAAATTTGGCCTCAGATATTTAACAGTTATTTGACCTCGGACACGTTCACATAAGCTCCGTTTGCTTCAGCATCTTCATCTGTAAAAGAGATAATAATAGTACTTGCTGGGCTGTCGTGAGGCTAAAATGTGAAATTTTCAAAGTGTCTTGTAATATTTAAAGCACTATATAATCAATGAAAATTCCTTTAACTATTTAAGATATTCTTTATTTCTTTAAAGGATTGCTAAAGTAATATTTACAGATCTTTTCCATTTTTGTTCTGTTTGTTGTCATTCCATTTTTTGTCCTTAAATGCCTTTGGGACAACCCTGCTTAGCCAAATTCCTTGCCAAGCTTTCTTTGAATTAGTTTTCCCCTTCATTGCTACTTTCTGCTTTATGAGATTAAAATGAAGACTTTTATAGGTGGGAGAGTAGACATATAGGTCAGCAGTTGTTGATTTTTCTGTTTTTTTATTGTTATTAATAAAATTTGAGAATTATTACACATTTTTGGTGTAGTCCCTCTCCTTGTATATAGATGTTTTAATATCTTACAATTAATGGTCTCCTTTAGCACAGACCTGCTCTATATACACTTGTTTGCAATCTAGCTGCTTTTTCAATTGTTGTTCTCTTTGGTGTCATTCCCACTTTCCCCTAAAAGCACATCTGGGACTAGGATATTAGAAATGCCAGTATAGTTCTATTCCTGATGGTGAAAATAGTTTCTTTTTAAAAATTTCTTTATTTAATATTTTTAGTTTTCAGAATTGATTTTCACAAGAGTTTGAATTACAAATTTTCTCACCATTGCTACCTTCTCCCCCCACTCCAAGATGGCATATATTCTGATTGACCTGTTCCCCAGTCAGCCCTCCCTTCTGTCTCCCCACTCCCCCCCATCCCCTTTTCCCTTACTTTCTTATAGGGCAATAGAGATTTCTATGCCCCATTGCCTGTATACCTTATTTCCTAGTTGCATGCGAAAACTTTTTTTTTGAACATCTGCTTTTAGAACTTTAAGTTTCAAATTCTCTCCCCTCTTCCCCCCACCCACCCACCCTCCTTAAGAAGGCAAGAAATTCAACATTTGTCTTGAATTATGGAATATTAGAATTTTGGAAGAATTAAATTAATGCAAAAGTAGATGGAATTAAATAAGCTGCAATGTGTTACCAATGTTAACATTTCTTGAGGTGGGAGTTCACCTCTTATATTCTGTCATCTTTTCAAAATATTTCTTATTGTCCCTCATTGTTACATATTCAAACTAGGCTAAATTAATATTTTATGAAGGTGGATCTACACATATCCTTTTGTTAATATTTCATAGAATCTTGCTATCCTGAAAGAGACCTAGGAGTTTGTCCAGTATTTCAACTCCCTCATTTTGAGGTAACAGAGGACCAGATGGGTGAGTGATTTTCCTGTCACATAGGTAATAAATGGCAGAGCTAGGATTCAAAACCACACCCTCCAATTTTAAATCCATGGCTCTTTTGACAGCATCATATTCTAGAATTGATAGAAGTAAAGCAAATAACTTGAAAATCTGAAAAGTGTACAGTGTAATTATTTTCTTTATATATTTTTTACTTCTTACATAAAGGTCATAATAATTCACTTTCTTTGGGTTCAGGTTTAGCAGAATCACTGTACTCAACATACACACACATACACATACACACACACACACACACACACACACTTACACATATTCTTTATGAAAACTTCAGTCCATGATTTCTGTCCTTGATTTTCTGCTTTCTTCTTAATCTGTTTCATTCTTTAGTTATTTTAGTACCTGTGCCTCCAAAGTAAGAATATTCATTTTCTTTTTTTACATAAGTTTTTATTCAAATCTTTTGTAACCTGTGGCTCAAAACTCATTTTCATAAGTCTTTCTGTTGTGAGACTCACCCTCTTATGTGAGGGCTGTAGTTTTTGAGAACAAGTAAGAAGACAGATCTAGGTTCTCTAATTTGCAGCATCAAGAAAGAAGACAGATATTTCCAACCTTTCTTCATGTCCCTGAAGATGAAGACTTTGGGAAGAAGTCAATATTTAGAGGAGTGTTATTGTTTTAACTAGCTAGCTTTGCTTTGTTAGTCAGTCATGCTTTGTTGCTTATAATTGGTTGCTGTGTACTATCAATATGCATGTACTTGTGAAATATGTACATAGTACATCCTGTATGTAGCTAGGCATGTTGTCAGCATAGTACCCTCTCAAGTGATACTCGGTTTATTGTATATAATGTTAATGCATATTTGTTTTGATTTAGTTTCACTGGTGCCATAGGCTGGTTACCCAGGATGCCAAGAAAATCATCCTCATTTAATAGCACTGCTGTTTGTGTTTATTTTGTATAGTTGCATGTTTTAAGCTTGTTCTGGCTGATCTTTGCAAAGGACTGCAAAACGTTTTGGCCCAAAGGAGGAATGTAACTTATAGCTCAAAGTCCATTTGCATAAGACTTTCTTCTCTCCTACATCAGGAGCAGAGTTTGGAAGACCCAAAGAGAAGAGATATTTTGGTCTTTTGGCTTCCAATTTCATGAAAGAAGACATAGTTCCAGACTTTCTTCAAATCTCTGAAGGGAGAGAAGGACTCTGGGAAATATCCAACATGTAGAGGAGCCAGCAACTCAATGATATCTCTATTAACAGCTTACTATACTAGAGATTTGGGGAATTTCCCCTTGGGTAAGATCTGGGATTCTGTCTCTCTTGGTTGAGTTAAGACATTTTGCTCCTAGGGGTAGAACTAATTTACTCTTGATATTGCCTTAGAGGCAATGAACACACCACACACACACACACACACACACACACACACACACACACACACACACATACACACACACACACACTCACACACTGCCATACTCAATTTCCTTCCAAGTATTATTGATTTTTACCTTTTTATATGCTCTCTTTTCTCTCCTCTGACACTGCCATCATCCTGGGGCAGGTCTTCATCATCTCACACCTGGACTCTTGAAATAGCCTGCTGGTTGGTTTCCCTTTTTCATGTCTGTCCTCTCCACTCCATCCTCCATTCATCTGTCAAATTAATTTTTCTAAAGTACAGATATGACCATATCACCCTTCTATTCAATAACTCCATGTTTCCCTTTCACCTCTAAGATCAAATGTAAAATCCTGTTTAGTGTTCAAAGCCCTTCAGGTCTCCCACATCTCCAATAAAAAGGAGAAATGTGCTTTTTTATATCACTTCTCTAGGACCAAGTCTGATTATTTTAATTATATACTATTCAATATTGTTTTCATTGTTCATTAGTTTTTACATAAAATCATTGTGTATACTGTTTTTATTATGTTGCTTCTGCTTATTTCATCTGTATCAGTTTATAGGTCTTCTCGTATTTCTCAGAATTCCTCATATTTGTTATTTCTTATAGCTATAATAAGAAACAGGCTCTCCAGACTTTCTTCCTTCTGAATTGGGGCTGACTCATTTGTCTCACCTGCATCCATTATCCCCTCTAGAGGGGCAGCCACAGGGCTATAACTCACTTTCAGAGTTCTAGGGATAGCCCTAGTATAGGAGGAAACAATGTCTGTTATCTCTCCTAGATACTCACCACTGTGCTGCCATTTACACAAATTAGTCACAGTGACACCAATTAAACATTTACTAAGCAAGAAGGCAAAAGCAAAAATATGCATAATATATCATTTTACTTAATAGAAGGCAAAAGCAAGATTAATCAAAATATAATAGTTCCCTCCTAAAAACCTGAGTCATACTCAACAACCAACGCACAATTTCCATGGGCAGGAAAAAATATACAAATATAGAGAAAAGCAGTAATTCAGATGAGTAGGGAAACCTAATTGACTAGTGCAACTCATGATTCTCTACTGCAGGCCTAGATGTCTTGAAGTGTCTTTAGTGAGCAGTCTTTATCATGTATTTCTACTCTTCTTTGGAGTCTATATACTCTTCTACAGGGCAAAGTCAATTCTCTGCTTTTCTCAGGTCACCGAAGCAGGGTTGAGCACTTTTAGATATTAGTGTTAAGCCTGGGATGTGCAGAGCTTCTCAGACATACTTCCTTAGCTAGGTGCAGGGGTGTCTCTCAAGAAATAGAGAGCAAAAAAAAAGAAATACAGGCAAGTTACAAGTGCCCCCCCCAGTCTTTAAATGACACTAGAGAACAGATCAACCTTTCTTTTAGACCTCAATAGCCTGTCGTTCAGTTGTTTTCAGTTGTGTTTGACTCTCCATGACCCTATTTTGGGTTTTCTTGGAAGAGTCACTGGAGTCGTTTGCCATTTCCTTCTCCTGCTCATTTTACAGATGAAGACACTGAGGCAAATGGGGTTAAGTGACTGCTGCAGGGTCACACAGCTAATAAGTGTCTAAGGCAAGATTTGAATTCAGGAAGATGAATCTTCCTAACTCCAGGGCCAACACCTATCTACTATGCCACCTAGCAGCCCTTCCAACAACACAGCTTACTCCTTTTTCCAGTAAGAGCCTCAGCATTCAACTCTTCTGACAATCAGATCAACTCCCTTTATCAACTGCAGAGCCTGCCAATTTCTCATCAGCTATGTTCAGCCCTCTAAGTTTCTATCATATTCTTTCAACTTTTCTTCTAGCTTCTTAACTTCACTGGCTTCAGTGTTCTGTACTCTGTAAGCAGCTTCTCTCATTGGTTTCTCTGAATCTTCTCACTTGATTTCTCAGTCCATGGCTTCTTATTTATCCTCTTGCCTAGAATCTCAAGGGCTGCTCTTGTACAGCGGCCCATCTTTATTTTAAGTCGAGAAACCTTAAAGCCATATTTTTGTCATTTATGACAAGAATAATGCATACAAGTGTCTCATGGTCCCAAAATAGTTCCTTGATTTTGGTTTTGCAAAAACTTTTCAAATTCATGTAATTAAAATTGTCTATTTTATCTCTGTCCCTTTTTCAATTTAAGAGTTCTCTTTCCAGCCATAGCCGTGAAAGGTGCCTCCTTCCATTTTTCTTCAATTATTTTGTCATCATGTACCTTTAAATACATTTGGAACTTTTAGTTCCACATAGCATATGGACTAAGATGCTACTCTCAACCTTTTTTTGCCCATACTATTTTCTAATTTTCCCAAAATTTCTCCAGCATTGACATTTGAATAAGGAGTATAAGATATGACATATGAGCTCAGTAGCATATATAAGGGTAAATAGCAAGGTGGTTTAGTGGAGAGCAGGCTAGACTTGGAGTCAGCTTGAGTTCAAATTGTGCCTTAGTAACTATGTGACCTTAGGCAAGTCACTTAACTTTTCTCAGTTTCAATGTCCTTATCTGTAAAATGGGTAAAATGATAGCATCTGCCTCACAGAGTTGTCATTAAGATCAAATGAGATAACATACAAAGTGCTTTGCAAACTTGAAAGTGTTATATAAATGCAAGTTATTATTCCTACTATTAAATAACTTTCAATAAGGACGGAGATTTGCCACTATGTCATGATTAAGGCTGACCACCTAACCAAAGGAATATAGAACCCTGGAGCTGTGAGGGATAATAGAAGTCCTTAAATCTAATCCTCTCATTTTTACAAATGAGGGAATTGAGGCCCTATGGGACTTTGTTGAGGGCAGCTAGATGATGCAGCAGATAGAGTGCAGGGCCTAGAGTCAGGAACACTCATCTTAAGTTCGATTCTGGCCTCAGACACTTACAAGCTGTGTGACCCTGGTTAAGTCACTTAAACCTGTTTGCCTTAGTTTACTCATCTATAAAATGAGCTGGAGAAGGAAGTGACAAATCACTCCAGTATCTTTGCCAATAAAACCCTAAAAGGAGTCAAGGAAGAAACAGACATGATTGAAAAATGACAGCAACAAAAGGATTTTGTTAATGTGCTCTGGATTTCAGTCAAATAATTAGTAGCACAGGCAGGATTAGAACTTGGGTCTTTTAATTCTTAGTCAAATGCCCTACCAATCATTATCATCTTCATCCTCATCTTCATCATCATCCTCATCTTCCTCCTCCTCCTCCTCCTTCTCATCTAGTGCTTACTATGGACCAAGCATTGTACTAAGCACTGTATTATTACTATCTCATTTGAGCATCACAACAATCCTGTGAGGTAGGTGCTATTATCATCATCCTCACTTTGTAGACAGGAAAACTGAGGTAAACAAAGATTAAGTGACTTTGCCAGGGTCACACAGCTAGTTAAGTTCTGAGGCTTCCTAACTCCAGGCCCAGCACTCCATCCTCCTGGCTACTGTAGCTAAACCATTGGTTCCCAAAGGGACTGCCACAAATCATTTGGAACTTTCATTTGCAATTTCATTAACATGTACATGATGAGAGTGAATCTCTTTCCTCTCCCATTGTGTTGCTGAGATTCTTAATGGCAAAGAATAATAACTCTGCTAGGAGCAAAAGAAGTTTGAAAATCCCTACACTATACCAATTAGTAGGCTCTTGCTTCACCCTACTTCCTCTTAATGAGCAGTACCAGTTAATCAAGTGGATGCTGTATCAGCCAGCATTGGCTGGGGCTTAGCCCCTAATTGAGAGTACCCTGAAGTCCCTCAGTTGTTGCTGCAGTCCAACTTTAGTTTGTAGGAAGTCAGGCTGCCCTGAAGTCCAGCCACAGAGGCTGATCTTTAAAGCTGGGATATGCAGCTCTGGAGAGGTCCAGTTACAAAAGCACCGCTTGGTAGCCTTGATTGAGCTAATAATGACTAGAAGCTGCTACACTACAGCTCCCTTCTGACCTAAACTATTAAAGGTTACCAAATGATTTATAGAAAGATAGCAGCAGAGATCAGCTCCCTTCTTTCCTTCCTTCTCACTGTTTCACTAATGCATTTTGAAGTTCTGTGATATCACGGTCGCCTGTCTCATTCATCTCTTGCTGTGAAGGAGATCACAATTACCCATTAGAACTGTAAAGTAGCTTGAAAAACACGCACACATTTTGGGGAGTGTTTTTAACACCATATGGTTGAGTACTGACAGGATATGGCATAAAGGCAACTGAAAGTATTTCGTGACTGAGGCATTTTCATTAAATCCACCTTTTATTTCTTGTGTTTCCCATTGCCAAGGCCGTTAGCAGAGGGATTAATGTCAGTGACTCTAGGAAAGGATGACAGTGAAACTCAGCCCCCAAGGAATGAGGCAAGTACACAGCAAAAAAAAAAAAAAATGACGGTGACATAGCTAGAGGGAAACACTCTTGCTTGCTCCAATTTTTAGGGACGCTAAAGGTTTATGAAGAATTTTTCTTCTTCCTACTTTCATCAATCTCTTCTTAACCTCCCCCAACCCCATCTTTTTCTTCTCCTTTTATTTTGTTCCTTCTTTGCTATAGTGCTATATCAGGCAGGCTTTATTTAAAAAAAAATAAAATAGACTATTAAAATGATTCTAATGCTTCTTGTAAAAGGGAAAGCAATTCACCAACCAGACCAGACATGCCAATCATTAGTCACTAAGTCTTTGCAGAGTGCCTATTACAGGTCTAGTGCTTTCTAGGCACTGTAAAGAATATTAGGAGAGTGATCTTGCCCGTGATGAAGAGCCCTTCTAAGTCTCAGTATCCTGATGTATAAAATGGGGATAATAATGCTTCTACTACCTATTGAGGATGATAGATTTGAGCTTGAGGGCCCTCAATTCCAAATGCTTCATTTATTCATTCATTTATTTATTCATCGATCCATTTCATTATTCATTCATCTTTCTTTTTCTCTTTCCTTTCTTTTTCTTTTTCTCTCTCTTCTTTCCTTCCTTCCTTCCTTACTATCTTTCTTTCTTTACTTCTTTCTTCCTTCTTCTTTCCTTCTTTCTTTTTCTTTCTTTATTTCTTCCTTGCTTCCTTTAGTTTTTCCTTCCTTCCTTCCTTCCTTCCTTCCTTTCTTTCTTTCTTTCTTTCTTTCTTTCTTTCTTTCTTTCTTTCTTTCTTTCTTTCTAGAAGGCCCAAGGAGGTTAAGTGATTTGTTCAGAGAATGATTTGCACAGAGAATAATTATCAGCCAGGATTTGAACCTTTGCCTTCAGAGAAGGAGCTCTTTCCACTATACAACTCTGCTCTGCCTCTTTCACAAGATAGTTGTGAGGAAAGCACTTTGTAACCCTTAAGGATATATGTTAGAGATGAAATATCTGCAGTTCAACCCTCTACTTTCATAGATAAGTAAACCAAAGCCCAGAGGTTTGCTCGTGGTCAAATGCATAGTGAAAAACCAAGAAAAATACAGGATTTGAACCAGCAGTCTCTTACTCCAAAGATAATGCTGTATCCCCAGTAGCAAGCTACTCCATTGTTAGGAAGGTCTTTGGAACTCATATCTCAGTAGCCATGAGCTATCCTGTAGCAAAAATGAGATAGCATATGTAAAGTACTTGTTTTCTTCTCTTGTTGTTGCTGTCCTTGGTCCTTGCCTCTAGAAGAGGACCAAAGAAATCTGGATAATGATGTCTTGACTTGCAAGTGAATTGGATTTAAGTGAGGCAGAGCTGCGTAGAATCATCAGACTCACTCTCTCCTCCAGACTCAGAGTCCAGTGGCAAGACATAGGTCAAAACTAGTGGTAATGGCCCCAGATGCAGTTGAAGACTTTGGCCTTTTTAAGCTAAGGTCTTTCCCAGGTCTCAGTTTGTCTGAGGCAATGCACCATTCAATGCCTAAAGGCTATGTAAGAATTGAGGCAAAAGATGGCCTAGTTTGACTTCCCAAAAGAAGTAGTCTGGGATGGGAAGATCCTTAGAATTTATGACCAGAACAGATGGATTTGGACCTATCATTTCACTGGTGAAGGGAAGTTCTTGTGGAGAAACCCAGTATACTGATAGTAAATGGCTTCTTGACAGTAAAATATTTTAGAAATTTCTTTCCATCATCATGATTTTAAAAACAGCAGAATCCTAAGTTTTAAAAGAAAGAAGGAAATTTGGTGCATTTGCATACACCTGTAATAGCTGCTACCTTAGAGAATGAGGCTGGGAGATCTTTCGAGTTCAGGGGGCTGAGATGCTGTAGGCTAAGCCAATTGAGTGTCCAGGATCAATACAGCGACCCTCTGGGAGTAGGGAGGGAGAACTCAGTTGGCTAAGAAGGGAAAAAAATGAACCAGGTCCAAAATGGAACAGGTCAAGCTACTGTGCTGATTAATAGTGGGATCAGGGCCATGGGGCATGCTTGCACTTCCAGCCTGGGCAAGATAGAGATACACAGTCTTTCTTATTTATGAGCCATTTATAAATTATTCTATAAACTAACAATTGAAAATATTTTGATAAAAACTTCTCAGTTATGAGACCTCAGTTGTAATTTCATTCATTCTTTATTGAATGCATCTGTGGTAAGACTTTCGTGAAATCATCCTAACTAACTAGTTTCAAAAAAGTTTCCAAAAAAAAACCACTTATCCCTTAGATAAACAGAAATAACATCGAATTTGCTCTTTTCATCTAGAAAATGGATATATTGATCTAAAAATTAACTATGAATACTAAACACACTTATAACACACATGATTTCTGAAACTACTTTTGAAATGAACTTTTTAAAATGTTTGTCCTCAAAATAATATTGATAGTGCGTACCCAGCAAGCACTTTGTAAGTACCTACATAGGTCGGCTAAGTTGTTAGACATACTGTTTGAATGTGGGACACTTATTGTCCTTTTTTTCATCTTTGTCTAGAAACACGTGTTTCTGCCACTTTAAGGTGAATTATTGTTCAGAAGAAAAAGAAGAGTCCTGATTATGTGTCAGGTTCTCAACCTCTGCCTTATCTTTCAAACTCTTTTGCTCAATGGAGAAAGTCAACTTAGAAAAAGAGACTTCCTTACTGAAAACAATTGGTATTAAGTAAAGGCATTGAGAAATGGTATGCTGAAATCTTCTATCTTTCTAATCCTACTCACAATAAGCTCTCTTCATTGTGAGAATTGAAATATGTTATCAGGGCCAGTCCTAGGAAGAATTATTAAGTAGAAGACATCTATATTCAGTTTTCCCTCTCCAGTTCTTTCTTCCTTACTCATAATATCTGCCCCCATCAAACTCCTAAGACTGATGTTTCCCAGAGTGGTAGAGTACAAGAAATCACTAGAATGGAGACACGTGGTCCTGTTCCTATCATTCTAGCTGGCTGTGTGACCTTGGGCAAATCTTTTCCCCTGTGTCTTTTTGTTGTTCGGTTGTGTCTCACTTTTCATGACTCCATAAATCATAGCTGTCCATGGGGTTTTCTTGGCAAACCCAAGTGGAGTGGCTTGCCATTTCCTTCTCCAGTGGCTCCTTTTGTGAGATAATCAGAGGTTAAGTGACTTGCCCAGGGTCACATGCCTAGGAAGTGTCTGAAGTTGGATTTGAACTCAGGTCTTCCTGACTCCATGCCTAGTGCTCTATTCACTGAGCCACCAGCTGCCTCAATCACCAGTCTATACCTTCATAAAATGAAAGGGTTGGACTGATAATCTCTGAGGTCTTTTTTTCCAGCTCTAGGAGTCTACAATCCCATAAAGTGAAAATGATTAAGATTTAATGTATTGCCTTTCACAAGAGATATTTATATTTAATTGGGGAAATCTCTGCACATAGGGCAATAAAGCTTTACTGGTGGCACTTGAGGCTATAGCAACGATGGAGGAGAACCTTTGGAGGCAGGGTTTTATAATCCCTGGCAAAATCCTAGACTAGTGCTATTAAAGGAATTATTGGTGAAGACCTAAAAATAAAGGAGTGATCACAAAGAGATTTATCAAGAACAGGTCATGCCTTACTAAGCTAATTTCGTTTTTTCACAAAGGCTATAGATAGTCGCTATTGATCAGCCCCCAAGACATTTTCCTTCTTTCTTCAATGAATTCAATGTCTGCTTCATATTCTTTCTCTCTATCTCAACTCCTGCTATCACACTAGAGAACTTCAGCATATGTTTTGATACTCCCTCAAATAGTCTAACTTCCCAGGTACCCAATGTACTGACTTCCTACATCCTACTCCCCCATTTCACCTTAGCCACATGCAAAAAATGGTCATTCCCTTGATCTTTTTGTCCCTACAAGTGCTCTACTTGCATCTTTAAGAACTCTAAAATTCCTTTACCTAGGTATAATCTTTTCTCAGTCTATTTTTTCTATGTTTATGGCTCCTTACCCTGCTCTCGAACCTTACTGTAGCTTCCAAGGCATCCATCCCTAAGGTATTTCCCATTCCATCACCCATGTACTGGTATAACCTCCTGCCTATCCTATTATATCACTTCTCTAGAAGGTTGCTCCCTTTTTCACACACACACACACATACACACACACACTCACACACACATTCTTTCACTCATTTTCAATATTGACCTCTCTCCTGCTACTTTGCTAATGATTATAAGCAAAGCTATGTCTTCTCCATCAACAAATAACAAAAACAAAAACCCTCTCACTTGATGAGACCATTCCTATTAGCTCTTGCTCTGTATCTCTCTCTACTTTTTATGGCTAAACTCCTTGGGAAGACTGTTGATAACAAGTGCTCCCACATCCTTTCCTCTTACTCTCTTCTAAAACTTTCTTATATATAAGATAAAGCTAGTTGGGAGAACTAGCATATTAGTTAGTTTATGTTATATTGTGGGTTCCTTGAGGGCAAGGATGGTTTTTTGCCTCTTTTTGCATCCCTGGCACTTAGCACAGTGTCTTACACATAGTAAGTGTTTAATAAATGCTCATTGACTGACTGACTATTTGATATAGTTAGATTTCAGAAAATCTTAATAGTCTGGAATTTGGGATCACATCTATGAATATAAAATTTAACTTAAAGAATTGTAAAGTTTCTTTTCGGATTCAAAAAGTCATTTTCTCAAGTATAAGCTGCATGAAGGTATGGCTGAGCACTAAAAAAAACTAGGGTTTTAATGGAATTTTCAATATGAATCAACAGTGCAATGTGGTGGCCAAGAAGATGAAATTAAATTTAGGCCTCATTAGGAGAGGCAGAGTATCCAATAAAAAATAGCTAGCATTTACGCAATACTCCAAGGTTCTCAAAAGCACTTTACGTATGTTATCGTATTTGATTCCCATAAAATCTTTAGAGATAGGTGTTTCAATTATTCCCATTTTACAGATGGGGAAAATAAAGTACAAAGTGGCTAAGTGAATTATTGCCCTGGTTCACATAGCTATTATGGTCTGAGCTAGGATTCAAACTTAGTTCTTCCTGATTCTAAGTCACATTCTCTATTTACTGTGCCACCTAGCTATCTCTAAGATTGGGGAGGTGATAGTCTTGCTGTATTCTCCCCAGGACAGACTACATTTGGGGTATTGTGTTCCATTATGAGCACTCTACTTTAGGATGGAATTGACAAGTTAGAAAGCACTAAGAGGAGGGAAATTGACAAGGTTGAAGAATGGCCTTGAGATATTACCACATGAGCAATGATGTTGTGGCTAGAGGAAATGATAAAGTTCAACATGGAGAAGAAAAGGCTCAGGGCATGGGATAGATATAGTTGAGTGAGTGTTAGAATCTCTCGGCTTGGCTACAGAAAGTAGAACTAATAGCAAAGGATAGAATTTGCAAATAGCTAGATTTGGGTTTGATGTAAAGAAAAATTTCCTGAAAAATAGTGGTATTCAAAGGTGAAATAGATTACCTTAGAAGGTATTGGGTCTAAATTCATGGAGGTCTAAAACAGAAGTCATATAGATGAGCACATGGTGAGTATGTTGTAAAGAAGATTATTGGCCAAGTATTTGCAGGGCTAGTTGACCTCTGAATTCCCTTTAAGTTCTGTGATTATTTAATCATATGACACCCCTTGAAACATACCACAACCAACCTGTCACATACTCTATTTACATGTAAGGCCAGATCAAAAAGGATATAATCACATATCATATTATTGTCAATTTAGATCCATTATATTATCAACTTTTGTAACTCCAATTCAATGCTTATGGCAACCAAAAACAAAAGTAGTAACATTTATGCTACTATTTTGCAGATTCTTAATAGATCACTGACTGACAGCAGAATACAAAATGAAGGGTCAATTTAATGAAGATTACCAACATCTTAAAAAGTCACTGTGGTATATGACATATGACCCTTAGAATCTAGGTCAGGGGTGGGGAACCCGCAGCCTTGAGGCCACATATGGCCCTCTAGGTTCTCAAGTGCATCCCTTTGAATCCTTTGTTCTGTGAAGTTTGGATTCAGTCAAAAGGCTGCACTTGAGGACTTGGAGGGCCACGTGTGGCCTTGAGGCCACAGGTTCCCCACCTCTGGCTAGGTAGTCACAAGTAGTAGAGTGCTTCAAAAGGGCCACTGAATATTATTCTAGAATATATTTCTGAGATCTCTGTAAGTGACATTACTTTGGACCTCTGAATCAAGTTTTGTTTGTTTTTAAATCAGGTCTGTGATTTCATTGGTATAGGGAACTCTCAATGAATAAAAGACTTCAACCAATGCAGAGTGGCACCTGCTCTATAATTTATAATCTTAGAGATTTGCCTGGAGGGCACTGATGCTGAGGTTTAGGGGACCCCGAAATAACAACACACTGGTGCTGCCCGAATGAATTTGACCCAAGCCTTCTTTCAGCCAAAGGAAAACAAAGTTTATTGAAAATGTGCCTCATTGGGTAAACTCTTAAGGAATCTGAGCATTTGTGCATCTTGTAAGGACAAGCAGGCTAGAATGAATCTGAGCCAGATTGAATCTGAGCACCTTCATGGAAGCCAAGATGGATCTTATATAAGAAAAACTGTGGCAGGGATCTAGGGTCAGTCAAGTAGTATAGGGAAGAAGGGGTCTAGGGAGGATCTTGAGGAGGAGTCTAAGGAGGATCTTGATAAGACAGGTAACTAGAGGTCAAACTCCAGGAACCAAGAAAATGGGATTAAGGGTGGGAAGTAGCTGAAGCCTACCTGGAGATAACAGACAATTGAGGGCTAGGCTAGGTGAAGGATAACAGATTTGGGCATAGGAATAATGGTAAGCTTATGGCCTCTGGCATGCCAGATCAAGTGAGAATATTCAAGCAGAGTTCAAGGGGGTTCCCAGAGCCTATACCCTATCACTGAGAGTTTAAATGACTTGTCCAGAGTCACAAAGTAATAGCCTTCTAGTTGGTCTACCTGCCCCCAATCTGTCCCCTTTCCAGTCCATCTTTCATTCATCGGTCAAATTGATCTTTGCCAGACACAGGTATGTTCACAACATCATCACCTCCTCTTTCAATAAACTTCAGTAGCTCTCTATTATCTCAGGATTAAATGTTGGATAATTCAAATTCCTTGAAGGCATCTACTGTCTTTTACCTCTGTTTGTTTCCTTAATGCTTCACATGGTGCCTACTAGGTGCTTAAATGTTTTATTGATTGATTGATAAAATAGCTTGTAAAGCCCATTATAACCTGGCCACTGCCTACTTTCCAGTCTTCTTGCACCTAACCCCCCTCAATGTACTCTATGATCCAGTGACACTAGCCCCATTAATGTTCTTTTGGCAAGAAACTCCATTTCCCAACTTTGTCCATTTTTACTGGTTGTCTTCCATACCTAGAATACTCTCGCTCCTCACCCTTGACTTCTGGGTTCTTTGGTTTCCTGCAAGTTGCAGCCAAAATCCTATTTTCCATAAAAAAGCCTTTCCCCATCCCTCTTAATGCTATTGTCTCACCTTTGTTAATCTCTATTTCATTCTGTATAGATCTTGTTTGTACGTAGTTGTTTCAGTGTTGTTTCCCCCAGTAGACTGTGAACAACTCAAGAGCAGGTAAGATCTTTTGCCTTACTTTGAATCCTCAGCATTTAGCACACGGTGTGCACTTAATAAATGTTTTACTGACTTAGCAATCATTATGTATGAGAAGCCAGTATATAAGAGAGGAAAGACTTGAACCCAGACTGTCCTGACTCAGATGCCAGTTCACTATTCATAATACCATGTTATCCTTCTCCAAATCAAATAGTCAATAATAAAAGTGGATGGATTTTTAGCTCCAGCTTCTATAAAATGGCCACAATATCAATCTCACAGTCCCAATGACAATGTACAATGGCTGCTTCTCAAGCCTTCTAAGCATTGTTATCAAAAGAGTCATTATTTCCTGGGCCTAGAAAGGTGGGCATTTAGAGACAAGGTCACAGTCAATGTGAATATGACATCTCACTATGAAAAGCACTATAATGTAATGGAGAGAGTACAGGCCTTGGAAACATATGACCTACATACAAACCTGTCTCTGGTACTTCCCTGGGTGAGTCCCTCTTGGCTCAATTTCTTCATCTAGGAAGTGGAGGTGGTGATCCCTGCACCACCTTCCTTGCAGGCTTGTTGAATGGATAGCATTTGGTAAACGTTTAAGTGCTATCCAAAGTAAACTATGATACGTATGTTAGCATTTGGTAAAAAAAAAAAATGTTGTGATGAGAAGGTTGAGTGTACTGACTCCTTCACTTTGCTGTGTTTTTTGACCCAGGACTGTCATTTGCAGTAATAAAAGTAGATGGCCAGAGTACAGCTTATGTTTGTGAAGCTTACTTGTGGCTCAGTTAACTTGCTAGAGGCATCTTATTTTTAAATACTGTCATGGTTTCTATAGCACGACTTAAAGCTCAAAGACCATCTTGGGAGAGCTAAATTATATACTTAGCCCAGGAACATAGTTACTGGCATTCATGCCTGGTCAAGAAGTGGCCAGCGAATCCTTGTTTGGGATGATGGATGGAATATTTGTTTCTCTGATTCCCCTTGTCTAATAACACCTGGCACCTTTTATCATAGTCCCTGTATGCTATTAATTATCTGGTCCCCATTTCCTGTCATGTAACTGAGGACTACATCCTGTTAATTAGCAATAGAGTCATTTGTTGATTTATATCTGTATTCATTTGGTTACCCAGAACAAACTGGGAATTGAAACTGAATCTCCTATTGGTATAAAGATCATAGCACATAACAGTTATTGACCTAATATGAGGGTAGATATGGATAACTTGAGATTGAGTATAGTCATCGGTGAGATAAACGGTCTAAAGTGATGGATACTGCTCTATGGGTCATTTAAGGAAATCATAGAGGATACTTCTTCCTCTATTGAAACTATAATAGGAATGGGGGAGGTTGAGGGAGTGTATGAGGAATTCATCTGATATGAAGGCTTGCTGAGGTCTTTTCAAGGCTGCTCATCCACCTTGGGTATTGTATTGGTAATTAAGGTGGGCTTTTAGCACTTATTCAACCAAGTGCCCTTGAAGAGTTTGGCCTTTGTTTCCTTGATTAAATTAGGAGTCCTTGATGATCTCCTTGCCCCAAGGGAAAGCCTAGTGTGGTTTTGAGTGATATGTTTGTGACATCAGAGGCTTTTAGACCATGTGGGTTTAAGTCAAATTTTTGTGACACTTTTAGGTCACATCGGTGAGTTGCATGTGTGACTCATCTTTGACCCTGAATGAGATACATAAACTCAGAGGTTAGCTTTCTCCCTGGAGGCTCTCACTCCTGGAGGCACCGGACTCTGGGCAGTTGCCCTAAGAGCCTCCTGGCTCACCCAGATATTGATGGTTTCTTGGTAACTATGAATTGTATTTGGTCTGTTTATAATGTATGTTTGTAATTTGTTTGTATTTGCGCTGAAGTTCAGGGTGCTGGCTTTTTCCCCTGAACTAAGTAAATGATGTTTGTATGTTGGATTGAAATAATATTGTTAACCCCTTAACATTGCTTTCCTTTGTAAAGCAGATCAAAAGATCCTGTGCTGGCAGCCTTCTTGTTGTTGGGCTTGTGTTGGTCTTTCACCCTCACAGCAGCTGCTAGCCACCTGGTACTAAACTCTCAACTATGGCTCCAAGAAGCTGTAGCATACACAGCAGCCACACCCCAGTAAATTGTCTTGGCAGATGGTCAAACCAAGTTGAGGGTAATCAATGGGCCTCAAACCCATTAGGTGAGTTGGGGGGGTGTCTACTCAAAGCAAGTGAAAGTTTCACCCAGTGGAATGGGCAGATGAGAACAATTTGTTCCAACGGCCATGAAGGTGGCTGAAGTAGGCACTGTGGACCTCTTAGAACTGGGTCAGATATGGAAAATGCTGAGGTCATCCATTGCATCCTAGATCATCAGCAGTCATGCTGACTTTTGTCTTGACACTTGGCTTCTATAACTCTGGAAGAGAGTGAGGTAGACAACCTTGTACAAGTCTCCTTTATTTAGATCCAGTTTACGTGTGAGTCAGGGCAACGCCCCATGATATCATTGGTCTTTGAAAACAAAGGACAAATAGCTACAACAATAGCAATAGGAAACAAAGGTGAATTGGGCCATATAATTCTGACCTTTATACCTCAGAATTTGGAAACACAAGGACTTGGGATGATTGTATGGCTTATGGAGTTCAAATACTTGGGCATCCTTTCTTTACTACCTCCATGAAATGGTTTAACCCCAGAAAGTGAAAACCTGGGACCAAGGTTAATTATATGGCTCTTTTGTTGTTCAGTCCTTTCGGGTGTGTCTGATCCTTTGTGACCCCATAAGGCACTTTCTTGGCAAAAATACTGGAGTGGTTTGTCATTTTCTTGGCTTTTGGGGCTCAGATACATGTGTATCCTTTCTCTACTATCTCTATTAAATGCTTTAACTCATAGAGAGTATACTAAACAGTTTCTTCTCCTCAAACTTATAAAGACCTTGGTCATGTGTAATAATAAATATTTGCTCCTCTATTAAATCAGGCAATTGGATATTTTAGTCTCTAGACTCAGATCTGATATGAGAGGATATAGAGGAGAGTCACAAAGAATGGACACGGGATATGATGTACACCTTTGGAGGGGACATATGTATTGATGGAAATCACAGATCTACATGAGTATCAAGAAGCCAACCTGTCTCTCTTTGTACAGGCTTATAACCAAGTTGGAAACAGGGTGATGTTTCTTTTGATATCAGATAAAACTCTGTCTGCCAAGGAATAGAAAGGTTGTATTCTGAGGAAGGCTGTATTTTGGTGGCAGAAAAATTGCTTCAAAGTGTTGACATATTTAACCTGTTCCATCCTTGGACGGACACTAGGTTTCCTGGATGTGTCAATAGTACATTTTTTAATAAGTTTTAAATAATAGTCACTATGAAAATTAACTGATTCTCCTTTTGAAGTGGGCAAACTCTCATTAGCAACCAAACTAAAATCAAGCAAGGTAGAAGGGGCTTAAAATAAGGCCAGTTAATGATTTGAACCGAAAATTATCTTCTCGATATTTTTCCCATTGAGAAATTAAGAAACCTCTAAAACAAACTGTGGAGGAGCAGAGAATTTCAACTAGCAACCCTGGGAAAAGTGTGTGTGTGTGTGTGTGTGTGTGTGTGTGTGTGTGTGCACATGTATACATACACACACACATATATATGCATAAATATCTACATCCACATATATTCCCTTGAATACATATTGCTTACCAAGGATAGCTGCAATCTCAGTCAATCACTAAGTACTTATTAAAAGGCTACTGTGTGCTGGGCACTGGGCACCTTATGAATATATTGGAAGAGAATAATCAGATTTGAAAAGAATAGCTGAGAAAGCTTCAAGGACATCTGTACAAGGAGAACATACTATTTTCCACCCTGAAACAGATGCTCAGCTGCTTGAGGCTGAGTTCCTTGAGGCCTTTTATGTACTGTAAGGTAGCACCCAGATGTTGCTACCTGGAAGGCCTTCAGTACTCAGTGAACTTGACTAGCATAATATGAAAATGACCGAATATCTGAGTTGAGAGCAAGAGAAGAAATGTAGCCAAAAATGCAGTCATGTAGCATAGCAGAGGTCGCCGGAGTCATTGCTCTTATCTTGTACTATCCAGCATCTTGTTGGCCTGGCCGGGAAGCAGGCTATTGGGCATCATTGATTTTAGTCATGCTCTATAGCTATACAGTTAATAAAATGGACAGAGGTTAACCTCAACCTCCTCCAGAAATAATGAAGCATGTTTCAACTGAATTAGCATTAGGGCATCTGTGCTTTGCAACTCTTTGTTAGAGCTGACACTCTTCGAAGGCAGCTTCTATTCCTGGTGAAATCAAACCATGAGAGGAGGGAGGAAGGGCACAAGGGAGAGAAGAAGGAGAAATGAAGGATGGATGAATGGATGGAAGGAAGGAAACCAGAATGGAAGAAAGGAAGGAAGAGAGGGAGGGGAGGAGAGAGCAAAGGAAGGAGAAAGAAAAAAAGAAAGACTATTAGTTTTGTCATATAGAAATTTGTTTTTTTCAAAACAGAAGTTCTGGCCACTGACCAACTTACATAAAAAGAAATCTGGGATCAAATCTTGATTCACTTCCAATTTTTCTCTCATCTTTTGGTTCAAAGTACTGAAAATGTTTAAAGATTCCTTCCCTGAAATAAACATTCTAATATAAAAACATGCATATGGGAGCACAACATGCAACAAAAGACTAAGTAAGAAAATAGACAAATATCCTATAAGTCATTTTTGTTAAAAGAAACGCCAGTCTACACCTAACATTTATATTTATTTCATTAAAGTTTTGCATGTTTTGCTATGTGGATGTTTTTTTTTTCTTCTTTACTTAAAAAGTTTCAGAATTTATTATTTATTTATTTTTGGGATTCTTTTTTCTTTTATTTTTAATTTTTGAACATCAATTTTTTAAAACTTTGAGTTACAAATTCTTTCCCTTTCTTCCCTTCCCACCCACCCTCCCTAAGAAGTCAAGCAATTCAACATGGGCCACATGCATATCATTATGTATAACCCTTCCACAATACTC
>CM053622.1:139382653-139406737 GCA_028646595.1 Phalanger gymnotis
TAACTTGCTTTTCCAAATCCTTTTTGAGCTCTTCCATGGCCTGAGACCAGTTCATGTTTTTCTTGGAGGTTTTTGTTATAGGCTCTATGACTTTGTTAACTTCTTCTGACTGTATGTTTTGGTCTTCTTTGTCACCAAAGAAGGATTCCAGAGTCTGAGACTGAATCTGGGTGTGTTTTCGGCACCTGGCCATGTTCCCAGCCAAATTACTTGACCATTTTCAGTTTTTGTCAGGGTAAGACTGCTTGTAGACTAAAGAGTTCTATGTTCCATGCTTGGGCGGATGCGCTGCCTCACCAGCACTCCTCCTTCCCCAAGAACCGCCTACCCAGACTGGGCTTAGATCTTCAGCAGATTGCTCTTGCTCTGATCAGCCATTTAATTCCTCCCACCAGGTGGGCCTGGGGCCAGAAGCAACTGCAGCTGTAGTTCTAAAGCTGCCTCACCTCCGCTGCCCCAGCGGCAGTAGCCAAACTGCAAACTCAGTCCTGCAGCTTTTCCCACTAACCTTCTCTGTTGTCTTTGCTGTTTGTGGGTTGAGAGGTCTGGTAACTGCTGCAGCTCACTGATTCAGGGCGCTAGGGTACGCTCTGCCCGGCTCCCGGTCTGGTCAGTCCACGCCGCCCACGCTGGGCTCTGCTCTGCTCAGCTCCGCTCCCCTCAGCTCCCAGCTCTGTGCGGGATAGACCTTACCCAGAGACCATCCAGGCAGTCCTGGGCTGGAGCCCTGCTTCCCTCTGCCACTTTGTTGGTTCTGCAGTTCTAGAATTGGTTCAGAGCCATTTTTTATAGGTTTTTGGAGGGACTTGGTGGGGAGCTCACACTAGTCCCTGCTTTCCAGCCGCCGTCTTGGCTCCTCCACTCTATGTGGATGTTTTCTTATAACTCTTCTCTAACAGGTTTGATAAGTCTGTTTGAAGTTTGAAGTAAGTTTAAAGTCTGATAAGAAAGGAAACTCAAAGAGAGAAGGGAGGAAGGTTGAGGGGTTACTGAACTTGACCGAGGTATAACTAACAATACAAATAAAGGTGATGTGTAAGAAGAAAAAGTGGTGAAAAGAATACATGGTCTTGACATCAGAATATTAGATGAGTGAAAGGAGAAAGTAAGCAGATTTCATTGGATCACAGGATTTCACAGCTTTTCAAAATGACCTCACAATTTTAATTAATTTTTTAAAAAATGTGATGCCTATTTTTACATCATATTTATTTCCAAATATATCCCTTCCCCTTCCCATCCAGGAATCCCTCCCTTGTAACAAATATAATTTTTTTGAAGCCAGTTCAGCAAAACTAAGTAACTCATCAATTTCATCTGAAGGGTATGCAAACATCCAACACTCATTGGTCCCCACCTCTCCAATGAAGGGATGAAGATACATTTTCTCATCTTTTATTTAGTTCATAGTTGATCATGAAATTATTATCATTTGCTTCAGCTTTATTGTTTTGTTTGTTTACAATGTTGTAGTCATTTTATATGTTGTTTTCCTCATGCTGATTATTTTGTTCAGAATCAATTCATCAAGCTTTCTTTATGTTTCTTGAAATTTTTTCCATTAAGCATTTCCTATGAGCAGCAACATTTTATTACACCCATGTACTACAGCCGTTTAGCCATTCCCAATCAATGGGCAACTACTTTGTTTCTAGTTCTTTGCTACCACAAAAAAGTGCTACTGTGAATATTTTGACAGGGTACACTGAAGCCAACTCACAGCAGCTCATGAAATCCAACTTAAATTTTCAGTGTGAGCATTTGTACCTCAGAAATCTGTAAATGATATGGATCAGGGTGTGCCTTATTGATTCGTGGATTGTCTAGACATAAAAGAATGATGAAAGAAAATGTTGAGAATCCAATTTTAACTTAAAGGTGTGCTGGGTTTTCAGAGAGTTGTTATTTACCTGCACACCCCTGGTTATATATGATACCCTTTTTCTGCATCTCTACTTTGTAGGGTACATTATATGCCAATGAAGGAATCTTGGAATCAAAGCAACTCCTGAATTGTACAAATGAGCATACTGAAGCTTGGAGACCTACCCAAGAGGACATGGGTACTAAGAAGCAACCTAGAATTCAAATTCAGGTCTTTTGACTCTAAATTCAATTCCTTTTTCAGATACTTAGCTACCATAATTTCAGAAGTTTGAGTGGTATCTCTGATGATTCTTTTCTGAATAGCAAGTTGTACATAATAAATTTGTATAGTCATATGCAATCATCTCTTTTTAAAAAAATTACACTATGTTATGGAAATGCTTGTTTTATTCCACAAATTAAAATTAAGTGAAAATATTTTTAAAACCCACCTCTCTTCTGGGTCTTACTTCTTACTTTGCCTGTGATTTACATTCATGGGATAAAAAAGAACATTGAATTTGAGACTCAGGAGGCCTGAGACTAGCTTTCTTTCCATCACTAGATTCATTACTTTCAGTAAATTACTTAGGCTCTCAAGGTCTCAGCTTTCTTAATTGTAAAATGCAATTAGACTAGATCAGTAGTTCTCAAATTGTGATCCATGGGACCCTGGGGGTCTCCAAGATCCTTTCAGGGGAATCCACAAGGTCAAAATTATTTTCATAATAATACAAAGGAATTATTTGCCCATTAAAATACCCCTTCTTTTTCCAACTACATATCTGTGTAAGGTCAGATTTTTTTTCATATACTTCAACCAAAACAACATATCACAACAGATTGAATGCAGAAGTAAATAGCAGAATCCAGCTGTCTCCTATTAAGCCAGACATTAAAGAGATGTACAAAAATGTACAATAATGCCATTTCTCACTAAATATAGTTACTTTTTCACAAAAATACATTATTTATGTTAACATGTAAAAGACTTACTATTGTTATAAAATAATATATAATATATTTAATGTAGAAATTATATATATATCATTTATCCATGGTAAATATAGATATAATCCACATAAACCAAAGCTCTTTGGGGTCCTTAATAATTTTTAAGAGTGTAAAGGGGTTCTGAAACTAAAACCTTTGATGACTGCTAGTCTAAAGTTTCTTGTTACAAAATTCTATCATTCTAAATAAGAGGCTACATGGAATTACTGTTTAAAAGAGTTGTTTTTTTTTTCTTTAGTGGTCGTCACCTGAAGGAGTCTGAGTGTAGCTTTCTCACGCATTTAACAAACATTTACTAAGTGCTTGTTGCGTGCAAAGCACTATGTTACGCATTTCAGGACATGAAGCTTAGCTAAGACATAGTCTCTGATTACATCTAGCCTGTCGAGGCATAAGGTAGGCATGAGTGGTTTCCACACATTACAAATAGTATATAACATATGCAAAGACACTACTCAAATGAGTCAGTGGAGGGTAACAAGGATGGTGAAGAATTTCAAGTACAACATAAGGAACATTTGAACAAGACTCTCCATGTTTAGCCTGGAGGAGAGAAGACTCTGGGAGGACATTATAGATGCCTTCAAGTATTTGAAATAGTCATATGGGAGAGGTATTAGACTTAATCCATTTGGCCCAGGGGGCAGAATTGGGAAAAAAGGACATATTCAGGCTAGATGTTGGAGGTGGGGAAACTCTCTACGAATTACGGTTGCCCAAAAGTGTAATGTCTTGCTTCAAGAGATAGACTTTTAGCAGAAATAGGATAGCCAAATGTCAGGTATGTTGTAATGGGTATTTCTTTTATGTACAGGGTAGACTATATGGTCACTAAGATCTCTTCCAACTCTCAAATTCTTTGAATCTTTGATCATATCAAGGTAGAAGTTCCCCCCAACAATGAACTTGCTAACCATTTATTCAAGCTTGCCCAGTTCATGCAATTTTCATTTATGTCCTTCTAGTCTTTCTCTCTCTGACTCTCTTTGTCTCTGTCTCTGTCTTTGTCTCTCTGTCTCTGTCTCTCTCTCTGTTTTTAAATCGCTTTCTTTGATATCAGTGGAGTGCATAGGTCTTCTGTCATTTACTTCTCCCTCTTATCACATGACCCACCTATCTTCTTTTTTGATCATACATCTCTTTGATGACATCCTTTCTTCTGGTTCTGTGTGTTGTGGTCAGCTCACAGTCGCCAATGTCTCTCTTTTGCCATTGCATAATATTCCATTTTAATGCTTTAGAAAGTATGCTATTTCATGACCCCTAGCAGTGCAACAAGACTATGATAATTCTGGTATGCATAATAAGGACCTTCATTTCTGAGCAAAGCCTGTGGTTATTTTTCAGATGAGGACACTGAGGTCCACGGAAGTTAATTGCCTGATCAAGGTAACGAATGCTAATATGTGACAGAAGTGAGACTTGAAAGGAAGTCTTCTGACTCCCAATCAAATATTCTTTCCATTGTATCTTGATGCTTGTTGCATAGGGGTTGGCAAATGTGTAACATCCAGCTCTCTGAAAACAATTGTATGTGGACACACTTCTGTGTTTAGTCTGCATTATAAACACTTTCTCCAATACTCTTTTCAAGTATAGACAGTCAAGAAAACAATAATTCAAGATCTGATTTGTATCAATTTCCAAGGTGGAAATATTCATTTGGCTCTCATGAACCAGTATAAACTAGCTCCAGCATATCCCTTCTGTTACGCCAAACACCTACCATTATATGTACCCCTTATCTGAGGTTTGAGGATATAAGTATTACATAATCAGGTGTAATAAGTACACCAACCCTAAGGAAGATGAAGTTTGGTGCTCTGGGTCATAGGCGGTGTGAGACACTATGAGGGAGCTCAGAGTGATCCACAATACTAGGAAAGCCCATCATCTTTTTTAATATATGTCCAATAAATACACAACCACCTATGATAGTAAATAAAGAGACCGCCTCATCCCTAACATTGACCATTTAGAACTAATACATAAAAGAAAACATATTTGGGCAGAGGAAACATTATTCCTTTGAAACTACTAAATAGCAAACATAAATCTCACTTCAAACAGCAGCAGGTCTAATAGCAACATGGTGAGAATGAAGGGTGAGGTATAGCAATTAATCCACATTGGAGTACTGCATTACAAACAACTGCTTCTCAGCATTAACCAACTTCAATTAGATAATAAGATTTTGAATAGAAGCTTTTGAATAGCAACTGTCTAAAGATTTGGGGACAGGGTTCAAGCTCCATAACTGGATTTCTGGAGACAGGTCAATTACATACATTGGGACTGAATCTCTGGAGAAGGAGAGATAAATGCTATGTCAGTGACAGCAACATGAGGCAAGCAATCCTAACAAAACAATTCCATGTTTTCCAAACTTGTTCAAACAACTCAAGTTCAAGCTATAGTTTATCTCAACATTAACTATTTTCATTAGATAAATGTTCATCTTATGTTTAAAAAAACTTCAACAGTTTAATGTATTCATGTGAGGTTTAGGGGTCAGTGAAGGTGAAACCTAGGGAGAAGTTTTTTCTAATATTTTCTAGTGCCTAACCCCCCTTTTTGGTTAATTTAGCAATTAATGGTGACATTAGCTGTCTAATCAGTCCAAGATATTAGTCATAACATATCCACTCCACGAAAATGTGTTGTTGCAACAGGCAAACTGTTTGCATGCTGTGCTTGTGTTCTGCTGGGGACCATCTGAGAGTCTGTACCACATGGGTATTTTTCACATACGGTTTTCATATTACTCATAATGGAGGTTCAAGTTAAAGATTCAGCAGAAGCAAAGAAGTTTATGACCCTGCTTCTTTTTGACAGACAAACTATGATGTGCCCAAAGCAGCAAATTACCCTGAGCTCTAGTTGTCACCACCACAGTCGCAGCAGTAGCACACATAGCAAAGATGGTCCCAGCAACAGCTTCACCCTAATGCCTTCTACAATGTGTTCTATACCTAGAAAGTCAGGCCAGTAGTGCTAGACTTGCCTTAAATATCCTATCTGGCTTTGCTATGCCTCTCTCTTCCCATTTGCAAGGTGAGAATTGTATTACCAGTCAACAACTTAACATAGAGGACATAGAAAAGATTAGGGTAAGATCTCCATGATGCTTTTAGTTCCTGGGATGGAAAGAGCCCCAACTCTTGATAATATTGTTGTGGAAGGTGCATGACTGATCTCAGGGTTGTGGTGGTAGGAGATTTAATTCTTATATCCATTTTGCACTTGGAAGAACATAGTCATAGATACATTAAGTGAATTCATTAAGCTTGGCATCTAGTTGGGAACAGAAATAGGCTTCCTGACACCCACACTAAACCACATTTGCAAATACTAGTCAAAAGCCTCAGTTCCTTGGAATATTTTCACAAACACTTGCCCCAAACTGCATCCAGTGGCAGGACCATCTGCTTCCTGGAGAGAACTAGAGCTGGTGCCATAGATTGTCTTTCCAACTATGCTGAGCATCCTAATTTGGGTCCACTCTAATTTCCTATATGCCTGGGATCTGTGCTGGGGTGTCTGGCTGTACAAGGATACACTCTATGATAAATTCTCTTGCATTATACATATATATGTATAATATATACACATACACACTAAAACATCCCCACTCACTCTTTCAAAATAGTCTAAAATTAAATGGTTTGTTTTCCAGACTTCATTGAAAATGTAATTTCTTGGCTGAGACACTGTAGACTAACTTTTAGTCAGAAATAAGTGGAAGAAAAGAGGAATATAGATTAAAACTGCTGACACACGGCGGCTTAAATAAAGGACACTCTTAAGACAGTCTAAGTATCATTGGGAAGCACAAAGCTTAACTGAAGGAATGAGTACCTATAGTATTATTACTTACAATTCAGAGCTGGCTGCTATTAAAAAGAGAAAGAAAAGAAAAGAAAAGAAAAGACATGTGGCAGCCAGAAAAGGTAATTAATTTGGTGGTGTAAGCCTTCATAAATTATCAAGTATTCCCAATAGTGGGCCTGAAAAACTTACAGAGAACATGATCTGCCTTTAAATTACTCAGTTTGCTCACTACCAGAATTATTTTAAGGTGGTTGAGTTGTGACTGGTATTAAAAGATTTTTAAATTATTACTGAGGCTAATGGCCAGGTCTACCTTTAATGAAGGCCCTAATGTTCCTTTGGGCCACACACAAGCCAGCATCAGCGTCTAGAGGCTGTCATTCTCCTCTCTAATGGACTCCAGCTTACAGAAATTAATTATGGGGGAAAGGTTGTTACTTCAACAGGGACTCCTATCTCCATACTCCAAATTGAGGGTTTTCCTGAGTAGCAAACTATTATGTGCCCAAGGGCCATAACTTTCATAACCCTGGGGACATCATACTTCCCTTAAGGGAATAAAAGTGAACACAAAGAAGTAGAGGATTTAAGAAAGAGTTTTTCATTTTCACAAGGTAATCTATGCCCATGCTTCGTCCATTTAAAATTATTTTTTTCCTCTAGGTCCAGAGCAAAAATGATTAAGGAAGAATGAAACTTGAAATTTTATTTCAAGAATCTTGATACATGAGAGGATGAGTGTTCCTGCTCCCCTCACTAAGGGTTTAGAGAATCAACCCCCGCCCCCCCCCCCACACATATAAAAGTCAGAAAGCATCACAATACCACAGAGGAGAAATAGAGCTGAATGCTGGAATCAAAGGACTAGGCACTTATTTTGCCTTCCTTCCTCCAGAAAGGTCTTCCTGATCATCATAGGGGTGTTAGGGCACAAGCAATTGATGCTTTCAGTTTCAAGCTTTTCAGCTTCCAAGTAATAGAGAAGCATAGTTGCTAGAAGTCAGTGGTACAGAGGTGATCCCACAAATAGGGCAGAGACAAAGGTAAAGACAGGAGACCCCGAATCCAGACAATGACAGCTATTGTAACTGCCATTATGCGGAAGAGCTGGGAATGATGACCGAGCTCTCTCTCCACCCTTCCTCCTAGTCTCTGTGGTGCTCATTCTGCGGTGCTGAGATTCGGGTCCCAGAAACATACCCTTCCTATTTTTACTTTTTCCTTCCCTTTTTCATATTCGATGAATCCTGGTTACATGTACTTTAAGGAGTTTTCAACCACACTCAAAGAATTGTTTCCTCCCACTTTTACTATGTTCAATGAACTATTTTTATCATAGTATGTTAGATACCTGGGTCTTGTGAATGTTAGGAGTAGGAGCAGGGTGGTAAGAAGAGAAAAATAAACTCAGATATGAGGTTGGGACTCTGGAGTTGTATATAGACCATAGACTTTATATTGAATACTCCAAATATTAAAGGCAGCAAAATGGCTCAGCAGATAGAGTGACAAATTCGGCTTAGGAAGATCGGAACTCAAATCCTGCCTCAGACTCTTCACAAGTATTGTGGTCCTGGCCAAGTCACTGAAACTCTAAGTTTCAGTTTTCCCAATTATAAAATGGGGGTAATAATAGCACTGACTAGGTTAGTGAAGATTGAATGACATAATGAGAGAAATGATAATTAATAACCAATGATTTGGGGAGATTCAGATTTCCCCCTGTTTTTTTAATCCTCATTTCAAGGCTTCAGTCTCTGAAGATTGAGCTAACCTTCTCCTCTATTCAAACCCCACTCAGGTGGGGTAGCCATTGTGCTTTACTCAGATTTGGTTGAAGATAAATTCTTTGACTACACTGCTCAAGGTTGAGGGTAACTTACAAGGTAATGACATAATCGAAGCTCAAGTCCAGCCCCTCATCCTCTAATTAATTGTTAATCAATCAGAGCTGACCATCACCCTCAGGAACACCCCTCTTCCCGTGGGCATATAAGCTGTGAGCCTGCCACCATGATTGTCTTTGGTCCAAGAGACAGATAATCAAATGGCCATCCTTTTGTTAATAAGCTTGCTGGCATTTTTAATAAAATGATTAAATTACCCAGAAATTATGCCTCTCGAACTTTTTAATTGCCACAGATATTTGGAAAAGTGCTTTGCAACCTGAAAGCATTATATAAATGCTATTTGTTGTTATCAGAATAAATAACATTCCATTTTCTTCTCCATATCAATTCTAGGTCTGGCCAGTGCTATGCTGAAATTATGACAATAGTAATTGGGAAATAGTCTCAGCATCCAGAGGATAAACACCCTCTGTTAACCAGTAGGGATATATGGTAGTCCTTGAGGAAGGCCATCCATGCAAGCCCTAAAGAGATTCTGATTACACCACTGCATTTGTGGGTGACTCAGCTACTTTACTCTCTTGCTTGGTAAATGTTATTAAATACTTACTATTTGCCATACACTGAGCTAAGCATTGGGGATACAACAAAAGGTAAAAACAGGGTTCCCACCCTCTAAGAGCTGCCATTGTGATCAGTCCTACGCAGCATTAAAATAGTGGCTGAAACAATGAACAGTGAAACAGGTCAAGGGTTTTCCAGGTTCCACAGCGACCTTTGACACATCACTCCATTAACTATAGTAGATTTTCTACTTCTAAAACCAGGACAGGATAAATGCCTCTTTCCTTTTTTCTAAGATTATAGTGAGACTTTATAGCACATGTAGCTATTTTTTTTCCCTCCATTCCAGTGGTTATCAAATGTTTTGAGTCTGCAGATTTTTTTGGTGGGACCTGCATAACTCCTAAAACATTCTTAGTAACTTTCAAATAGAAAACACTCACAAATGCCTCTGAAATAGTTGCATCCCTTTGGTTGAAATACCCATAAGCAACATAATAAGCAAATAATTCAAAAGAATAGAAGACTATACCATAAATATTAATTCTATAAGAGACCACCCTCTCCGGATGCCTAACATTCCCTTACAGACTGCCACCAGCCATTAGATCTAGCTTTGTGAACCTTTAGTCTATACTCATTGGAGGTCCATTTTAGGTTCCACTTCATTGCTTCTAACTTCTTTTGAAGGTACTCCTGTACTTTGCAGTGGTTTTAAAAACCTGTTTTATTCTGTTCAAAATATGTTTAAGATGTTTAATCTAGTCATTCAAGCACCTGTGATTTCATCAGTATGGGTACTCTGTTACCTTCAAGTAGATTGATCATAAGATTCAGAGCTGAAAAGGACTCCAGAAAACACTTAGTCCTAACTTTCCATTTACAGATGAGGAAACTGAGCAGAGAGATTTAAAAAACTAGGTCATGGTCTCATAGTTTGTAAGCATCTAAGGTGAGTTTTGAAACTCTGACTTTGAGTACAGCGCCAAGCCCACTCTGTCAAAAATCAGGGAGTGTGCCCAGCATCCTGTGGGGAAAGCCGTATTCTGTGATCACCTTTCATCTTGTTTAGCCTCTCATCCTAGACAGCTACAATGCAGCTGAGGGCAGACATAAAATTCTCAATTAACTTGCTTTAGGAGAAGGGAGTAATGCTACTGCTCGCTCCATAGAAAATAACCCATTTTGGGGAGACCGATTAATTCTTTCAACATATCAGTCCTCCCTGCTTCCTGGCAGCATCAGCCTATCGAGATTGTCAAGCTCTTCGAGTAAATGGGAGAATTGTTTTGTAAAATATTGGGGATTACAAGTTCTGAATATTTGATTAGAAAATCCACTTTTTTTTTTTTTGATTCTTGCATATCCAGTTCCTGCAATTACAAGGTGTATTAAACTAGGTCATGACCAAGATGATTGATAAAAGCCATCCCGCATTAAAATATAGAGAGGAGCAAACTTGCATGAAAGTAGAAAATGCATTTCTTCTGCAAATAGCAGATAAGCCAAAATGAGGTCAGAGCATCACCACTGCCTCCCTGTGTCAAAAATTTCTCTTTTATGGTAAGCAAAAGCAAGATGAATATGCACAGACATGCTTCCCCACTTGAAGGTACTATAGAGGTGAGTGTTGAGTCAATTGTCATGGCTCAGACTCCTCAGGCCTGTGAATGCCCCAGTGGAAGGCAAAATCAATTTCCTTACCAAATGTATGCCTAAACCCTCACAAACTAGTCTCCCTCCTGCCAACTGTCATTTCTCAGGTTGCTCTAAGATTGTCATTAGCCTCTCTGTCCTAGTAGCTTGACAGAAGTTCGCTCCAACTAGTCAAAAATGCCATTGGATCGCTTAGTAAAAGGTTATTGGTGCTGCCAATGTACCTTCCCACTGGGAGGACTAGCCCTAGCTGCTGTAGGATTATGCTTCAGCTGCCACCATCCCAAAGGGCAGGATTCTTCCTACCTCCTACCCCCATGCTTCCTTCTCTGTGCCCTTCTTCACCCCAGCACCAGTCTCTCATCTCTAGGCATTTTCTCTAGCTATCTCCCATGCCTGGAACACCTCTTCCTCCACTTGGACTACTGACCTCCCTGGCTTCCTTTAAGTCCCAACTGAAATCTTATTTTATACAGGAAAACTTTCCCAAATCTTCTTTGTTTACATGCCATCTCCCTTTTTAGACTGTAAGCTCCTGGAGAGCTTACAGAGAGCTTTGCCTCTTTTTGTATC
Organism: Phalanger gymnotis; assembly: GCA_028646595.1. Classification (NCBI taxonomy): domain Eukaryota; kingdom Metazoa; phylum Chordata; class Mammalia; order Diprotodontia; family Phalangeridae; genus Phalanger; species Phalanger gymnotis. The sequence goes on from CM053622.1 coordinate 139,394,008, forward strand.
CCCAGAACTTTGTACTGTGCCTGGCACATAGTAGGTACTTCATAAATGTTGATTGATTGCTTCCAACTTGCACCCTTCTCATCCCAGATTCCCATGTCCACTATTACTCCCTCTGCAGGGGCAACTTCTTTATTTTGTCAGAAAACAGTTGCTGTAAATATTTTTAAAATAGATTATTTTCCTCTTTCTTTGACCTCATGGATTTGGGAAAGACAGTTGCCACTCCTCCTTCCCATGTCCCTCATCCCAAGACACTGATGATCAGCATGGGATCAGCAACAAAGGCAACCAATGGCAGCTGTTACCCTACTCTCCCCAGTAAATTTAGCCCTAGTTCTCTCTGTCATTCTCCTTCTCTGCCCTTTGCATCTCTTATATCCTCTGCAACATTCCTCTGCTGTGGTCCAGTCAAAGATTCTTGCATTTAGAGTAAGGCAACCTGCATTAGAATTAGTATTAAGCCTTTACCACTTAATACCTATGTGGCCTTGAGAAAGTGGGAGCCTTGGTTTCCATGATGGCATTATATTAAATGGCCTCCAAAGTCCTTTCTATGTCTATGATTCTACCATCCTAGAACTCTTCCGCATTCTTTCTCTCTTCTACTATTTCCTGAAACCTTGGTGTGTTTTTTTTTTCCTGAAGACACCAGTCTTTTGACTTTACCATGAGTCAAGTCAACTCAGCAAGCATTTGTTAATCACCTACTTTATGCTAGACAGTGTGTAAAGTGATAGGGATAGAAAGAAAGGTAAAAAAAAAAAACAAAAAAAACCCCTGCTCTCAAAAAGTTCAACAGACAATAAATAATACCAGAAGGCCAAGTGGAGAAGGAGGATAGAGAAAGTTTGTGATTTGAGAGTCACGGCTGGGTTGACTATGGGGGATTGTAAGGTTAATGGGGAATAAGATCTTCTCTGCCCATCAATAGGCTTCATGTGGAGCCCATTAAGGGAAGCTTGCTTGTTTGTAGGAAGGCTTGCACACCTTTTGTTAATAAGCTAATTAGGCAACTAGTCAACTTGTGATGCCTTTTGGCTCTGGGCCTATTAGCTGAAAGAGTCTATATTGTGAAAGGTGAGTTTTTGCTTTGGGGGCTCACTCATGAGAAAGATGTTGTGATTCCCTGGTCGAGACTGAGTGGCCATGTGTTCAGAACCCCCCTGTTCCTCAGAAGTAAAGGCTCTCTCAATTCAGTGGTGGATGTAAAGCTTTGATTCAGGCAATAGAGCCCTGTCTATTGGTCTTTATTTCTCTTTGTATTTTTTCTGTTTAATTAAAGAAGATTATTGGCCCCTTTTAAAGTGCTTTCCTAGTAAAGCAGATAAAAAAACCTACACTAGCAGCCATCCTGGGTATGCCAGTGTAGTTGCTGTTACAGGGATATAGGATTGAGTGTCAGTGGCCAGTACCAATCCTCTCACATTGCTGATTCCTCCCGTCTGACCCATTCTGTCTAAATCTTTACTGTTGTCATCTATGGAGTTACAGATCACCCTCTCTCCTCCAAAGTAAGTTCAACACCTAACTCACAGTCATCTCAATCTCAATCCCTCTGAAAATCCTTACCTCATTTTCTCAGTCTCCTCAACTCCCTTAACCTCTGTCTCCAACTCACCTCAACCACACACATATCCCTTAGACACCCTACGGTCCACCAAAACTTCAAATAAATTTGCTCCAGGTGTCAAAATCCCTAGTAACAGCTCTGTCACTTGTAAGAAGAGACCTGTAAAATTTTAAGGAGAAACCTCCTCTTTAAGATCACGCTATATCTTTTTTCCCCCTCACCATACCTGCCTTTTCTTTTTGACAGTCTCTGAATTCTGACTCTTTCTAGCCTGTCATATTGATGAAAACACGAACTTCGAATGCATAGGATTGTAGATTTAGAACGTGAAGTGGGGAGGCAACTAGATGGTGCAGTGAGTAGAACATCAGCCCTGGAGTCAGGAGGACCTGAGTTCAAATCTGGCCTCAGACACTTGACACACTTACTAGCTGTGTGACCTTGGGCAAGTCACTTAACCCCAATTGTCCTGCCTTCCTCCCTCCAAAAAACAAAATCCTTTTCCCTCGAGATACTCTTGGTATAGTCGGGAACCCAAGAAATGAAGGTTGAATAGGAGTCCCCCTTAAGGAAACAACTGCCCTTCACCTCTGGTGAACAGTATAAAGGAAATAACAACTGTTCAACTGTTAAAATATGTCTTTTTAATTGGAACGAGTGAATTTATTATAGGGGATGTCTGAACTGATCAAATTAGTAACACATGGGAGCTTTACTCCACCTTCTATAGCTCATTTCCATGGTTCTTCAGAGGAGGCACTGTAGGACTCCACATCCCTGGAGGACAGCCAGCTCAGCCAGGGGGTTAGAAGAAGAAATATGTATTCATAGTCTCATAGTCACTCCTGCAACTGTCTCCCTGTGCAAACCAGGGCAGACAGCTTCACACTTCATCACCCGAGTGGATCTATGGTTTCACTGAGAGGGGTGATAATTATGATAGTAATTATAGCCTAGCATCCATATAGCACTTTAAAGTTTTCCAAAGCATCTTACAAATATTGTCTTACTTGATACTCAAAAACGGCCCTGGGATATAGATGCTATTATTCTCCTCCCTGTTTTACAGATGAGGAAACTGAGGCAGCAAGGTTAATGACTTGCCCAGGGTCACACAACCAGAAAGTGTCTGATAATAGAATTGAAGTCAGTTCTTCCTGACTCCAGGCCTGGCCCTCTATCCACTGTACCACACAGCTGCTTCCTTCTACAGTTGAACATTTTTATGAGTTCAGTTTCCCAAAAGGCAATTGGGTTTGTTTTCTTTCTTTGATTACTTTCTGTATCTAACTCATCATCTATATGCTACCCCTACCCTAGATAATATGTATTGGTATAATAACCTCAATGGACTGGCTATCTAAATGCCAGCTCTTATAGAGAAAAGGGCAGCTGGGTGGCACAGTGGAGAGAGCACTGGGCTAGGAATCACGAAGTCATATCTTCCTAAATTCAAATCCAGCCTCAGATACTTACTTACTCAGATACTTAGCTGTGTGACCCTGGGTAAGTCACTTTAACCCTCTTTGCCTCAGTTTCCTCATCTGTCAAATGAGCTGAAGAAGGAAATGGCAAACTGCTCCAGTATCTTTGCCAAGAAAACTCCAAAAGGGGTCCTGAAGAGTTGGACATGACTGATTGAACAACAACAATCATAGAGAAAGGGACTGGACCTGTGATTTCATTGTCGTAAGGACAATACAGGTTGGCACATTCCCTGCAAGCTCTTAGATGGACCGTGGGTTAGACTTGTTCTATCTTGCCCTAGAGCAGGGCTGTCCAACCTTAGGTTTTTATTGAAACAATGGACAATATTTTTTGATTTGCCATTTTAGTGAGAGCTCTGCAGCAGCATGGCTTCCTTTTCTAAGGCATTTACATAAATTTCTATGCTTGTAGGTGGCTGCATAAATGTGCACTGGGCCAGTATTTTGGACAGCCCTGCCCTAGAGGATAGAAGTTGGAGCAATGAGTGACTTCCTAATAATTAGAGCTATCCCAAAGTACAATAATGGATTGCTTCAAGAGATAAGTGTGTGTGTGTGCATGTGTGTGTGTGTGTGTGTGTGCGTGTGTGTGTGTGTGTGTGTGTGTGTGTGTGTTCCCACGCATGTGTAACTCAGAGGTCTTTAAATAAAGGCTGGATGACCCCTTGTTGGGAATGTGGTAGAGTAGTGGTGTCAAACTCAAATAGAAATGCCCCAGTGCCCTACGCCCACTAAACCATATGTAAGGATCCCTATGGGCAGCATACTAAATTAGAAAACTACATATTAACATTACCTGTGTTCTATTGTATTTTTTAAATTTCTTTTAAAAAATATTTCCTAGTTCATTTTAATCCAACATTGGGGAATGTTGGAGAAGCCTAGGGCCACATATTTGACCCCTCTGTTGCAGAGGAAACTTTTGTTCAGGTGTGTGTTAGATAGATGACCTTGGAGGCCCTTTCTGTTCTGAGATACTATACCTGTGACTTCATCCTTTGCTGTTCCTCAGATCAGGCTCCATCTTGTTTTAGGGACTCCTCCAAGACCTCCTTAGTCACACCACTTCAGTTATTCCACTGCTGCTGACTTGCGTCCTGTAGCTCCTGGTTTGGCCCAGCATCTCCACACTGCCCTGCCACCTCTGGAGTGAGGTGGTTTCCTGAAATGACTATGTGAAGGAAACTTCCCTTAAGGAAAGTAAGACTTAGTTTCTACATAGCTCTATGTGTATTGATATTGTACTTTTTCAAGAAACAGGTCTATACAGCTATATAGGTATGGATATTGATATAGTTATATATCAGATGTATTTGTATATAGATATATTTCAATATAGTTTTCATTTTGGCAAACACTTCCTCTACCAATGCATATATCAACCTCTCTTCAACTTAGTTGTCCATTTTTATGAGTCTTTGAGAACTGGTATAGCATCAGAATTCTTTACCCTACATCTAGCCTTATGATGAGCCTTTCCAAATTTAGCTAGGCTGGTCCTCAGACAATAGGCTCCTGCTTAAACCCTGTCTAGCTTTGTAGGATCCGTATTTATATATACTTAATCATGTATCAACATGAAAATGGGAATCATAGGGTGTCAGAAACTTTCCTTTGTTTTTCTTGATTGGATGGGTCTGCATAAAGCTTTTACTCTTATTGTATAATCTTTAAGGAACTGGGGCCCACCTCTAAGTTATGATGAAGCATCAAAACAGGACACTGAAAGAGAAATAGGTGGATGGATATAGAGTGGATATATAAAAATTGAGAAACCAATTACATGTGGCAACAATTTCTAAATAATGTCCTCTAAATTAATATAGTTCGAATTCAATAACAAACTTCTTCAATTCCCTTTACTCCTTTTGAATCTCAATCTCTCCCTCCCTCTTCCTTTCTCCTCTTTTCTCTCCCTTTCTCTTCTCTCCCCATCTCTCTCACATAAAATACAGATGACAATAACACTTACCTCCTGCTGTTGTTAAGAATCAGATGTGATATTTATAAAGTGCTTGGCACAATGCTTGGTGTGCAGTAGGCATTTAATAAATGCTTATTTCCTTCTTCTTTCTTGCTCACCTTGACCTCTAGCATCTCAGCACTCACAGAAAGTCCATGGCTACTTGGAAGGCAGAGATATTACATTACAGAGATATGCCAGGATGTGGCAAGCCCCAATCCTGCCTTTTATAGGCCTCAGGAATTTGTACTACTCTCTTCTTTAAGAAAGGAACTTCTAAACTGGGGCACAGGAGGAGGAGAAAGAAAAGCTTAGCAAACCATTTCATTGCAGATAGCCAGGGAACCAAGCAAGCAAATAATAATATAAGTTACAGATGCACAAATGTTGGGTTAAAGAGTTTTATGTGATTAGAGTAGATACTATATTTGCGCAAAATCTGAAATCTCTAGGTGCTGTTTTTTTGACAGACAAGCCCAGAGCAAAGAGAAGCTATCTAACTAGCAATATCATTTCATTGCGAAACAAAAAGACAGGAAGGAGCACTTATTGTTTTAAGCACCAGTCAACTGCTTTGTTAGTCCTTGGAAATCACCAGTTTTAAAATCCATAAAGCTCCTTTTTATCACTTGAAGAGTTTTTTCCTAATGGGACCAATGGGAAATGGGAAGTGTGTTTGTTTGGATGGAGAGTGCAGGGAGGGCTTGGGTTAAAGACCCTTCTACTTTATATAGCTATCTGTGGAATTATGAGATTCAGGATGAGACGGAGCCAGATTAAGTTAAAAAGACATGCCTCTGACACATACTTGCTGTGTGACGCTGGGCAAGTTGCTTAACCTCTCAACCTCCCCAGGCAACTTTATAAATCTATAAGTTGAAGACAAGGCTCTGACTTGCACTGGTGAAGGAAAAATCTTCCACCACAGAATTTCTGATTTCTTTGGAGAGCTCTCATTGAGGAAGCTTCTCTCTCTCTTCCAAAGTGGACTAGCAACTATTCTCTAAACTATCATAGATTTGCCTAAAGCAGGAAAAGATTGGGTGGCCTTCCATGTTCATATAGGAAAATGTATGTAAAATGTACACATATAAGAGACACCTATTAAATGCCACTTGATATATACATTCATGAATATATACAAGCTGGTTAATGTATGGATATATACACATTGATATTTGTATATTGTGTATATTATACTGGTATTGATTGATGTGTACATATGTATATGTTGTGTGATTTTTGTATATAGATATATGAATTTTTATTGATATATGTATTTATGCATATGTATGTAAGGGGATATGTGTATTTAAATGCATGCATATGCACATGTATTTGTATGCATTATGCAGATTCATTCAATCAAGAAAGACAAAGGGAAGTGTCTAATACCCTATACAGCCTAAGATTTGTGTTATGCAGACCCATACCATTGAGAAAGACAAAGGGAAGAGTCTGACACCTTATGATTTGTATTGTCATATTGACATGTGACCAAATCTGTATAAACATAGTCTTTCCTAATATTTCAGTCATGTTGATACATGAGAAAATATATGTACATATAAAGCCTTTTTTAATATTGCATTGTTTAAAGCAGCTCAGCTGTCTTGGGCATTGCAAAATTTTCTTCTAATTTCATTCACAAGTGGAGGCAGGCTGGGAACAAGTGGCTAGGAGCTCTTTCTGTCCCTGGTGGCCTTTCAGAACCACAACTGTGCTCCTGGGGATGGCAGGTGGCAGAGACATTTTGCTACACTGCAGGAAGTGTTAGTTCATGCCCAAGACCCTGGTGACACTGACTGGTGCAGCTGAACGGGCAGCATACTTCACTGACATGGATTTAATTGATTAAACCTTGAGAACCTGCTGAGTCTCCGCCAGAGGCACTCCTGGGATTGATGGCAGCCAAGTTTCACATTTATAGGTTTCCCTCCACCGTGATACCTGACATTTTAAAGGCTGAGCCAGCAACCCATCTCTGGTGATAGCCTCCAGAGAAGAGACTTGTGTTAAGTAACAATAAGAGCTCTGGCTTATAGAGATCCTTTCTTAGCACTTCAAAGGCTATTATCTCAACCTTTTCTTCCGATCCTGAGAGGGAGTTGAAGTATTCCGATCCTATTTTCCATGGAAGGAAACAGAGGCAGACAGAGAACATATATATCAGGACAACCATTAAAATCCAAGTGTCCCGACTTCTAGAGGAAGGCTGCTTTCTCCACTCCAAGGCTAAGGCTTGAAAAAACACCCCACATATTTCAGCAGCCAAGTAGGGCAATATCTGGAAGGAAATTGAATTTTAATAAAAGCAGAGGTGGTAAAGTATGTTTATCCACGTTATTTAAAACCCAGCAGGAAACTTGAACATATTATGTCTAAGGTGACTTTTCCTTGAGAGCACACACACACACACACACACACCTGTTCCTGAGCCAGAGAAGAAAAAGTTGCTTTCATGGTTTCAAGTTACTTTGACCATTTCAGAAAGAAGTGCCCTCCCTAATCATTAATCTGCAGGGCTTTTTTTTTTTTTTATTAAAAGGGTCTCAGACAGAAATGGGAGAGCAAATGCATTCATTTAGAGATTCTACTTCCTCTACAATACTGCAGCATGAAGAATGGGGAGGGAATATTCTTCATCATCATCATCATCATCAACATCAGAAAGCCAAACCAGCCATCTGGAATGACTGTCCCAAAGCCAAAAAAAGGTTCCAGAGACTAAGGCAGTTTCTTCTAAATGTTTTTGTGATCCTTTCTAGGATTATACATATAGATCTGGAAAGCTCCTCAAAAACTATTCAGCCAATCCTCTCATCTTACAGATAAGGAAGCTGAAGCCCCAATAAGGTTTTAAGTTTCTTATATAAATTTGCAGAGTCAGAGGCAAAATTTGAACTCAGGTCCCTTAAGTCCAGAGCTATTGCCTCTTTCCACTGCACTCCTTTAGGCAGTTGATAAATTCCCAATATAATAAATTCTGTCTTTATTTAGGTGTTTCTCACTTGTTTTAGGATAAATTGAAGTTAATTTTTAACATAAAGAAATGTGAACGAATCATGGTCAGAATGGAACTGACATCAAACAAATTCTTTCCTTTATTCCATATCTGGGAATGATTATTTTCCTTTTCTTGAACACTTTTATCCCACTGCAAGTCTAATAAAATCCAGTATTGATTAAGCATATACTATTGATTAATAAATTGTCCTAGGCATTGGGGATACAAAGATAAAAATTAAACAGTCCCTGTCCTCAAGATTCTTTTGGGACACAACATGTATATAAGTGTATCGTAGATGTATATACATATTTATACATAGAATACAAGATAATTGTATTGGGACCAGGAAAGATTTCATGGATAAGGTGATACTTCAGTTGAGTCTTGAAGGAAACAAAGGATATTAACAGGCAAAGGTGATGATAAACATGCATAGGCATGATAGAATGAAGATATATGTGAAACAAGAAGTCTAGTTTGATTAGACCAAAGTGTGTGGGATGGACAGTAATTTATAATAAGGATAAAAAAGTAGGATGGGTCCAATTTTTGTAGGTCTTTCATTTCCCAAAGAGTAGTACATCTTATGGGAGTATATATTTTATTCTATGGGCAATAGGAAACCACTGAAGTTTTTTGAAATGGGGAAGGTCATGGTCAGACCTGCAGTTCAGGAAAACCAATTTGGGAATTATATTGATTAGAGTGGTGAGAGACTTGAGGAAGGGAGATTATTTAGTGATCTTCTAAGAATAGTCTAGATGAGACGTATTGAGGGTCTGAACTAGCACAATAGCTGTGTGAGTAAAGAAAAGGGGTTACCAAGGGTGGAGAACCTGTGGCCTTGAGGCCCCATGTAGCACTCTAGGTCCTCAAGTGAGGCCTTCTGACTGAATCCAAACTTCACGGATCAGTCAAAATGCCACTCTTGAGGACCTAGAGGGCCACATGGGGCCTTGAGACTACAGGTTTCCCACCCCTGGTTGGTAGGCAGTCTCTGTACTCTAAGAATTTACTTCCTGCTGGATCTTTGAAGTTCTTTGGGAGATATATTTGAATATCCTCAAAAGAGAATCTAGAACATAGACCAAAACCTTTTTTTTAAAATTTGATAAAACTGCTGAACATTGGTTAGAAACTTTAGATCTCTGAGGGAACTGTAACATATTTACCAAGCCATCATTAGCTTAGTTGCTTCAGAGAGTTGGTCTAAAAGAATATTTTCCTTTCCTCTGAGTCAAGAAAGTCACAGTGTTTGCATCCTCCTGACCTTGAAGGGGAAGTTATGATTTAATATTTCTTAAAGACAGAAAGTTCAATATCACCAAAGTTTCCACATGGAAAATGTGCCCTTACTGAATATAGTTTTTATACACAATGTGGGTAATGAAATAACTATAGGGAACAGTTCTCAACATATCTAGAGACTGTTAAAGAATTTTCACAACAAAAACTGATTTTTACCCTTTGGAATTGTCATTTATTTCTATTTAACCTGAAGCTTTGATACTTAACACCTAACACTCTTGTTTTTCTGAAAGTCAAAACAGGAAAGAACTCTTATTTATACTTTTCACTGAAGGACATGGAAAGGAGAAAGAAAACCTAATAACTTGTCTATGGTCTTAGCTAGCTTAAAACCCTAATCAGAAATCCCTGCAGGCTTCTTATGCAATTCTCCTTTCTTTTCCCCAGGAACATTGTAAACTCAATATGTCCAAAGCTGAACAAATTATCTTTCCCCCTTAAACCCTCCCCTCTTCCTAATTTTCCTATTACTATTGAAGGTACCACTAACCCCCCAGCCACCTAAGCTTATAACTTAAGCATTATCCTCACTCAGCTCTCCTCACTCTTAGTCTCCATATCCAATGACTTGTCAGAGTCTGTTGATTTTATATTTGTAACATCTGCCTCAAATGTCTCCTTCTCTCCTCTGACGCTGCAACCATCCTGGTGAAGTCACTCATCACTTCACCCCTGGACTATTGCACCAACCTTTTGGTTGGTCTTCCTGCTACAGTTCTCTCCCTACTCCACTCCATCCTCCAGTCAGCTATCAAATGATCTTTCTAAAGCTCATATCTGACCTCATTGCCTCTCCCACTCAGTAAACTCCAGCAGCTCTCTATCATCTCCAGGATCAACATAAACCCTTTGTTTGGTGCCTTCAAAGGCTTTCATAACCCACTAACTCCAAGTTTCCAGTTTCCACATACTTTATACCTCCACCCTCAATATACTCTGGAATCCAGTGACAATGACCTCTTTGTTATTCCTCACACAAGACACTCCATCTCCTGACTCTGGGAATTTTCACTGGCTGTCTCCCATGGACGCAATTCTTTCCCTCATCATCTTTCTTCCTCATCATCATACTTCCATGGTTTCTTTCAAGTCTCAGCTAAAATACAGCTTTCTATCCCTCTTAATCCAATCCCTCTTAATTCTAGTACCTTCCATTGGTAAATTATTTCAAATTTGTTCTAGATGTATCTTGACTGTACATAGTTCTTTGCACATTGTGTCCCTTAAGCTTTGAGCTCCTTGAGGGCAGTGACTGTCTTTTGCCTTTCTTTGTATCCTTAGCGCAATGCCTGGAATTAAGTAGGTGCTAAATAAATTCTTTTTGCTGTGACTTGATTTGATCCTGGACTAATCAAACCACTCTCAGGCTGACATTCCTCATCTGTGTATAAAATGAAGACAATAACTGAAGCTCCTACCTCGTGGGATTGTTGTGAGGTTCAAAAGGGCTGATGTATGGAAAATACTTTGTAAACTTTTTATAAATATAAGATGTTTATTACCTAAACTATTGGGTAAATGTCAATTATTATTACCTTTCCTAGTATGTTAGCAAAGAAATTACTTTGCCTGTTCTGGAAACCCAGGGCTTCAAAAAACAAATAAAGAAAGCAAGATATTTATTTAATCAATCATTAAATCAACATTATTTATTAAGTGAATAGTATGTGCCAGGTGCTGGGTTAAAAAGATAAAAATGAAATAATGACTGTGCTTGAAGAGTTTAAATGGTATCTAAGGATACAATATATGACAACGTGTATGTACATGAGCGCATTTAAGGTGAATATGAAGTTTTGTTTGTCCTTACTTTTCAAAGAGGCCCAATGACATCACAGGTGATGTAATTGACTTACACGTGAATTGTATTCAAGTGAAGCAGAGTTTCACAAAGTCATCAGCCTCACTCTCTCTTCCAGAATCATCAAAATCCAGTGGCAGGAGAAAAGTCAAGACAACTGATAATGGCTGAGGAAGCTGTGGATGATCTTGGTATCTTTGATGTCTAATCAAGCTCTAAGGGCTCCACACTGCTTGCTTTAGCAGGCTTTTTTGGATGTTGGAATAAAGTGTTCTCATTGACCCATTCCATAGGGTGAAGTCTTCACATGCTTGGGGTAGACATCCCCCAAACTCACCCAATGGGTTTGAGACTTGTTCGTTATCCTCAACCCGGTTTATCCCATCCACTTGGATGGTTTTACTGGGGTGTGGCTGCTGCACATGCTACAGCTTCTTTTCTTTGGAATTCCATACTTTATTATTTAATATTGCTTTAGTTTTCAGCATTGATTTCCACAAGATTTTGAGTTACAAATTTTTTTCCCCATTTCTACCCCCCCTACTCCAAGATGGCATATATTCTGATTGCCCCCTTCCCCAGTCAGCCCTCCCTTCTCTCATCCCAGACCCCCCCATCCCTTTTCCCCTTACTTTCTTGTAGGGCAAGATAGATTTCTATGTCCCATTGCCTGCATATCTTATTTCCTAGTTGCATGCAAAAACAACTTTTTTTTTGAGCATCTGCTTTTAAAATTTTGAGTTCCAAATTCTCTCACTCTTCCCTCCCCACCCACTCTCCCTAAAAAGGCAAGCAATTCAACATAGGCCACACATGTATCATTATGCAAAACACTCCCATAAATAGTCATGTTGTGAAAGAATATATTTTCCTCCATCCTATCCTGTCCCCCTTTATTCAATTTTCTCCCTTAACCCTGTCCCTTTTCAAAAGCGTATGCTGTTGAACACTTCTTCCCCCTATCTTCCCTCCCTTCTATCATCCCCCCTTTTTTATCCCCTTTCATGTGGGGTAAGGTATCCAATTGAGTGTGTATGTTATTCCCTCCTCAAGTCAAATCCGATGAGAGCAAGATTCATTCAAGCCCCCATCACCTGCCCCCTCTTCCATTTGACAGAACTGCTTTTTCTTGCTACTTTTATATGAGATAATTTATCCCATTCTATCTCTCCCTTTCTCCCTCTCTCAATATATTCCTCTTTCATCCCTTAATTTTATTTTATTTTCTTAGTTATCATCCCTTCATATTCAACTCACCCTGCTCCCTCTGTCTATATATATATATATATATATATATATATATATATATATATATATATATATATTCCCTTCAACTCCCGTAATACTGAGAAAGATCTCATGTATTACACGCATCATCTTTCCGTGTAGGAATGCAAGCAAAACAGTTCAACTGTAAGTAAGTTGTGATTTCTTTTTCTTGTTTACCTTTTCATGTTTCTCTTGATTCTTGTATTTGAAAGTCAAATTTTCTGTTCAACTCTGGTCTTTTCACTGAGAAAGCTTGAAAGTCCTCTATTTTATTGTAAATCCATATTTTGCCTTGGAGCATGATACTCAGTTTTGCTGGGTA
>CM053622.1:139406837-139533417 GCA_028646595.1 Phalanger gymnotis
CAGAATATCATATTCCAAGCCCTTTGATCCCTTAATGTAGAAGCTGCTAGATCTTGTGGATTCTTGATTGTGTTTCCACAATACTCACATTGTTTCTTTCTGGCTGCTTGCAGTATTTTCTCCTTGACCTGGGAGCTCTGGAATTTGGCGACAATATTCCTAGGAGTTTTCTTTTGGGGATCTTTTTCAAGAGGCAATCTGTGGATTCTTTCAATTTCTATTTTACCCTCTAGCTCTAGAATATCAGGGTAATTTTCCTTAATAATTTCTTGAAAGATGATATCTAGGCTCTTTTTTTGATCATGGCTTTCAGGTAGTCCAATAATTTTTAAATTCTCTCTCCTGGATCTATTTTCCAGGTCAGTGGTTTTTCCAATGAGATATTTCACATTGTCTTCCATTTTTCATTCCCTTGGTTCTGTTTTATAATATCTTGATTTTTCCTCAAGTCACTAGCTTCCACTTGCTCCAATCTAATTTTTAAGCTAGTATTTTCTTCAGTGGTCTTTTGGACCTCCTTTTCCATTTGGGTAATTCTGCCTTTCAAGGCCTTCTTCTCCTCATTGGCTTTTTGGAGATCTTTTGCCATTTGAGTTGGTCTGTTTTTTAAGGTGTTATTTTCTTCAGTATTTTTAGGTTCTCCTTTAGTAAGTCATTGACTTGTTTTTCATGATTTTCTTGTATCGCTCTCATTTCTTTTCCCAATTTTTCCTCTACTTCTCTAACTTGCTTTTCCAAATCCTTTTTGAGCTTTTCCATGGCCTGAGACCAATTCATATTTTTTCTTGGCAGCTTTTGATGTGGGCTCTTTAACTTTGTTGACTTCTTCTGGCTGTATGTTTTGATCTTCTTTGTCACCAAAAAAAGATTCGAAAGTCTCAGTCTGAATCTGAGTCTATTTTTGCTGCCTGTTCATGTTCCCAGTCAACTACTTGACCCTTGAGTTTTTTGTCAGGGTATGACTGCTTGTAGAGTAGAGAGTGCATTGTGCCAAGCTTTAGTGTTTGCACTGCTGTTTTCAGAGCTTTTTCTACACAGCAAGTTCTGCCACACCAGCACTCCTCCTCCCCCAAGAACTGCCAACCTGGACCATGACCCAGATCCCAAGTAGGCTCAGCACTCTCGCTCTGATCAGCCACTTAATTCCTCCTACTGGGTAGGCCTGGGGCTGGAAACAACCAAAGCCAGAGCTCTGGAAGTAGTCCCAGAGCTGCACCACTTCCATGCCCCCAGGGCTGGGGCCAACAGTGCACTTCTTTCACTCTGATCCAGCAGCTTTTCCACTAACTTTCTCTGTTGTCTTTGGCGTTTGTGGGTTGAGAAGTCTGGTAACTACCATAGTTCAATGATTCAGGGCCCTACTGCCTGTTCCTCCTGGCTTCTGTTCTGGTTGGTCCTGGTGTAGCCCACCACACTGGTCTTTTCTCTGCTCTGCTCCCAGCTTCATGCAATACACCCCTCCCAGCAACCCTCTTGCCTCTCCTGTGCTGGAGCCCTGCCTCCCTCCACTACCTGGTGGATTCTACAGCTGTAGAACTTGTTCAGAGCCATTTTTTACAGGTGTTTGGAGGGACCTGGGGGAGAGCTTAAGCAAGTCCCTGCTTTCCAGCTGCCATCTTGGCTCCACCCCCATGCTACAGCTTTTTGGAGCCACAAGAGAGAGTTGGGTGAATCAGGAGAACACTAAAGGTGGATGAGCAACCCTGAAAAGACCTTGGTAAACTTTCTCACCAGAGGTGCCGGTCCTCCCTGAACACCCCATACATACCATATGCAAGGTAATATTGAGAAGAAAGCATGAGTAATGGGGCAGATCAGCAAAGGCCTATGTTAACCAAATTGTAATTATAGTATTAGCCTAAATATTTGTGAAAGATTTTGTAATGAGGCTAAATGGTATGGAAGAAAAATCTAACTAGAATTTGATACTGGGGAGAACTAGTTTGCTTCCTTGTCTCTGATGATTAGTAACTGTGTGACCCTATACAAATGTTTTAACTTCTCTAAACCTTAGTTTGCTTGTTTGCAAACTAGTTCTATAATTCATTGTGATTTCATTGGTTCGAGTCCTCCTACCAGGGAGCCAAGCCCTCTACACTTTCCTAACTGCTCTTCAACAGTTTATATGCTTGAAAAATTCATTGCTCTGTAGCTAAATGAGCTATAAATTGAGCATCTTCACCTTAGCAAGGATTTTCCTCAGATGATAGACACTCAGCCAAAAAAACTTTGCTAGACCTATATTAGAAGCATTCAAAGCTTGATAGTGGTGTTGTTTCCAGTCATGTCCAATTCTTCATGACCCCTTTTGGGGTTTACTTGGAAAAGACACTGGAGTGGTTTGCCGTTTCCTTCTCCCATTCATTTTACAGAGGCAAACAGGGTTCAGTGACTTGCCCAGGGTCACACATCTAGTACATGTCTGAGGGTAGATTTGAACCAGGAAGATGAATCTTCTTGATTTCAAGCCTGGTACTCTATCCACTGTGCCACCTAGCTGCCCCCAAAGCTTGGTGGTGTCTTTCAGAATTTGTGCTTTGCTACCAGAGCCATTAAGAACCCAGGATCCCCTCCATTCCATGATGAAGCATAAGCACTTTAGTGAAGTATCTGTAAACATAGGCATAATTACTTCTGCAAGACAAACTTCTTAAGAGTGTTGTTACATTCAAAGGAGATTATGAAAAAGAAGAGTACTTTGTAAAGCCAAAAGTACTACATAAATATCAGTTATCAATATTATCACTAATTATTGAAAATTAGCCAAAGAAAGAGATTGGTTTCTTAGGATCTTCAGTAGCTCAATAACCTCATAATTTCTGTTGAACACTCAGAAATGACAGTAACTACTTGGGAGCCTCTTAAACAATAGTGACATCCTTTGTGACCATGAATTAAGTCCAAAGGAAAATGTTAGTATTATTTTGAAAATAATCACCCCAAAACACAATAATGCTTATTCTCTGTCATTAATACAAAACTTCTAGAGAAAAAGCAACCGTCTCCATTGAGCCAAGCTCCTAGGAGTCCTGAGGTGATCTGTCATCAATTTCTAAAAATCAATATTTAAGCAGTGACAAAGAAAACAAATATAGAGATTTCTATTCTTCTCCTCTATTTGTGAAATCAGTACAGCTACTCACAGAACAAAGCAGGAAATAAAATGAAAAATGATTTCCCAACATGAGGAGAAAATAAGGCAGAAGGGAAAAAAGAGAAGGCTGTTCTATGGAACATAATCATGATAAGCTTTACTGAAATCCAAGAGTCAGTTACCTCCAAAGCCATTTTCTAAGGGATTTAGAAATAGATCTCATTTCTAATATGGTCCTGGATCTAGCCCTTGGGTTGGGTGGTTTCATCCTCTGCACAGGCGAGAGGGTTTGTAAGGTAGAGGACAGGGTAGGATGGGGAACCCTTTTCTTTAACACATTCTCTAAATGTCCTGCTAAAATGTCTAAAGGGTCAAGGGAGAAAATTCAATACAGGGGGATAGGTTAGGAAGAAGCAAAATATAGTTAGTCTTTCACAACATGAGTATTGTGGAAGGGTTATACATAATGATATGCATGTGGCCCATGTTGAATTGCTGGATTCTTAGAGAGGTTGGGTGGGAAGGGAAGAGGGGAGAGAATTTGGAACTCAAAATTTTAAAAAATAGAGGTTCAAAAGTAAAGTTTTTTTTTCATGCAACTACAAAATAAGATACACAGGCAATGGGGCATAGAAATTTATTGTGCCCTACAAGAAAGGAAGGGAAAAGGGGATGGGAGGGGAGTGGGGTGACAGAAGGGAGGGCTGACTGGGGAACAGGACAACCAGAATATATGCTATCTTGGAGTGGAAATGGGGAGAAAATTTGTAATTCAAACTCCTGTGAAAATCAATGCTGAAAACTAAACATATTAAATAAAAAAATAAAAAAAGATATTAAGGAAGATGCCCAGTCTAGCCGTATTCTCTCCTTTCTTTTTCTTTGAGATAAGTTCCTAATTATCCAGACTTCTTTCTTCACTATGACATAGCAATCTTCTCAGCTTCATTCATATATCTCCTTCTTCTGATTGGTAGATTTCTCTGGAAATCTTCATATTAAGGCAAGACCAGCCATGTCCACTCTTTCATTCCTTTTCACTCTTGACTCTTCAGACACCTTTCTCCATTATGGTTCTACATGGATACATCTCTTTCCCTCTCTCCAAAAAAAAAAATGTCGCCTAAAAGCTGCTTCCATATAGTACAGTATAATATCTCAGTAGTTAGAGCAATGGAGGCCATGAGGACACTTCTCCCAAACACCAGGTTCCCCAAATCAATTTTACTTTCTTTAATACAATGACCCAAACTAATACATTTGCTTACAGGATTTTTCCTCCCCCACTCCCTTACACTCCCCTAATTTCCCCTCCTCTCCCATACCTTCCTTTCTTCTCCTTTTCTCTCCTCTCCTTTATAGCTCTGTCCTTTCTATCCTAGAAATTTTTAAAATTATTTTCTACAGAATTAAACACCAGATTTAAAATGCAAATAAAGATAAATAAAATATGTCATAATCATGTTGTTAATGATGATGTCAATTTCAGGTTACATGAGGCTAGGTCAGTCATGACCATCTATTTTGTGTGTGTGTGTGTGTGTGTGTGTGCGCACATGTGTGTGCGCGCACATGCACACAGGCATGTTTTTGTTGTTGTTTCAGTAGCACTCAGTCTTGGCTTTCATGTATAGATTTTTTTTCCTGTGTAATATTTGATAATAGGGAAGGGGTGCTCTCAGTTTTGGACCTGCACCTTAAGAATAGATCTGGAGCTATGTCACTGAAATTTCTGATGAGTAACATATGAAAGAAACCTTCAATGACCTTCAGTGGCCTGATTTGTAATCATTGATGGTAGCAACATGCAGATAATTCTTTGAAAATATTAACTTTAAAAATATAAGTGAGAAAAGGGTTTTACTTTCTTAGCTATTCTTTTAAAAATAAGTTTTTGTTGATGTTTTCTGTTTTTTACAACATTATACTTATCCCTAGAATCCCTTACATTTTCTGATTCCCCTTCCTAAGGAGCTATCCAACATAACATAGTGTTTTTTTTTAAAGGAAAAACAAAAACAGTGCAACTGATCAATACATTGAAAAGTACAAAAAATGTATAATCTATGACACCTGTGGAACTCTCACCTTTACAAAGGGTTGGACTGGGGATGTCTATTCATATCTCTTCTTTCAAGCGATGTTTGATTTTTATAATTTTGTTCCATTTACTTTTGACTTTTTTGGTCTATGGTTGTTCTTTCATTTACATTGTTATAATTATTGTATATATTGTTTTCTTGGTTCTGTATACTTTGCTCTGCATCAGTTCATGTAGATCTTTCCATACTTCTCTGAATTTCTCACACACATAATATCTCACAGAATAGAAATGTTCCATTACATTCACGTGCCACAATTTGTTTGGTCATTCCCCAATTGATGGACATTTACCTTATTTCCAATTTTTTCCTATCAGAAAAAGTATAGCTACAAATTAATGTCTATGAGGACTGCTTTTTTATTGATGGCTTCCTTGGAGCACAAGCCCCATAATAGAGTCTCTGGCTCAAAAATTGTGGACATTTTAGTCACTTTACTTGCAAAACTCCAAATTGTTTTCCAAAATGGTTGCACCATTTCACAGCTCCACCCACAATGCATTGGTATAGTTACCATTCCACAACCCTTCCAACATTTATTTGGGCCATTTTTTGTCATATTTGCCAATTTTCAAGGTGCGAAGTAAAACCTAAGAGTTGTTTTGATTTGCATTTTTCTTATTACTGATTTGGAGCATTCATTCATGTAGTTGTGAATACTTTGCAACTCTCTTTTGGGAACTGTTTATTAATATCCTTTGATCATTTAGGTAATGGGGAATAGCTGGTAGTCATATGCATTTATTCAATGTTTATATATTTGGGATACCAAACTCTTATCAGCAAAATTTGATGCAAAGATTATTTCCAGTCAGACACTTCACCTCTTATCCTAGATGTATTAATGTTGTCTGTGCAGAAGTTTTTCTGTTTCAAGTAATCAAAGTTATCTATTTTATCTGTTAAAATTCTGTCTATCTTTTGTTTGGTTAAGAATACATATTCTACCCATAGCTAAGACAGAAGTATGACCTACTTCTCTTCTAATTTTTTAATAATATGATCTTTAATATTAAGGTTGCAAATGCATTTAGAATGTAAGGTATTAGTCTATGACTAACTTCTACCAGATGTCTTTCCAGTTTTTCCAGCAATTTTTTTAATCAAGTAAGGCAATTTTCCCCCTAGGGAATTTATGATTTCTACTTTATTAAACACAAAGGTTATTATGTTATTTATGATTGTCTCCTGTCTATTCTGTTACATTGATCTATCTCTCTACTTTTTAACCAATAACAGATGATTTTGGTAGCCGATGCTTTGTAATATAGTTTGACGTCTGAAAGTACTAGTCTCCTTTCATTAGCATTTATTTTCATTATTTCCCTTGACATTCTAGATCTTTGGTTTTTCCAATTTTTAAAGTTATTTTATCAAATTCTTCAAAATATCCCTTTGGTAATTTGATTGGTATGGAATTAAAAGTATAATTTAACTTTGACAGTGTTTTCTTTTTTATTTTATTGGCAAAGCCTAGTCATGAGCACTAGAATTCTTTTAATTATCTAAGTTTTTTTTTTATTTCTTTAAAGAGCACTTTGCAATTGAATCTATATGAGTCTTTTGTGTGTTTTGGTGGGTTGATTTCTAAATGTTTTATGTATTTTGTAGTTATTTGGAATGGGTTTTTTTTCTCCCTTGTGGTTTTAGATGGATACTTTTTTATGATATTAAAAAAAAGATCCTTCCAATCAAGTAGGGTCTTTAGCAAAAAAGCATGCTGTATCTCATCAAAGGTTTTTTTCTACATCTATTGAAAAGATCATATGGCTCTTTTATTCTCTCCACTATTCCTCTTTCCCATTTCTTATACCCTCCCTTTGGCAATTTTATTTATTAGTTCCTTTTATTTTCTTGCTTTTATCTGGTTATTTAATGCTTCTCCCCCTTATTTTTTTTTCTCTCAGTTAATCAAATGAACTTTCCTTTCTTCTCCTCTTGTTCAACTAGTCCTGTTCATTAGTTTTAAAATTTTAATTCTTTGCATTACTTTCCAGAGAGGGTTTTTCTAGCTCCCTTCATTATCCATCCTCTCTTTCAGTCTACTCTATATTGTCATTCTATGGTTCATGATTCCTATACTTAACTAGTCTCTTCATAGTTTCTGTATTCTTCATGCAAAGTTTCTAAGGTATCCATACTTGGATCTCTACTCTAGGCAGTTTTTGTCATTGCCTTGAAGAGCTTTCCCTGTAGATTCCTCTTTTCTATAATGCCTCACACTCAGAACAAAATGCCAATTGTTATAGGTGTCAAAGCGGGCACTACCCCATGGCAGGGCCCTTCTCCCACCACATCAAGCCCACCACTGATCTATTCTTGCTCTGGTTATCTTTCTTTCCTCATTTGCCTCAAAATCTCCTCCCTGGGATCATACTCTCCCACTCCCTGAGGTGCCAGTTGGTCCTAGGAGTTTCATTTCCTCCTAGCCTTGGAGTAGGATAAGTAGATTTTTCAAGCACCAAATCCCCTGCCCACATCCAGCACAAGGTCCCCATCTTCCTTCACAAACCATCTCTCTTCACCCATAGGAGTATTAATCAATGGAATTCCTTCCCACCACCAAAGCAAGGCCTGTTTTCTTTTCTCCCCACCACCTTTTCAATCTTTCCCTACTCCTCTCCACCAACTATCCTCTTCCTGAGACTATAACAATCCCTTTCCCCTTATCATTAGTCCTCTAATTCCCAGCTCCCCTCCCCTTTCATGGACCCTCCCATGCTGTAGTGTGGTCCCACCAAAAAAAATATATGTATATTGATTCACCTGTAGGTAGGGTGTTGCCAGGTTCTATCCATAAAGTTCCATACCCTCCTTTTCTTTGTTACCTTCACCTGACTTTTACCTTCACCCATTGTCTTGTGTGCACTTAGAAAGAAGTCTCCTGTTGATGTCTCTGCTGTCACTCTGTTACTCCTACTGTCCTTAGCTGTTATATTCATCCATCCCTTCTGCATTTCTGTTGTTTGGGGTGTTTGAGAAACAAATCTCTTCAAGTCTTATTTTCTTTCTAATAATGTTTCAAACACTTCTTTATTATTGAACATCTATCTTTTTTATTTATAGTTAAGCTCAGATATACAAGGTAGGTTATCCTGGTCTGCATCTTGAGCTCCATTGCTCTTTGAAACACAGTATTCCATTCCCTCATGCAGTTTTTAGTGGGAGCAGAACAGTCTTTTGTTATTCAAATCTTATTTCCTTCATATTCAATGGTCTTTCTTCTAATTACTTGCAGGACTTGTTTCTGAATTGAATTGTTAAATTTAACCACCTTATGTCTTAAGGTTTGTAGCCTTCAGGTTTTTTTTTTCTGGAGGTGATCTATGAATTATTTAAATTCACATTTAATTTCCTCTGTTCAGAAGTTCGGGGCATTGTATTATTTCTTACATTATATTGGTTAGGTTTTTTGGTATCATCATATTCTTCTGGGATACCTATAATCCTTAGTTTGACTCTAAGCATTGTGTCTTTGAGATAAGTATTTTTTGCTTGGATGGTGAGTATATATCTTTTATTGTTATTGTTTTTTGCTTCTCTTCTTCTAAATTTTCCTTCAGTTCAGCATATTTGAATTCCCAATCTATTGTTTTCTCTTTTGCTTCTTTGGCAATAGGCGATAGAGATTTAGTGATAGCTAGATGGTGTAGTAGATTGAGTGCTAGGCCTAGAGTCAGGAAGACTCATCTTCCCGAGTTCAAATATGGCCTCAGACACTCACTAGCTATGTGACCCTGGGCAAATGACTTAACCTTGTTTGTCTCAGTTTCCTTATTTGTAAAATTAACTAGAGAAGTAAATGGCATACCATTCCAGTACCTTTGCCAAGAAAACCCCCAGTGGGGTAACAAAGAGTCAGACATCACTGAAAAATGACTGAACAACAGAGATTTAAATTTTTCTATTCTGCTCATTATTTTTGTTGTATAGGGCATAAATTTTGCTGTTATAATTCTCATTTCTCTTTTAAACCACTCAGGGGCAGCATGTTATTATTCAATGTTCTTCTTGAATTCCACAGGGTCCTGTTGGGCCATTTTCCTTTGTTTTGAAATATTTATTCATAGATGTCTGAACATGTTACTGAATCTGGAGGTCATATTTCTGTTTGCTTTCTTTATTAATTGACCTGCCGATATTTAAGATCTTGGAGTTTCCATTTTCTTGGGGTCACTGGTAATTTCAGTGTTTCCCCCCTTATTTTACCCTATTGTTCACTTTCTAACTCTCTCCCCTCTGATGACAGTTTTTATTGGATGGGGGAGATCCTCAAAGGATTTCAGCATCCTGCAGCACTTTGCAATTCATATTCACCAACCTAGGTCTCTCCCAAGTGACTTTTGGAGGGCACATATTTGGCCTCAGCTGGATGCTGAACTTTCCCTCTGGCTTAGAGGACTGCTGCACAGTCCATCCCCTACCTCTCCTGCCACCTTCCACCCACATACACATCATCCTGACCTGGTGTCTCATCTGCTCTTCCTCTTCCTCATTTCTCTGGTTTGGTACTGGTAGTTCAGAGAGTTGTCTCACTAGTGCTACAAGTTTGATTTCTGTAGCTTGGGTCTCTGAGGCTTTGAGAGGAGGGGAGTGTGTAATATGGGGTTGAACTCTATTTCAAGTGCAAACACATGTTCTGCCTCTTTTCTTCTGTTCTCCTCCAGAGATCTTTTGCAGCATGGTATGCTGCTGCCATGGTGCTGTCTGCCTGTCATGGCCCAAACAAACTTTTATGCCCTGGAACTGGCATCTCCACAGACCTAGAAAGATGGAGAGGAAGGCAGGGGAGTACTTTAAGTCAGGGTTGGGTTTTGTTGCAAACTCATGTATAGAGTCTTTTATTTTTGTTGCAAGAATTTGTCCAGTCTTTGCAATTGCTAGTACAACCTTCTTTCACATAGTATGGTGGACAATAGAACAGGGAGGGGTGCTGAGTGAGCTCAAGATAAGTGTCATTTTACAATATTTTTAACCTTCATTTGTATCATAAAAGTCCTAGACTGTGGAGACAGCTAAAGTTGCTATATTTTTGGCACATTATTTCTGTTCTGGAGAGGTTTGAGGAGTAGGAGGGATCAGAGAAAATGTTTTATTCTCCATCTTATTAGTTACATTCCTTTCTTGGCTTTAAAATAAATATAGTTTATTGATTTTTTAGCATTATATCAGATTATTTCTGGGGAGGAAAGCATCCGCCTTTCCTCCTTCCTCCATTGTAAGAAAGAGAAATAATTAAGCAAAACAATAGATACAAGGACATAATGACCTTCATTGTGCTCACACATATATACACACATATATACATATATGTATATATACATGTGTGTGGATATGGATATGGATATCTATACATAGATAGATATCCATATCCGTATATGTATGTAAAATTCAGCTCCAGTAGTACCCTGCCACTCTGCCATGAGGATGTCTCTTAATCTTTCCTCTATGACCTTCATTGCTTTTTATTTCTAATTACTCATGGTTCAATTCTCTTTTAGTAATCTTTTCATTTACATTGTCATAGTCATGGTTTATATTGGGTTGCTGGGGTTTTTTTGCTGCTACTTATTACATTCTGGATCAATTCATCTAAATCATGTTATGTTTCTCTGGATTCCTCTCATTTGTCATGTCTTACTATACAATAGTATCCCATGAAATTTACATACTATAGCTTTTTTTCAACCTTTTCCCAATCAGTGGGTAATCACTTTATTTCCAGTTCTTTGTTACCATAATGAATACTTTGGTAGGTATTGGACCATTGTTTCTGTCTTTGACTTCCTCGGGGTAATCACTAGGGGGGTCATTCTTTCCAGGATTGTTATATTGCTATCACTGCATCAAAAGATATGGACAGTTTAGTTACTTTTCTTGCATAATTCCAAAAAGATTCTATTTCTTTTCCCTTTTTACCAGTCAAGAGTACAATTCCTAGTTCCTTTCCCTTGGACAACCAGATGGGGACAACATTAGACCTGAGAACTTCAGAGACACCATATATCTGACAAAACAACAAAAAAAACAGAGACATGAATTTACACTCCTGCTTGATGGCATCTGAACATTCATGGACAATGCTGGCCAGACTCCATCAAAACAGATGCCATGTGGGCTATCTGCACCACTCACCAGTGAAAGGAGCATGCAAGCAGAATGGTGCCATTCTTTGCCTGGCACTTGGCACAAACAGAGAAAACAAATGCATTTTGACAGCTGTTCCTATTCCTTTTTATAGTTTAGATCTGCCAGCCATGCAGGCCTGATCAGACATAATTGATAAATGATTACCGTAATGGCAAATTGACATGAAAGGTAATAAAGAATAATTCAAGCAAAAAAACACACAAAAAGCTTTGCATTCACCCATGTATGTCACATGATTGGGAAGACAGAACTGAAAGCATTTTAGGAACTTCCAGAATTAGTTGTGTTCTGTGATAATTACTGTAGTTCTGTGGTGATCACAACGTCAATAATATTATTCCATTTTTTTGCTTATGGGTATGAAAAAAGAAAGTTGTTGAAAATAAAGACTTCCTAATGTATGCTTTGTACTTTGGACTAGCCTGTGGACTTTATGATGTGCATTTGAATATATGACAGTAAACAATTGTTTTAAGAAGAAATATGATGGAGCATGACAAATGGGGTCTATTTTTATTTCAAACCTAGTATTACTTTATGAAATATTTCTGTGCAAAAGACCTGCAATTTTGGCAAGGAGATAGCAGGTAGGAGCTCTTATGATGCTGTAAATAATTCTAGAAAGGTACCTAGGGTACCAAGAAGTTAAGTGACTAGACAGGGTCACACAGGTAGTAGATGTCAGAGGTGCAATTTGGAGTCTTGGCTTTAGGTCCAAATTGCCATCCATTATCCTAAGCTGACTCTCAAATATTTTATGGGAACATTTATGCCAGATTTGTTTTATTTGTCCTTCCAAAAGTCATTTTAAAGTTAAAACATTTAACTGCAATTGGATGAACAATCAGAACAATCCATCAGCCCAGAGCCTCTTAGGTAACACAACTCAAGAATTGTGAGAGATCTACAGCATAGCATAGCTTTGGAAGAAGATCATGAGTGGCAAGATCTTCAGATGCCCTAATAGAAGCCTACAGATAATACATCTACTTTCTATTTCTTTATTTATGGTATATCTCTAGCAATGTACTAGTCCTTTTAAGAAAGTGTTCCATTCACATAAAGCTGATTTGTTAATGAAAGGGAGAGAAGCTCTTTTTAAGTAAAAGAAAAAAAAGTTATAACAACTGCCAAAGGATCTAAGATATTGCTATTGTTATAAACATTTTGATGCCTAAAAGGAGTAGTAGGAAAAGAACTTTAATTAAAACCCATGAAATGTTTATATAAAGAATTACGGCTTTCAGGTAGGATGTCAGCATTTTTGAACAGAAAATGAAGTGGTGTTCTTGAAGTGGCACAAATATACTCAAATTGCCTTGCAAACAATGTAAAATAATATTTTAAAGAGTCAGAGAAATAATTTTTAAATTTATTTTGAATTGATAAACATGGTAAAAATAAGCACATTTTCAAGAACACAAAATTAGATTCGGAACATGTTGATGATATAGCTAGAAGGGATTATGGTATCTAAGCTCTAAGCTCATTTTGTATCTAACTGTTTCGTGACTAAAGAGAGCAAAATAAGAGAAAATGATAAATTATATAAACAATTGCCATTTATGTCTTCATCCAGGTCATTGATAAAATATTGAATATACCATATAACCAAAGATAAATCTTTGGGACATTCCACTGGTACTTCCCTTTCAAGAGTAGAACATTAGAAAAACCACTGGATTTGGCATTAAAAGACAGGTTTGAATTCCATCTCTTCCATCTAATGCCCTTATGATGTTGAACAAGTCACAGCCTCTCTGG
This sequence comes from Phalanger gymnotis, assembly GCA_028646595.1. Taxonomy (NCBI): domain Eukaryota; kingdom Metazoa; phylum Chordata; class Mammalia; order Diprotodontia; family Phalangeridae; genus Phalanger; species Phalanger gymnotis. The sequence continues at coordinate 139,419,948 of CM053622.1, forward strand.
GCTTCAGTCTCTTCTTCTGAAAACATTTGGATTTGGTATAGATGACCCTAAAGACAGCTCTAAATCCATGATTCTACACACTTAGTGTTGTCATACAACCATGATATTTGATTTAAACTCTTTATTTTGAGTTCCAAATTCTCTTGGTCCCCCAGCCCATCCTCTACCCATTGAGAAGATAAGAAATATGATACTCATTATACATATGAAGTACATATGAATGATCACAGAAGGAACCTTAGTCCCACTCTCTCATTTTATGTATGAGGAAACTGAAATTGTGATTTGTACTCTTGGGAGGAATTTTCTCATGGATGCAATCACAGAAGTCTCCCTATCAATATGTCTTCCTTAGATCTTAGATTTGCTGACCTCTTTTCTTAATTTCCTTGCCAATGTATGCTTAGTAGGATGCCATCTACAGAATAGGTGCTCAAGAAAGGACTGGTGAAGATGAGTGTCACAGGGAGGATAAATCCTACCAACAGCATTTACCAGAAAATGTTATAACATAGTTTTAGGGACCCATACCTTAATTCGTATAGAGAATTCTCATGAAGAACTCTCCCTTTGCAGGATGGCACCTTCTCTTCAACTTATAGCCTTAGAGAGTTGCAAAGTTAAGTGACTTGTTCAGGTTCACACAGATAGTATGTGTCAGAAGGAGACTCAAACTCGTGACTGCTAGGCTTCAAGGCTAGCTCCCTACCCAGGGAGCAATCTTGCTTTGTATAGTTGTCCCCATAATGGTAATATGTAGGGGTAACTTTATATAAAGTGCTTAAAAGTGCTTTCTGAAGGTAATTCTCCCAAGCAACTCACTATAGAAAAGGTCCCTGCTGTTGTAAGATGACATTTACCCTTCGTTGTTTCTTTAAATGCTGTGGGAAACCCTCACAGAACATCTCTATTCTCCCATAATCACACCTGAGATTATTAGATGAAGAATGGAGCACAGCTGTAAATGTTCAGCAAGGTTACATTTTGCAATTTGAATAGTATTAGGGAAGAAATCAAATATAAATGGAATAAATGAGAACAAGAAGAATGCAAAACATATGCTAAGCAGTTTTTATTTTATTTGTCCTTTCGCCGTTGCTTTCTAATAGCAACACCATTAATTGATCAGGTGTTCCCTATTTAGTTTTTGACTCAATGCCCCCATTATTCTAGCAGACTTCTAAGGGACTAGAGGCAAAGAAAGATGCAGAACCAATGAACCTGTGAATGACGACAAGCCACAACACAGAAATCACCATGGAAATCATAAAATGTCTTTTTTATTTTAGGCACCATAGAAATACCTCATCCATAGTGTGGTGATCTCTCATAATAGTATGTGTGTGAGTGAGAAATATTGAAAGTGATCATAGATTTTGATCTGGAAGGGGCCTTACAGATCATAAAATGCACCACCCCCATTATACAGATGAAGAAATCGAGAGGTTAAGTGACTTGCCCATGGTCATGGTTAAGTTTTTTCACTCTTCTTTTTGTATGTTGTCTTCTCCTATTAGATTGTAAATTTTTAGAAGGAAAGGATTTTCTTTCTTTTTTTACCTTTGTAAAAGGTACTTAGTACAGTGCCCACATATATTTTATGATTAACAAATGCTTGTTGACTATTGACCAATAAGAATCCAAGACAGGGTTCATATTATAAGTACTACATTCTATCCACCATGCTTTATAGCCATATTAACTCGTAGCCAAAACTGCACTATAGAAATGTAACATAAAGCACAAACTATTTCTATTAATCAGATCCTCCAATAATAGTCTATTGAACTGGCTTGTCCTTTCTAGAAGCAATGGCAAAATCATCCCAGAAAAATGTCTCAATGAAGAGTGGTCCTATCTGTGGGCTGGGTGAATTTGTATTCATTCACCAATAAAAGAAGTTCAGCTCTTAAGGCAGGAGTTCCAAAGCAGAGTAGGTTAACTGCCCCTGGCACTGGGGACACAATTTCTAGAGATCAAGCCCAAAGATTGCAATTCCAGGTAGGGAGAAGAGAGACACTATCAAGAAAAATAGCAATGTTGCCCCAGTGGTAACCTGGATGGAATATTGAGTACATAGTGGATATGAGTTTGAGGCTTGGTACTACTGCTTATTAGCTATGCATTGCTCTTAGCCAATTATTTCATCTGTAAGATGGAAGTGATGCTTACTCTTCTTACTTCCCAGAGTTGGAAATGAGCAATTATTATAGCCCTAATTTTTTATTCCAATTTCAGCTTTTCTTTGGGATGGCCAATTGATAAGCATCATTAGAGTGAATGAAAAGAGTGATTTTAACCTAGGGACTTAAAAAAAACCCTCCATATCTTGAGAAATGTTCAATCATTCTTTAGACATTGAGACAGCTAGGTTATTTATTGTGTAGTCCCGTGGATCTGGTGTCAAGAGGATCTGAATTCAAATCTGATCTCAGACACCAGCAATTTAATCCTAGGCAAGTCACTTAACCTCTGTTGCATTAGTTTCCTCATCTATAAAGTGGGGGTAATAGTAATGACTACCAGGGTTATTGTGAGCATAAAACCAGATATTAGTAATGTGCTTTGCAAACTTTAAAATACTGTGTAAGTGTTAATTACTATTATTAAATATTGTTATATTAATGATTAATTACTGAATTACTGAATGGTCATGAATTAATGAATTATTTATTTCAAGTATCTCTCTCTCTCTCTCTCTCGCTCTCTCTCTCTCTCTCTCTTTCTCGACTTCAGGTTTCCCTTAAGAAAAACATATACATACATACACATATATGTAAATATATATATATGCATGTATATATATAGTTTTTCTAGAGTAATATGAATCTGGAAGAAACCCTTTGCAAAGGGGCCTCAAACTACAGAAAGATTTCCACAAAGCAAATATTACTATGCTGATCCAGATGAAAACTGAAGAATCCAATCCACAATCTACACTTTCCAAACATCCGGATGTTTGGCATGATGCCATTCAGAATCTGGTTAGCCCTACGTTTTATTTTTACATTTAGTTATAAAACAAGACAAATCTGAGTAAATCATTGAGGAGTTCTATGAGAGCAAAGGGAAATGCATCATTGAACTGTCAGCCAAACAATTTTAGTTGTCAATTCATGGTAAAAGGCAAAAAAAAAAAAAAGAAAAGAAAAAGAAAAAAAGAAATGATGTTTTCACTCCCTTCTCTTTACTGCAATCTCTATGCTCTTGATTGGCAAAATGTAGTATCTATTTGTGGCACATTGAATGGAAGGTAGTTTGTGGGTTTGAACAGAAAATCCCAAATACTTCTTTGCAGGTTATTTATATCTTCATAGTCCATAGAAATTGTAATTTTTACATTGGTAAAATCAATTGTAACTTTCCTATAAAACAGGTATTGCTGAGAATGGTGATTTTTTTCCCCAAAATGCCTTCAGTGTGTTGTTTTCTAGCATCTAATCTGAATATGACTATTTTCAGGTCTTTGGAGTTTATTGCTAGGAAATTCTGCATCAAAGAAGTGCTTGGGGACTATACAGCTGTTGTAAACTAATTGTCTATCTGATAGTAATTTCAGTCAGTCAACAAGCATTTATTAAGCACTTACTAAGTACTGGGAACTTTGTTAAATCTTGGAAATTCAAAGCAGGAGAAAAACATCTCTACTCTTTAAGAAGCTCACTCTCTAATGTTGGATTTTGGCTTGTCAATACAAGAGAAATTTCACTGTAAATGAGAACGGTCTGATTTGAGGCATTAGAGTCCCGGTCAAAGTTTAGAAGCCAAATTAGAAGCTAGTGCTAAGTAAACTTAGAAGTTTAAGAAACTGAATACAAAAGAAGAGAAAGTCCAGAAGCCATTGAAAGAAGCTACGTACAGAAGCCAAGATAGCAGAAGAGAGAACATAGAAATCACTGGAGCTGAGAGACTGACAGATGGGATCAGTTGATGAGAGTTTCTACTGCTGATGTGCAAAACTGATCTGATTGGAGGAAAGATAATGTTGTTTGAAAGAGATCATTGGAGAAAGGTGTATCCTCTATTGTAATGAAGACTTGGCTGGAAGAAAGGTAGCTTTACTTTCTAATTGCCACATAGATCTTGAGAAAAGAGAAACCCCTCAGTGGTTTGCCTTTTATAGCCCTCTATGCCTGCAAAGGGGAAAACCATTCAAAGCTCATAGAGAACAGGATTGAATAGTTTTGCAGATTTCATCAAATGTAGGAAAGTATTGCTCATGTTTGTGTGTAGATTATTATTATTATTATTGTTATTCTTGTTCCTTTTTCTATTAAATAAAAGTCATGTTATGATGATTCTTGCTTTTGTCTTCTTTAATAAATGTTTCACATTTAAGAATTGACGGTGTCGCTGTGACTGATATATAATTAAAGATCACACAGGTGGGAACTCAGGAACTCTAGAGGTGAGCAGTAGAAATTTATCTCCCTCACCAGGGTTACCCTGAGGACTCTAAGAGTGTATTGTAGCAGGGTGGTCAACACCACTGAGGAACAACCCCGATCTCTGAAAGTATGTTGGTATGAGCCCAAGCTCAGGAAGAGAGAAAGGCTGTAGATTATTGGGGATTTGAAACCACTGCACCTATGTTCAAATCCTAACTCTGAACCTTATTGGCTGTGTGTTTGTGAACAAGTTATTGATTCTCTTTGAGCAATAGGTTCCTCATCTGTACCTTGCTAAGTTATGTGAGACTCAGATAAATAACGCATAGGAACTACTTTATATTAAAGCATTATATATTTGTCAGTTATTCTATATTAAGCCACTTTGTGCCATTAAATGTATTATATAAGTAAAGAGGTACTGATGCTGAGAAGAAATGAATTTTAAAAAGTGGTTTCAAGAGGCATGATATCTTGGCTTTGACATAAAATCTAAAGCCTGGCTAGAGGCAGTATTGTGTAGAAGAAAGAATGATGACTGAGTCAGAAAGCCTTAGTTCAGATGCCAGTAATTAGATGTGTGATCTTAGGTAAATAACTTCACTTCTCCTCTCTGGGCCTCGGTTTTTCTTTCTGTAAAATAAATGATTTCTACGATCTCTTCCATTTTCGAGTTTATTACCTATGATACTTCCAAATATTTGATTAAAATACATATAACCTGAGCCCCAAAAGCCACTGGTGTGGGACTATCTTCTTGTTGGTGGAGATCAATGTCCCACAGTTGTATGAAGGGGTAGGACAAAGTTGGTGAGAGCTGGAGAGAGGAGAGATCTACTCTTTTCAGTCTCTTCAGACTCTTCTGGCTTCTAACTTCAAGAGAGAAATTGGATAAAGCCAACCCCACTTTACATTATTAAAGGGAGAAGAGGACTCCGGGAAGAAGCCAGCATGAGAGGAGCAGGCAGTCTCCATCATGCCCATATCCCAGCTTCCTAAACTAGAGACCCTGTGGAATTTCCCCTTTGGATGACATGATCTGAGACTATCTCTCTTGCTTGAGCTGAGCTGTTTGTTCCTAATGGGAGAGCTCTTTCACTCTGCTTTGTCTGGTATGTATTCTCATGTGAACACTCTCTGATTTTTATTTTATTATCAGCTTGGATAAATAGGTTTCTTTGACATTTGCTATATGTATTCGTTGGGGAACTAGTATTTTGTGGGAAAAGAGTCAAGCCTTAGACATGAAGCTTGGGTCTTCCTTTCCCCATTAATGAACAGCCATCAGAAGTTTAGCTTGAATCTAAAAACTACATCCCCTTGTTTTTGTGATTTTTCAGTCATTCAATCATGTCTGACCGTGGACCATACTGTCCATGGGGATTTTTGGCAAAGATACTAGAGTGGTTTGCCGTTTCCTTCTTCAGTGAATTAAGGCAAACAGTGGTTGAGTGACTTGCCCAACATCATACAACCAGTAAGTGTCTGAGGCTGAATTTGAACTCAGGTCTCTTTGTGTCCAGGCCTAGCACTCTATCTTTTGAATCACCTAGCTTCCTGAGAGTAACAATTTTTAAGACATCAGATAGTTATAGTTCTTGCCCAATACTGCCTCTCTCTGAAGAGAGCAAAGGGTCCAGTCTTTGGCCTCTCTCCCATCCCCATCCTGGCAAGGATTAAATTCTCCCTTGGAAAAGAGTAGGGCAGGAGATATTAGAGATATATTCTATTCTTCCTTCCTGTGGACACTTCATGCCACACGTGGATGATATATTCTTAGCATTAAAAAATTAATTTCTGTTTATCACTCATAGTAATGGAAGAGTAAACATAAATACAATCCACAGATATTCTGAATACTGTCTGTCTTCCCATATGATAAGTATTTTGCTAGATGCTGAGAATACAAAGACTAATTTGAATTAGTCTATGCCCTCAAAGAGCTTGCACTGTGTAGAGTGAGACAGTGAACAAAACATATATACATATAGGTATAAACAAACTAAATGCAAGGTAATTCCTTTGGGGGAAGCATTAATAGCTGGGGAGGGGTGTGGTGGTCATTTGGAAAGACTATAAAAGAGAGCACTTGATCAAAGCTCTAGAGGTGGAAGGGACCTTGAAGTCATGTCCCCTGACCCCCTCATTTTACAGTTGAAAATTCACAGAAGTAGTGATTTGCCTAAGCTTACACAAGCAGTAAGTAAATGGCAGAGTTAGGATTCAAACTCACATCCTTTGACTTCAAATCCAGCACTCCTTTCAGGATACTACTTCAGACTAGATGATGTCTCATTTATGATCCCATGGCTTCTTAAATGCCAAGCAACTGTTTAGAGCCCTGGGAACACAAAGACAGCAAGCAAATCAGTCCCTACATTCAAGGAGTATACAGTCCCCTAGGATGAAGGGTGCCTTCATTCTACTTTATTTCATAGTTCTAAGATCAGAAATGTTAATGTCACATTGTGGGACATAGAATGGAAGACCTATAGTTACAAACTCAACACCAGCCTCAGAAATTTTATAAGAAACTGCACTCATGGCATTTGGTGTTTTTTGAATATTGGTAGATGGAGCTGCCTCAGGAGACAACCTCTAAATTATCGAGTTGTTTTCTGGCTGCCAAAGAGTACATGCTGACTTGGTACGCAAAGAAGATATATCATTCTTGTCTGTCAATTAAAACAACGGGAGGAGAAAAAGGAAGAGAAAAGGGAAGCTAGGAAAGAAGAGGGGGAGGGAGAAAGTGAACTACACTTTCCTTTATGTACATTAATCACATAAACTTCATAAATTCAATTCAACAAATATTTACTAAGAATCTGTATGTTGAAGACACTTTAATAGGTGTTGGAAATACAAAGAGAAAAATGTCACAACATCTTTCCACACAAAGCTTACATTCTACTACTTGGGGGAATGCAACACATAGAAAGAGAATAGGGTCGTATATTTAGATCTGGAAGGGACTTCAGAGCCCATCTAATACAGCCCCTCCATTTTACAGAAAAGGAAACTCAGGCCCATTGAATGTAAGTGACTTTTCCAAGGACAAACATGTAATGTATGTCAATGGTAGGATTTGAACTTCAAAGCCAGTAAATGATAGGTAATTTGAAAAGATTGGAAACAATAGCAGCCATCTACGTGGGAGCAGTAGGGAGTAGGGAATTCCCCAAGGAAAGCTTCAGAGAGGGGGTGGCAAACTCTAAAGGAAGTTCTAGGTACTGAAAGGAAGAGACAAAGGGAGAATGTATTCTTGGCTTGAGAGTGGCTTGTGCAAAATTTAGGATATGGAATGTTAAACATGAAGCCCATAGCTATTGGCCACTTTGGATAGAATGTAGAGTATGTGGAGAAGAATGATGGGAAATGAGGATAGAAAGATACGACAGAGTCACAAGTTAGAAGTGCCCTCAGAGGTCATCTTGTCCAAACCATACCTGAGCAAGGATACTTCCTAAAACATGTCTGACAAGAGGATGTCCAGGCTTAGCTTAGGGAGAAATGCACTGCCTTTTGACGAAGCTCGTTCCACTTTTGGCTAGCTCTGGTTACAGAGTTTTGCCTAACATCAAAATGCTGCCTCTTCTCAACTTTCACGCATTGCTACTGGTTCTGACCTTGGGGCCAAGCAGAAAAAGCTTAATCACTCTCCCACTTGACAACCTTTTAAGTACTTGACAATTTTGAAAACATTTTTATCACCTTCTTGCTAGGTCTTCTCTACACTCGGCCTCCTCAACTGTTTCAACCTTTCTTCATTTGGAATGATATCAAGAGCTTTTACCATTCTGGCTGCTCTTCAACTTAAAAAAAATTCTTCCTAAAATGCAGCGCCCAGAGCTGGCCTCATGTGTCACCTAGCATGAGAAAAGGATCAGCCAGTCCCAGAGATCGTCTTTTTTCCTTCTTTTCCTATTTCCATATTATTTTATTTTCTTCAATTTCATTAAATTCAGTTAGAATTAGTTCAACACCATTCACATGATCATAGAATCTTGAATTGCAAGCACAGGACCTTAGAAATTGTTTAGCTCAACCGCATTATTTTAGAGATGATAAAAATGAGGCTCAGGGTGAAGTGACTGACCTCTGGTTACAGACATATAATAATCTTCTACTGTTCAGCACTGTGCTAGTTGTTGGGGGGAATACAAAGTTTAGATAAGCTGAAGAACTATGTTTACACACTAACAAATGAAAACCTACATAGATAAGTATAATACAGAGTAACATATGCTAGGTACATCAGAGAAGGTCAAAACAAAGTGCTAAGTGCTGCCAAAGGGGCATAATCCTTTTCATCTCATGGAGAAAGTGGTATTTAAAGGATAACTACAAATGCATCAGGCTAAAAGAGGGAGAAAGAGCATTCCAGGCATTGAGAGTAAAGGAAGAGAAGTGGGAAAGTACAGGACACATTTGGGCGGTGGAGAGTCATTCAGTTTGGCTGGAGTATAGAGTACATATAGGAGAGTAATGCTAGAAAAGAATGGAAAGACAAGCTAGTGCCAACTTTCGAAGGGCTTTGAATGCCAGGCAGAAGAGTTTGAACCTTACTTCATAGGCATGGGGAAGAGGGGAAGGTGAATGGGTTAGATAGGGGCTACCTCTGACCTTAAAAGGAGGGTAGAGAGTTGGAGAGGGGTGGCACTTGAACTTAGTGCCATTTTGGACACAATATCACAAATTATATATGTAGATCAAAACTGAACCTGGCCTTACAACCTCTGTATTTAAAGCATTTTGTTATTAAATAGGTGCTATTTTTCCTGTTATGAATAAGCTTGCTTTCCTGAGAACACAGTGGTTCGAGTTTAGGTTTCAGTGCCAGGCTGATTTCTAATATTTATCAAAACAAGAGAGCTGAAGAATTGAAATGCCAAAAGTTTATCACACCATTGTGTCTGCTGCTAAGACTATAGAACAGTTGTTAGTATTGAAAATGAGATGAAAGATGTTCTAAATTTATCTAATCAGCACACACTCCCCACACAGTGATGGCTGTTTGACATGACCACATTGCTTTTCAGCCAATCGAAATCACATCTTAAATGACACCGATTAATTCACAAGGCAGAGAGTAGGAATGAAGAGCCATGGTGAATGGTAGGAAGAAGAGCTCATTCACCTGGGAACCATATTCTAACTGCATTATGGTATAAGTGAAGAGAAGCAATGTTTGAACGAATAGAAAAGTAACACTTAAAAGACTTCAGATGGAAACTATATTTTTTTTCCAATATCCCCATATAAATTAATATGTGCCATCTGGATTACAGCTGGCAATATCAAATTGTTGTCTCATGTGCGTTATAGGTGTGAGAGCCATTAAGCAGATCCCGGCATCTCAGACTCAGAGCTTGTAAAGGAGATAGCCCTTTGGGACAGTATGATTCTCCTGAAACATTGGATTTACACTTAAAATATCATCAACCTTATATCTTTATGGAGACCAAGTTCATTATTGCTAATGTGTCCATTGCAGTGAATCCCAAGCAAGAGGAATGGAGTAGTAAAGTTTGATAAATAAAACCTTCAATTGGGTGACTTTGCCCAGGGATTTACTCTCGTTCTTAGAAATATGAAATGGAAAAGCATGTATAAAACTCTTTGTACCATGAAATCCTCCCCAGTCCATGTATTTGGTTATACTGCAGGTCAAATTTTACTGATGTACAGTGTAACTGTCATCATTACAAGGGCAGATTATAATACAGCTATTGCCTTACCTCTTGACCCCAGCATTATGACATTTTACTGAACTTACCTACTGGCATGACAATATACTATGCCAGTGTATGTCTCTTTCCCTTGGATTAATAGCATACAAATTAAACATTAGAATCAATATAAATTTATGCTTAGTTTTTATCCATAAATACAGAGGGGGTTGGTTTAAATTGCTTTCAACTAATAATGTATTTTCTTGCTCTCTCCACCTCCTCCCAAATAAAAAAGAAAAAAAAAACAAAACCTTTGTAATGCATAGTCAAAGAAACATATTCCTACTTTGGCCATGTCCAAAATGTGTGTCTTATTCTGTAGTCTATCATCCCTGTATCAGAAGGTGGAAAGCATTCTTTTTCATCTGTCCTCTGCAATCATGAAAGATCATTGAGTTGTTCAGAGTTCTTAAGTCTTTCAGAATTGTTTGTTTTATTTATGCATTTGTAACAGAGCAAATGAAAGGCCCTACCTCATTAGGTGAAAATTTACAGGAAGGTGTGGCCAAGAGTTGCATGGGATAAGGCAGCCATGGATGAGTTGCAATATGTATTGCTGAAAGAGTTTCCATGTTGATGAGCAGATTCATTATAAGTATTAGAAGCAAGGAATGAGGCTTTCTTAATTCAGGGTGAATTCTCATACTTTTCAAGGATTATCTTACAGGGTGCTAGAATGCAGAACTCCTTGTCTTTTTCCAAAAATGCTTTAATTTTTTTTTAAGTTTTTCAATTCATTAGTGACAGAGACATTAACAAGCCACTTTAGTGGTCATAGTGAGACAGATGCAGTTAGGGAGACAGCAGAGGAAGACACCTAAATGTCAAGACATATGGCCCTATGGAGAGAGGAATCATCACATCTGATAGCTTCCTTTCTTTACTATTTTTTTTCTTGTTAATATGCTTCTAAGCTTATGTGTTCCTTTCTGCTGAAGGAGTGCAAGGGCCGTTGAGATCATACCATATGGCCAGGCATCCAGGCTTACATACTGAGTCAAGTCTTTGATTCCTCATTCTCACTCATTCTCCATATCCAAATACTTGCCATTCTATCTGTGCACTATCTTTTGCATCTGTCCCTTCCTCTCAAACCACACTACAACTAGTCTATTTCAGGTCTTCATCCCCTTTCAACTAGCCAGGCATTGGTAACCTACAGTTCAAGCCCTCTGCTGGTTTTTGTACAACCCTCAAGCTAAGAATTTCTTTACATTTTTAAGTACAATGAAATCTTATTTAAAAATATAAAAAAATATTGTTAGAAAGTGGGCAGGATTTGGCCCACAGGACATAATTTTGGCCCTTACTCTAGACAATAGTCTCCTGATTAATCTTTCTCCCTCTCCAATCTATCTTCCATATAGTTGTGAAATTGATTTTACTAAAGCACACTGATGTGCTTTATGTCACCCTATGTCAGTCTTTTCTAGTTGTCCTCCCTAATAACGTCCCCTATCAGTGAATGTGATCAACTTTAAATCTCTGCTCAATGCTGTCAACTAAAAAGAAGAGGTAAAGCGGATTGTAGTTAGACAAGCAAAGAATGCTAGTTTTAGGAGCCTAGTAATCCAGGAGTGCTTAAAGCTAGAGTAACATAGGGAGTAAGGAACTTCACAGCATCTACTCTGAGCAGGCAGTGGAATTGTCATTAGTGAATCTGTTCTGCAAATAAACACAACAAAAAGATGTAAGAGACCTGATTTGGGGTTTAGTTTGATTGGGCCCAAATAGAGGACGTGAGGTGGCCGGAATCCTCTGTAAAACTCTGCAGTACTTTTAATGACCAAGCTTCTGACTGTAACAAAATTTACCTTTGTAGACATCAGCATTCCCAGAAATCTATGAGACAGATAATATTATGCTGCTACATCTCTGAAGAATCAAAACTGTGAGTCACCCAAAAGGCAATGGAGAGACATATGGTGGGTAGAAATAGGCTGCAGCTTATTAACAATAACACACTGCAGGCAAGGAGGCATGTAAAAATTGTCATCAAAAAGATGCATGCCTGGAAAAGGAGAGATACTTAGAGAGAACAGTTTGAGACTGTGAGCTGCTACCCAGATAATGCTAAAAGATCTAGCGAAACGCCCTTGGTACATTGGATGGAAAATTCTCCTAAGACAGATTTGTGGGAGGATAAGGATAAGAATCTTATAGGTTGAGAAGGCCAGGATGAATTGCAACTTGCTGCATGGCAGGCAATGTCCACAAATGAAATAACAGATCCAGTGAGTTATTGAAGTACTTAAGCATTGAAGAAAGGACCTGGGAAACTTACAGATGAGTAAAACATGGCAGGAAATGTGCCAGATTAAACAGGGGGGTGTCTATATCAATATGATCGATATTTATAATTTGAAAGGCAGATGTTTTAACAAAGACAAGTATATTGCTTTTGGTTTGGCAATGTGAAGGGAAAATCTATTTTTTAAAACGCTAAAACATTCAGTAAACCATTTTTTCATTATAGAACATTGGGATAAAATTTTCTTGTTTCTGTTAATAAAATTTAAAGAGCAGAGAGTGTATGGGGTATGGTAGGGTCAAAATAGTTGTTACATGGAGGAACAAAAGTCACACTCTGATGTGATATGTTGTTGTGCTTCCTAAATGCCTTGGTTCAAATCTTGCCCTAGATGCTTAATGATTATGTGATATAGGGCACACTTTCTTCATCTGGAAAATTGAAGAAATTAGGCTGAATAACCTCTAAGGTCCTTTCTAGCTCTCTATCTATGATCCTATGACCTCTCTACTACTATAGTAGGAAAGCCTCTCTAAGAACTCAAAATATTTGCAAGGCAGATAGGGCCCCATGCCTGGCGGAAAATAGAATCCACGACCACCCCTAGGGAGTTATAGGGATAGGAATGTAGCATGGCAGATTTGCTGTCTACCTCCCCTTCTCTCAACAACTGTATAAGGATAAATTCAGATAAAGATGAACAGTGAAGGCAACTTGTTGAAAGGGAAAAGAAGTCATAAAAGAAAAGTCTGAGAAATGTATGGAAGGGGAAAGGGAGAAATCTAGTAACAATCACTTTGGTAGCAGAAAATTAACTCTGGGATCACTGTATGTATGTGGACATCAGAGTTTTATTTTTTTATTTTTTAGCATTACAACCTTCATTTGTTGTTGATCCCCTGCAATGGAAAGATGGAAAGTCACCCAAACATTGGGACCTAAAACAATTTCCATATTCACTACTCCCTCAAGTATGTCAGACAGGAGCCTTGCAATGGTGTAATGGGAGTTGGAGTCAAGAAGATCTGGATCCAAATTTCACTTAAGACTTCTTACCAACTAGCAGAAGCCATACGATTATCTCAATAGATGCAGAAAAAGCTTTTGACAAAATACAACACCCATTCCTATAAAATACACTACATAGCGTAGGAATAAGTAGAGTCTTCCTTAAAATGATAAGTAGCATCTACCTAAAACCATCAGCAAGCATTATATGTAATGGGGATAAGTGAGATGCATTTCCAATAAGATCAGGGGTGAAATTAGGATGTCCTTTATCACCCCTATTATTCAATTTGGTACTAGAAATGTTAGCTTTAATGATAAGAGAAGAAAAATAAATTGAAGGAATTAGAATAGGCAAAGAAAAAACTAAGTTATCACTCTTTGCAGATGATATGGTGATTTACTGAGAGAATCCTAGAGAAAAAAGCAAAAAAAAAATACTTGAAATAATAAATAACTTTAGAAAATTGCAGGATATAAAATAAATCCACATAAATCTTCAGCATTCCTGTATATTACTAACAAAGCCCAACAGCAAGAGATAGAAAGAGAACTTCCATTTAAAGTTACTGTAGACACTATAAAATATTTAGGAGTCTACCTGCCAAGACAAATCTAGGACCTGTATGAACACAATTATAAAACACTCTTCACACAAATAAATTCAGATCTAGATAAATGGAAAAACATCAGTTGCTCATCGTTAGGCAGAGCTAAAATAATAAAAATGACAATCTTACCTAAATTAATTTACTTATTCAGTGCCATACCAATCAAACTACCAAAAATTATTTTATAGAGCTGGATAAAATAATAACAAAATTCATCTGGAAGAACAAAAAGTCCAGAACATAAAGGGAATTAATGAAAAGAAATACTAGGGAAGGTGGCCTAGCCATATCAGATATTAAACTATCTTATAAAGCAGCAGCCATCAAAACTACTTGGTACTGGCTAAGAAATAGAGTGATGGATAGGTGGAATAGGTTAGCTACATAAGATGCAATAGTCAATGACTATAGTAATCTACTCTTTGATAAACCCAAAGAATCCAGCTTCTGGGTTAAGAACTCACTATTTTACAAAAACTGGAAAATAGTATGGCAGAAACTGGGCATAAACCAATATTTTATACCTTATACCAAAATAAAGTCAAAATGGGTTCATGATTTAGATATAAAGACTGATACTATAAGCAATTTGGGAGGGCAAGGAATGGTTTGCCTGTCAGATTCATGGAGAAGGGAAGAATTTATGATGAAACAAAAGATAGGGAAAATTAGGAAATGTAAAATGGATAATTTTGATTATATTAAATTGAAAAGTTTTTGTACAAAGCCAATGCAACAAAGTTTAGGAGGGAAGCAGAAAACTGGGAAAGAATTTTTACAGCCAATGTCTCTGATAAAGGCCTCATCTCTAAAATATACAGGAAACTGAGTCAAATTTATAGGAATATAAGTCTTTCCCCAATTGATAAATGGTCAAAGGGTATGAACAGGCAGTTTTCAGAGGAAGAAATTAAAGATATCTATAGTCATATGAAAAAATGCTCTAAATCACTACTGATTAGAGAAATGCAAATCAAAACAACTCTCAGGTACCACATCTCTCCTGTCAGACTGCTAACATGACAAAACAGGAAAATAATAAATGCTGGAGAAGATGTGAGAAAATAGGAACATTGTTACATTGTTGGTGGAGTTGTAAACTGATCCAGCCATTCTGGAGAGCAGTTTGGAACTATGCCCAAAGAGCTATAACATGCGCATACCCTTTGACCCAGCAATACCACTTCTAGGGCTGTATCTCAGAACACACAAGTGGGAAAAGGACCCCTATGTACAAAAATATTTGTAGCACCTCTTTTTGTGGTGGCAAAGAATTGGAAATCAAGGGGATGCCCATCAATTGGAGAATGGCTAAGCAGGTTGTGGTATATGAATGTAATGGAATACTATTGTGCTATAAGAAATGAGGAAGATACGGACTTCATAATAACTTGGAAAGACTTACATGATCTGATGCTGAGTGAGGGGAGCAGAACCAGGAGAACATTATACAAAATTACAGACACACAGTACCTATGATGACTAACTTTGATAGACTTGGCTCTTCTCAGAAATACAAGTTTTAAAGACAGCTCCAAAAGACTCATGATGGAAAAAGCTATCCACATCCAGAGAAAGAATTACAGAGTCTGAATGCAGATTGAGGCCACTTTTTTCCTTCTTTTTTGGTTTTCTTTCTTCTTTGTCATGATTCCTTCCATTGGTTATAATTCTTCTTTACAACTTGACTATTGTGTAAATAAGTTTAACATGAAGGCATATGTAGAACCTATGTCGGATTACATGCCATCTTGGGGAGTAGAGAGGAGGAAAGGGAGAAAATTTGGAATTCAAAAACTTGTGGAACTGAGTGTTATAAATTAAAAATAAAAAACAAATTCAAAAAAGACTTTCTACCAGCTATCTAACCCTGGGAAAGTCATTCAACCTCTCTGTGCCTCAGTTTCCTCATCTATATGATGAACAGATTGAATTCAATGTCCATCTATGGTATCTTCCAAATTTAATTTATAATCCTATAGTGTTCTAGTATTTTAGAGTCAAAAAGCATGGCTACTGAGTGACTAGCCTCTGCCTGACTGCTGGGAAAAATCCAAGATGTTATGAAAAGGGCTCATCTTGGATCAAAGAACAGGTGGAAACATGGTACATATAACTAAAAAAACCTCACTTTCATAATTTATACGGATAGGAAAAAATGTCATGCAGAGAGTCTACTTCTCTTCATTCCTTTGAGACCAGCATTGGATACTTGACTTTATATTACTGACCACGTATATGCTTGACTGCTATCCAAACCCCATTCTATGTCCTAATATCTCCTTCCTCTAGATGGCAGAATAATTTATGTCTCTTCAGCAAGTAGGTGATACACAGCGGGTTGAGCAATGGGCCTGGAGTTAGTAAGACAAGAGATCAAATCTGGCCTTAGACACTTACTAGAAGTAAGGAGAACAATTTACATAATACTATTTTACAGAGTAGCAATGTTTTATAGATAAACAACTTTGAAAGACTTAGGAACTCTGAACAACACAATGACCAACCACAATTCCAGATGACTCATGATAAAACATGTTACTCAACTCCTGATAGAGAGGCGATGGTCTCAGAGTGCAGGTTGCAATGGGCAGCCTGGAGGCACAGTGGACAGAATGCTGGGCCTGGAGTCAGGAAGATCTGAATTCAAATTTGGACTCAGATACATATTATCCATGTCACTCTGGGCAAATGACTCAAATTCTGTCTGCCTCAGCTTCCTCAACTGTGAAATGGGGATAATAATAGAACCTACCTTCCAGGGTTGTTATAAGGTTCAAATGTGATAATAATTGTGAAGCACTTAGCACGATATCTGGCACATAGTAGATGCTTATTAAATGCTATGCTCTTTCCTTCACCCAAAACTGTCTTCCTTGAAGTAAATTGAGGGCCATACTCCATACTTCTAATGTACAGAAAGAGCTCCCTGGAAGAGCTGTCTTGTGCACAAGAAAGCAACACAAAGCCAGGGGTCAGCTTTGATGTGGAATGCATTTTTAACACACCAAATATGTCTCAATGTCCATCTAGGGGGTGAACATTTTCTGTTCCATTAGATAAGAACTATGGAACAGAATGCTAATGTATCAATGTGTATGAAACTGCATACTAATGCACTCTATTTTTAATGTGTTATTTGTTATGGATGCACACTCAGAGAATTTGGCAGTAGGAACACCTTATAAATTAAAGACAAATAAATAAATGGGAAATCCAAATGTTCACACCAAACCCGTATATGAAATAAGCAAGAACTACAAGCAGTAATGAATAGTTCTAACTGAACACAGATGGGAAAATTGCATGCCTAGAATATCAGCAAAAATAGGTATGATCTACAGAGAAGGGGAACGACCACTTGTTGATAGGTTATGGTGGGAATTCCCTTGGTACATGGATTGCACTAGATAGCCACAGATGTCTGTCCCTACTCTCAAATTTTATGAGTCTGCGATTCTGGGGATGAGAAAAAGAAGGAAGAAGAATGAGACTGTGGAGTTTGGCAGGATGTGCTAACCCCTGAAGAAAAGAGAAAATGGTTTTCTTCTACTTTGCTTTAAGAGCTTCAAGCCTCAATAATCCCCTTACTCATCCTTAAAGAGTCATTGACTAAGGGAGGACAAAATTGTCAGTATGATGGATCTGCTACAAAAATGAAAGGGTTTTTTTTAAAAGAATAGCAACTTGATTTGTGTTTTCATTGGTATAGAGAAAGGTGATGAAATTCCTTCTACAGATGATATCGTAATCTTCTCTACAATTTATATTCTTGGAGATTTTAGTGACTTCCCCATGGTTATATAGCCAATATGTATCAAAGGGTAGGAAATGAACACAGAGAGGTCAGCTTTCTATCCATTATGTAATATTGCCTATTTTGAAAGCAAGGACTGTAAAATGTATATATCGTCATAAATAATTTTAGTCTCCTTTTGCAATTAGCCCAATAATGAGAATGTTGCTGAAGGTCAGAGATGATGGAATCATGGATTTTGAGCTAGAAGAGAACTGAACCCATCAAATCCAATCCCTCCATTTTACAGTTGACTATGGGGTGCCTAGCAACTTGCCCAAGGCCATACAAGTACTATAGCAAGTAACGGGCCTGGAATCTGAACCAAATACCTCTGATTCAAATATAAAACTTAGACAGGAACAAGATAAGACACAAGGATGTTCTGCACCTCCTAGAATTATTTCACTATTCTCCTTTGTAAATTCTATATTTTATTATTGCCTAAAGCCAGCATTCCATCCATGCCTTCACAATGGCTGCCTCACACACCTAGTACACATCCCTTCCCCACCCCACCTCTATTATTCTTGATGTCTTTTTAGACCGTATTCAGGTGCTACCTTCTTCAAGAAGCTTTTCTCATTCCCTCTAGTTGTCAATCTTCTTCCCTCTCCAAATGATATCATACTTATTTATGTATATATATATATGCTGCATCTCTCCAATATGGTATAAGCTTCTCAAGAGAAGCTGTTGTTTTGTCTCTATCCACAAAGCGTCTTGCACAAAGTATGTGCTTGATAAATGATTACTGAACTGAATTGAATTAAAATTCTTCTTACCACAGGATATAAAGATAAATTTGGAAGACTAAGGAATACACTGTTTTATACCTATTGTGAACACTCCAGGAGTAGAATCAATTTTCACTCGTTTGCTACTCTAGGTGGATGGGTAAAAAGGCTTTCCCTTGATTTTGGACCAGAAGTCACAAAGGGCTACTGTGTACAGTATTCCATACCAAGGAAAGGAATAAAGCAGTGATTCTAATCATGATACATAAAGCTCTTGAGCTCATTCAAAATAAACTCCCTAATTTCGGCACAAGAAACACAGTATAACGCTTTGCAGCACATTATAATGCAAATATTAAATTGCCTTCTAGATTCTGGATAACTCTAAAAAGAATCCCTTTCTGGCAATATGTTTTAGGCTAGAGAGGCTGATGATAAATGTTATCTGGTTTAAACATCAGTGTCAGTACTGTCCTAGGTGCTGATTTTTTTAAGCATTCGATCTCATCCCTGCTTGTCAGCTTTAATTATGTCTTTCTACTCTTAGAAGACCTTCAGTGGCAAATGCCTTCAATTAGAAAGTGGGCCTCATTTCAGCAGACTATAAATGTACATTCTCCAAGCTCCCAGATCCAAATGGGACTGGCAGGTTTCTGACCGTGTCCTGTAGCTTTAGGACTAAATGCTGTATTCCACTACCCTCTACCCACATGTCGCATTCTTGCTGATTACCATGAAATAGAATTTTTGAGTGCGTGATTGTCAAAACAATGTGCTAATGTGGAATTCAGCCACCCAAGTTTTCTCTGAGCACACAGTTACTGCCTAAATCCAATCTATTTTATCACTCTGTCTTCTTGCTGGATTTAGCTACTTCATAATTCCACACCTCTGTCAGCGAGACCCTCATTATGCAGGCTTCTAAACATTTTACTTGGGGAAAAAATAAACAACATATTTAGTACTAATGAGGTGAGATATTGCTTTTTTATTTGCATTACTGTTTAATGATTGCAACATCTTCAGTACTTTGGGCTTGGGGAGATTGTTTTGATTGATGTGGATTTTCAGTAAGCAGCTCTTGCTGACAGCCAGCTACTCACACAGTGCGGCTTGTTACAAGCTCAGGATGTATGGCTCTGGAAGTGCAGCAAAATGAGAGGGGCAGCTTGTGTTGGGGGATGACTATTCTATAGGTGGTAGCAGTACAAATTTGGTTACATTTTGAAGCAAGCTTTTAAAATCAAGAGTTAGCCAGCCAGAGAAATTTAATCATGAAATATTTTTCTTTTTTTTTATTATTTTAATGTGCTTTTTCCCTTGCCCTAGAGTGGCTGTAAAATCTCAGCAATTCAGAATGTTTTCTCTGGCTCTATTATATCCATAAAAAATTACATTTCAAATATAAAAAGATGTTTCCTTTGGCCTCAGCGTGGCTTTTCAGAGATTGCTTGTTTAACCCAATGCAATAGGGCTTTCTGACAGAGAAACTATAATTCCAGAGTTAGTTTGAACCGTATATCACTAAAGTCAGTCACCTCTAGTCTCTAAATGCTAGCTACAATAGGTGTGGGGTGGGGAAGAATAAAAGTTATGTGAGTTAGTTATTGTGGAACTCTCAATGTAGAAAGTCGTTCCACTGATACAGATGAGTAACTCTTGTAAATGACGGTCTAAGAGAGTTTTCTAGATCATTCATCTATGGCCATGCTTTGTGTATGTCAGGGCCAGAACTTGACTTTTGGCCTTCTTTCCTCCATGGCTAGTCCACTATCCATTGTTACGCCATTCACTACATCATGGAAATTATTATCTGGGCATATTTGTGTTCATGAGAAATAGGTACATAGCCAAGAGGACTCAATTATAAAGAAAAAGTAGTGTTGGTAGTGCTAAAATAAGATAGTTTCTTGGGAACATATCATTATATGCTCACTTCTTTCAGATACTGGCCTCGGAGGGCAAAGGCTTCTCTCTATAGCCTACTCATTAACCTTAGCATCAACAAGGGAAATTTGGAGGAATCATCTCCAAAGTGTGCCATTGCCAGTGTGGACAGTATCAGTATTTCATTTCTTCTCCATGGCATAAGAGGCAATGATCAAACAAATGAAACAATCAACAGTTTGAATCATCTGGGTGCTTTGCCCCTTCACCTTAATGCAGACCTGACAGGCATCCTTACGTGGTAATCTAATAAAGCTCTGTGATTAGATAAGGAGGCTCTAGGGAGATCATTGGCTTATTTCATTCACATAAATAATCTTATGTCCTCTTATGTCCCAGATTGGATAATAAAGGAAAAGAATGAGGAAATAGGGGTAGTGAATATTGGTCTCAGGAAAGCAGATGAATGTGGCATTTGGAATACATGAAAGTCAAGTACCTTTGTAAATAAACTTTGCTCTATAAAATGGAATATCAAAGCTAGAAGAGACCTTAGAAACCTTACAATTTAGTCCCCCTCAACTTAAACTGCCTTGATAGAGGAATAACATCCCAGAATATGTGAGTAATGGTCCTAATGTATACTGCCTTGCTAAGCCAACATCCACAATATTGTATTAAGTTTGAGACACCACATTTTAAAATGACATTGATATGCCAGAGAGCACCCAGAATAAGGCAATAGTGATGGCAAAGGGTCTTGAGATCATGTAATATGAGGATCACTTGAAGGAACTAGGGGTATTTAATTCAGAGAAGCTTAGAAGGGACATAAGAACTATGCTCAGCTAGTTTTGAAAGGGCTGACATGTGGGAGAGACTTTAGACTTGTTTTTCTTCTCTCTAGAGGGAAGCACTAGGAGCAATGGATGGAACTAGGAACAAAGAAGACACTTTAGGCTTGATGCAAAAAAAAAAAAAAAACCTTTCTCAAAATCAAGATCATCCAAAAGTGGACAGGACTGCCCTGGGAAACAACCCCAGAGGTATTTAAGCAAAGGTAGGATGGACTGCTATCATGAGTGTTATACAGAGGATTCTCATTTGGGTATGAATTCATATACATGACCTCTGAAGCCTTCTTCAGTTCTATGATTTCCTGATTCCATGATCGTTTTACAGAGGAAGAAATTTTTAAGTTCACACAAGCTAAAGGACTTGCCTAAGGTCATATTTTTAATGACAGAATTCAATTTGACCTCTAGTCTCTTAATTATTACTCTACCCAGTAATTTTTGACTATACCATGCAACTTCTATCTTAAAGCACTTTTGGATTGAAAAGGAAAAGGGCTTAGAATTTTAATTATTTTCTATATGGAGTAGAGGAAATAAATAACTGTTAGATAAGATTTTATTCAAGACAGAATGTAAATTCCTGGAGGACAAAGATTGCTTTATTTTTATCTTTGCGTTCCCATTGCCCAATGAAGTGCCTGAATGTTATAGGTCCTTAAAGCATGCTTGTTGATTGATTGATAAAATATTTATAGTCACAGTTTCTCCTTCTCTCTCTCCCTCCCCCTTTCAGCTGCCTTTTATGTGTTGTTTTCTTCTATTAAAATTTAAGCTCCATGAGGGTAGGGACTATCTATCTTTTTTTACTTGTATTTCTAGCACACTGTTCAGTTCCTGATACATGGTAAGCATTTAAATGCCTGTAGACTTGTTGCCAGTTAATATAGTAGCTGCAATCTTTGGCTTAAGTGGTATTTTCCTCTAGAGTCTTTAGTTTAAATGTTCAAGTTAAATGATTAAAGATTAAAAAAGGACTGTTGGCCCTCAATATGACAGTATATATTTACTATCTACAGACCTTTGCTTAGAATGTTTACACAGGACATTTCTGTCTCTCAATAACTTCTACTTTTTTCTTGTTTTTGTTTTTTAATGAACAGACAAGGACATTTGGAACTGAGCAATATGTAGATTCCACAACAAAGGGATCTAGTTGCTGTGAGCGTTTGAAATTATACTTTAGAGAAACTTAATTAGCCTGCTGTGTCTGACCGCAGCAAGGAGCCAGAATCTGGCCATGATTTGACAAGTGAAAGGGTCATAGCCAGTGAATACTTAATAGTGAGTAATACACGTCATTATTTCCTAGCCGGAACACCATTCACTTGCTATTTATTTGCAAAGGGCTGTGCTCTTTTCCTGTATAACTCTTTGGAAGAGATGCATTCTTTTCCATAGAACTGCTCCCTGTATCCAAGCTAAAACAGAGCACATTTTGGCCTTCCTCTGCCAATATAACAACTGAACATTTGTTTTTATTTATACACAGAAAAACAAATGTATTAGAGCATAGCATTATGAAATGAAACCCAATTTTTTGTTTCCTAATTGTCCCTGAAATGTGCAATTCTTTAGTATTGAAAGGAAATAGAGAAAAACATTTCCAAACATCAGATTGGGATGAAAGGACTGCCAAAATACAATCCAAAAACTTTCTCTGGTTTGTTGAATGGCCTATAATAAGTCACTTAACCTCATTGTGTTGCAATTGGACTACTTAACTATAGAATAGAGCCTGTGCAGTAGTTTATCCTATTCTGCCAAAAAGTCTGGCATATGATTCTTCCTTTCTATCTCTTCTTAATCCCTTGGAATTTGTCTTCCATCACTAACATTCATCTTAAACTTACTCTCCAATTTCACCAATTATTGCTTTATTATTAATCACAACAGCTTTGTCTTAATCCTCATCTCTTTTTGTAAATGCTTATTCAGAAAAGCATTTGATGTTGTTGACTGGTACTGGATATTCTCTCTTCCCTGTGTTTTTATTACATCTCTATCCTGTTTCTTTTCCCACTTTTCTGGACAATTATTTTTCATTCTCCTTTGCAGGATCATCATCCATGTCCCATCCCTTATACATAAAATAAGTGCCCCAGAGGTCCTTTGCTTAGTCTTCTGCTCTTCTGTGTACCTGCTCTCTTGGTCATCTCATCACTTCCATAGGTTTAATTGCCATCTTTATTCAAATGACTTCCAAACACACACACACACACACACACACATATGTATATATATGTATATACACACATATATATTCCTCTTCTCTTTTAGTGGTACATCTTCAACTCTCTGTTTTATATCCCCAACTGGATGTAGAAGGCATCTCAAGTTCAACATGTCTAAAATAGATCCATCTTTTCCCCTAAACACAACCCTTCTATTTTTCTTAAATTTCTGTCAAGGGCCTTGAAATCTTTCCAGTCACAAAATTTTCCGAATTTTCACTTTTACTCACTACACCCATGTCTAATTAGTTGCCAAGTCTTATAAATTTTCCCTTCCACAACATCTCTTGCCTTTGCCCCTTTCTTTCCATTCACATAGCTGTTTGTCACTCTATTTCAGGCACTTATCCCCCTTGCTTAAACTACTGTAACAGCCTGCTAATTAGTTTCATGTAGTCTCTCTCTCTCTGTCTCTGTCTCTCTGTCTCTCTCTGTCTCTGTCTCTCTCTGTCTCTCTGTCTCTCTCTCTCTCTCCCCTTCTGTCTCTGTCTCTCTGTCTCTCTCTGTCTCTCTCCTCTCTGTTTCTCTCTCTGCCTCTCTCCTCTGTCTCTCTCTTCTCTCTGTCTCTCTTTCTCGGTGTCTCTCTCTCTCTTCCACACAGCTTCCATTGAGCAAAGTGTAGGTGTGCCCATGTCATTCCCATGCTCAAAAAGCTTCAGTGGTTCCCTATGATTTCTAAGATAAAATTCAGATGCCTCTGTTATTTAAAATTCTTCACAATTTGACTCCACTTTATCTTTCCATGTAGATTTCATGATATATGTAATACCCATGCCCTTGCTCATCCAATATAAGTTCCAGCCCAACTGACCTATTTGGTATTCCTCAGACAAGACATTTCACCTTCCCAACTCCTTGACTTTCCACAGTACCTGTGGCATGCTTGAGATGTTCTCTGCCACTCACCTCTGCCTCTTAGAAACACTAGCTTCCCTCCAATGCTACCAACCACAAGAAGCCTTTTTTTTGTTACTTGTTCTAGGCTCCATTCCAAATTATTTTGTATTTTTTGTATAGATTTTGTATTTACTCATCATTAGTGTACATTGTGTCTACTGTCATCTAATAAAATATAAGAATTTAAAAGCAGGATGTCTTTTTTTTTTTGGTAGCCTCATTGCCTTGTCCAGTACTAGGCATACAGAAATTTATTGTTCATTGATTAGAATAGAGTAAGAGGAACTGCATTCAGGTATATGGAAAAGTAGGAAGAAGGAGAAAAATTGAATGAGAGAGAGGAATTAGAAGAAAATGGGAGAAACAGGACTGACCCTTCCCAATTACTCATCTTGAATGTATTCATCTATGACTTACTTTCCATAGACACCTGTTTGTAGAAAATTATAAAATTTTATAGCTCTAAAGTTAATGTCAAATATAATGTTTCATATAAAAGATGGCACTGCTAACTGCAGTATTCATAAAAAACTGAAGATTAGGTAGAGATGTGAAAATCAGTTTTAATTGCCAATTATATTTGGATATATGGTCTAAGAAAGACAATGTGACATAGTGGATAGGGAGCTGGTCTTGGAGTTAGGAACAATTGACTAGGATTAAGCCTTTCTGTGTGATCATAACTTATAAATGAGTTGCTAATCTCCATCAGCAAAAAATATTTCCACCATGGGATTTCCCTACATTGATGAAATCAAAGGTTTCCAGACATTTTTTAAGTGAGACTAAAATTTTGTGATGGAAATAGAGCATTCCAGTCATTTCTATTAATAAAAGAAAAATAACCAAAGGTTTGGGTACAAAAAATGATATGGACAGCTGTGCTGGAACACTGACGTCAGGAAGTTAGTTTGACTTCTGCACTGTCTAAAAGTGAGGGAAGTTAGCAGTTTTTCTTGTAGAAAACAAACAGGATTTGCATCCCATTCATAAAAAAGGACTGAATTCCCTGTTTCATTTTCTGAAGTCTTTTTCAAATTACTGACAGTGTATTGCTTTTTCTTATTGAAAGGAAATGGGAAATAGATGAAAGAGACCTTTAATGATTCATGTGGATGTTATTGTGTAAAAAGCACATTCTGGAAAGTTGTTCCTCTTGTAGAACTCACATTTGTTCATGCAATTTCAATAAATCCCAATGACTTTTAGGGCATAGGGCTCCTTTAATAAGATATGATGACTATATCACCAAAGGCATAGAAATCAACCTTTCTAAGAATTAATTCCTCTCAGCCTCACCAGCCTTTATGCATTGTCTTTTTTATAAGCCATCTTTCCTCTCCTGCCCGAGGCCAGGTCATAGGGAGATGGTGACAGGCCCACGCAGAGAAGAACTGCATCGCTGCCAGGCAGAACATTTTTCATCTAGGATGTGAAACATGACAAATGTGGCCACTTGTTGGTCCCATGGTTCCCCAGCCTGCTGCCTGTTTCCTTGAATGCCTCTTGCACCTTTTTCCTCCTCCCAAATACCACCCATGGAAGCTCACTTAAACATACTACCATCCCCGATCCCCTCCTCCCACCAAATCTGGATAAAAGTCTGAACTGTTGATTCCCATCCATTCCTCTGTTTCTCTTCTCTTACATCATTGTGTCTCTTAATTACCTAGAGCATTCATTTCCATTTTCTTTCTCACCTTGTTCCTGAGCAGATGACCAGATGGTAGATAGCTCACACAGAGGGGACAGGCTCACTGGGAAGTTATTGCAAATACTTTTGCATTATGTGTCTTCAAATTGGGCCAAGTACAATAAATGCTAGGAAAGCTAGCTCCTCAGTGAGAGCCATCAGAAAGCTTTCAGATACACTAAACACACTGTGGAAGCATTTCCACTAGTCAGTAAGATGTACTATAATTATGTGGAGAGAGCAGTACAGTTTCCATCAGCTTCAAAAAATCAATTTGTTCAGGGACACTCAAGTTACCTTAAACAAAATTCTGGCTTTTTAACAAGGTTGACAAAAAAGAAAAACAAAAACAAAAACAGGCAAAAAGTAGCCTTGTGATAACTGCAGTTGATGGGGATGGGAGAGGTCATTTGGTGACATCTAACCCACCTGATACTTCTCCAATCAGAAATGAGTGTGATTCACATACAATATCCTCTCTTCCCCCATTTCTAGGCATAGAAGCAAATGTTTAGAATGGATGCAAGATGCATGGTGCTATTTTCGTCTTGGAACAGGTGCCCACACAAGGAATACTGTTAAAAACTAAATGTGAAATTCTGTTCATTTTTGTTGTTGTTTTGTTTTATCGATGCACTAGAACAGATCTGGCTAGAACTCAGAATTGTATACCCAGATCTCAGGAGCTAACAATTAAGCATCAATCCAAAAGGACCTTTTATTTTCAATGATGCTAAGAGGAAAATTGACTCTTGAGAGTCTGCTTTTCTATATACTGGTACATCCTTTCTGGGATGTCACTAGAGTCCCTTAGCCATCCAAATACTTTAAAAGCCAATAGTTTTAACTGGCTCTTCTCTCCATCAATAACCACACTAAATATGAGGACTCAAAGTTACAGCTTAATAATAGAATTGGGGTGAGCTGTGGTCTAGTCTGAGATGCCCCTCAAGCAAGAAAATGACAAGAGGTACACTGAATAAATGTTGGGATATATTCAGTGGAGGTATGGTGAAACATAGACAGAACCAGGCCAGATTTGTACCAGATGTCAAAGTCAGTCCTCCCTTTTGGTGAAGGCAGTTGAGATAGAAAACATACCCAAAAGGCAAGTACAAAAATAGCAAAACAAGACTATAAATAAAAGCACTCAACCTCAGTTAGAAATAAGCTTTAGGAAGAATACATGATCTCCATCATCTGTTATCTGTCCTTGTTTCCATCTTTTTTTACATGTCTTAATGAAATCTGAGCTGTTTGGAAGATTCTCACCTTCATTAGATGTTCAATTACACCCAATTAAAACCTAAATTGAAGCATGACTGCTGTTGTCACATTTGTACCCATTGCTTAGGTTGATCTACCACCTCCTTCTCTGATGCCTAAAAATACACCAGTGTCACCCCATCCTAGAACAAACAAACAAAAAACTTACTTTGTCCTATCATTCTTGCTAGCTACAAATCTTTTATCTCTTCTCACATTTATGTTTAAAATCAAAAGAAAAGTTTGAAAAAGCTGTCTACATTTGTTGCTTCCACTTTTTTCATTCTCTGCTAAACCCTCTGCAATCTAGCTTCTGACCTCATAATGGTACTGAAACCACCCTCTGCAAAGTTGTCAATCATCTTCTAATTGCCAAATCCTATGGCCTTCTCTTCGTTCTCATCCTTATTGAATCCTCTGCAGGATTTAACACTGCTGATCACCTCTCCTTGGATACTTCTTCAGTATTTGTGACACTGTTCTTTTCTTCTTTTCTGTCTGTCAGAGTATTCCTTTTCAGCCTCCTTTTCTAGTTCTTTATCCATATCACATTCAGGAGGGCACCAGCATCTTCTCAGTGACTCAGGACATAGCTTGGGTGTCATCTTTGATTTCTCACTGCAGCTCATCTCCACCTATCCAGTCCATTGCAGATCATGTTGTTTCTCCCTTCCCAACATATTTTGTGTACATTCCCCTCCTAATTTCTTTTGTCTAAATAGTATCTCTTTTCTCTACTGAACAGCAACCATCCTAATTCAGACTCTCATCATCTTGGGCCTTGACTGTTGCAACAGTCTTTTCACTGATCGCCATGCCTTAAGTCTCTCCCCACTCCACTCTGCCCTCCACTGAGAAACCAAAGTGATTTTTGGAAAGCATTGATCTGGCCACGTCATACCTTAGTCAATGAGTTCCAGTTACTCCCTAGTATATGCAAGATTAAATATAAACTCCTTTGTTTTGCATTTACTGCTCTTCATACTCTAGTCTCTTCCTACCTTTTGAGTTTTCTTACACTTTATTCTCCTTCTCACACTTTATAATTCACCCATAGTGATTACCCACTGCCTGATGTTTTCCAAATACATCACACTTCATCTCCCATCTCCCTTGAAGAAATTCGCCTCAAAGGGAAGAAATACAATGCTTCAAGAGAAGAGATAGAGAGAGACAGAGACAGAGACAGAGTCAGAAAACGAGATCCACAAAAATGTAAGAAGGAGGCAAAAAAAAAGAATACAAATATATGCTAGGAGATTGAAGGGAAGAAAAATGCAACCCAGAGGGAAAAAGGAAGAATCGAACAATCAGTAACTATTTATTTAATACTTACGGTATTCTAGGCACTGTTCTAGTTACTGAGGAATAAAAATATAAAAAATAATTAAATAAATAACCCCTACTTATAAAGGAGTTTACATTCAAAAGGGGAAAACAACTAGTACATAGAAACATATACACATCACAAATACAAAGTGAATAAATACAAATATACATATATGTGGGGTGGGGGTGTTTGGGTGTGGGTGTGTGTATGTGTGATAATTGAGGCAACTAGATGATTCAGTGGATAGTGTGTTGGTCCTGGTGTCAGGAAGGCTTAAGTTCAAATCCAGCCTCAGACACTCACTACCTATGTGACCCTGGGCAAATTACTTAACCTCTGTTTGCTTTAATCCACTGGAGAGAGAAATGGCAGTTAAAGTATGAGCAATCCTGAAAGAATAATGTCAAAAATTCTAAATTCCAGGATAAGCCAAGGACTTGGATGAATGTTAAAGACAATTTGTCTATGTTGGAAGTAGGAGAGAGATACAAGAACAAGTATGGGGCTATTGCTTGAGGTAGATGGCATGATCTGTTCAACCTCTAATTTGTTTTCTCCATTCAATAGAATGATGCCCAGACTTAGAAGTATAGAACCAAAAAGGGGGAAAAATAACAAGAAGTTGAGTGCAAAATAAGTAAAAGAGATGGCAAGATAGTACCAATGAATTCTAGTCACCAGACCCAAGCAGATTATGTTCAGGGAACTAACATGATTTGTAGACGTGATCGTTACGCTGCTATTTTGGAAAACAGGAAAGTAGTCATCAGGTTGTAGATGACAAAATGACCTGATTTCCAAAAATGGAAGCATGAATCCTTCAGACTACGTGTTTATGAGTTTGACCTAAATTATTAGAAAAAATATTTAAAATATGGTTTTTGAGTGCTAAGAATTGAATATTGATCCTTCTGAGCAAGGATGGGTTTAGTGAGAATAAAATGTGCCCAAATTATTTAATTTCTTTTTTTGACTGCTATTAGACTGTTAAATCTAGGAATCCAATATATCAAGCAATATATTTAACAAATTATCTCACAATATCCTTGTGGATAAAATGGAAAAATGTGGGCTAAGTTATGGCCTGGTTAGAAGATTTCATAATTTGTTGAAAGACTCCATCTAGAGTATTATGATTAATGAATCAATGTCAAACCAACAGATAGCTCTTATGAAGTTTCACATGACTCTCTCCTTAACCTCATTCAATATACTTAAAGAAAAAAAACCAATGACTTAAAATTCCAATCAACATAGAAACAACATGAAATACCAAAGGACTGCTACACTTGGGGTTAGAAAGACCTAGGTATACTTCTTGGGGTTGATTCTTTTTGACTATGTAAACCTTAGCAAGTTATTTAGCTTTATTTAGTCTAATTTTCTTCAATTGCAAAATGTGGATAGTAATAACCAAAGTAACTATCCAGCAAGGTTGTTGTGAAGTTCAAATGAGATGATATAAATAAATCACTTTTCAAATTTTAAAATGTGATACAAATGCATTGTTGTCATTGCTTTTATTATTATTAAACAAGCACCCTACTCGAATGACTTCCATGAGTGAAAGAGAGAATGAATGAGTGAATAAATTTAAATGCATTTATTAAGCACTTATTACATACCAAATGTGCAAAGTTGGAGGTGAGAGGGATACAAATATAAAAATGAAGATAGGCTCTGCCCTCAAAGAGCTTACATTATTATAAGACTGCACATAAAAGGGAATGGTGACCAGCGAAGCACCCTTTGGTCAGGAAAGTTTCAGGGATGGTGAGTTGAGCAGGAGTTTGGCACATCCCATCCAGGAACAATAGCAGAATTAATTTGTCATGGTTTAAGAACTAAAGGAATATGGGGAAAAAGGAGAAAGATAAAGAGTAGGCTGTAGGGTAAGGCAGATATCTAGGACAGGGAGAAATCTGGAAAACCCAAAGTAAAGTGAAACATGGTTGGGTCTTTTCCTGAAATTGTTGTTGTGTTGTGTTTGTCCTTTGTTCTCAAAGAGGACCATGACATCAGGGAAATGATGACATGACTTGCAGTTGACTTTGATTCGAGTGAGGGAGAGCTGTGCAAGGTCACCAGCCTTACTTTCTTCTCCAGAGCCATCTGGTTCCAGGGGCCAGATAGTCACCAGGATGACTAGAGATGGCCCAGGATACATTGGGAGACCCTTTTCCTGAAATAGTGGCCCGAACAAGATAGTCAACAATCAGGAGATAGGAGCTTGAGGCAAAAGTTTCTTCAGAGCCAGAGAATGGAGCATGATAGTGGGATACTGCTTTTGCAAAGTGGCTAAGACTTGGATTAGATGATGTGAAAGTCTTCTTCAGCTCTGCCTATGTTGTGTGTGATTTTATTTCTAATGAAATTTTTGGAAGTGAGTTCTCTCTGAAAAACCTGCTTCTAAATACCTTAGCTTTGACCCAATCAACTATTATATCTGCTTATTGTACTTGACTTCTGAAGAGAAGGGAACAATCAAAATACTGTACTATTAGAATCAAACAGAAGTGAAGAGAATGGTTGGCCAATATTTTGGAACTGAAAAGTAAAGAGGAAAAAGTGTTATCTACTGTTGTAGATTGAGACATTCCCCTTAATTGATCTTGAAAACCCAGTGACTAGTTGTACAGGATCATATGTCCCTAATAAGTATCTGTGCTCTCTGGGGAAATAATATGGGGTGTCTCCATCTTTCTTGCATCTCTCTCTAATTACTCAGCAGGGTACTGGGTACTTCACTTTTAGACAGCAGCTCCCCAGCAGGCATCAACATTGTGCTGGACACAGTATGAGGCCTCTCCAAAGCTGCAAACAGGTTTTTTTTTTCTTTCTGAGCAATTTCATTTTTGACTAATGGTCTTACTATAGATTGCCTCCAAAAACTGAAAATATCACATTTATCTATCAGTTTCTGACTACTCCCTCCTTTTCTTTCCCAAAGGCACAATCTCTCCCTCTCTAGCTAAACAAATGAAACAGCACTGTATGATCCTGACAGTGTCCTTTGATAAGAAGAAATGCCATGAAAACCACATTTCCTTGAGGTCTGACAAACTTTTCTATACTCTAATAGCCAGGGCATTCTTTTTCTATCACCAAAAGAACAAGTCTATCCCTTTTCTAAATGTTTGTCATGGGCAACAGTAGTCACCATAAGAGAATGGAATCTTTTTCTTCCGGGTTTTTGCTTATTCAGAAAGGGCTTGGTTTGGACTTTTTTTCATGTTTGGAATCAAAAATGAATCATTTTCAGTATTTTTGTTCTGAAATTATAAAAAGGCAAAACATTTTCCAGTGGTTAACATTTTGGCTTGATGATAATCTACAATACCATCTCAAATCTTGTGTCTCATCACCAGAGAGAGAAGAACATGGTCTTCATTCATGAGCTTGACTAGGCATTGCCTTGTCCAAGTAATATGCATGAACACTATCATTATAGTATCTTCATCTACTTATTGGGATGCAGTAGAAAAAGCAGCTGCTTTGGAGTTAAAGGACCTAGATGCCTATCACCTAAAGGATCTTGGGCAAATCACTTAATCAAACAGTTTTGGGGTTTGTTTTCAGTTTCTTCCTCTGTAAAATGAGGGGGTTGGATTAGAGGTTCCTACCAGTTTTAGATTTATGATTATGATTCTAGACCATATGCAGAAAGTCATGCTAACCATTGCGGGAAGTATGAAAATGAATAAAATAGAGTAAATATATTTGAAGAGTTAGGTATCTAACAGGAGGGGAGTGAGGGAAAAGAAGAAGCATTTATTAAGTGAAAATGAGGCAGAGAGAGGTTAAGTGACTTGCCCAGAGTCACAGAGCTCATAAATGTCTAAGGTTAGATTTGAACTCAGGTCTTTCTGACTCCAGGCCTAGTATTGTGTCCACTGTACCACTTAGTTGCCACAATAGAATGAGGTCCTATACTAATAGGAAGGATAAGAAAAGTACGAAAATAAATATTATACAAGGCAGAGAATAAGGGACTTGGGAGAAGTACAAATAAACATCTATTAGGGTTCTGGATTAGTGAGACATTTTGTCAAGTGAGGAAGAACAGATTAAACTTAATTTTCATTTTTGTCCAGTCACTAGGGGAGCACTGTGGCATAGTGCAAGCTGGCCTCAGAGTTAAGAAGAACAGAGTCCGAGTACCACCACTGATATATAAATACTGTCTATGAGACCCTGATGAGAAGTGAAGAGGGGGAAAGGGAAGGGATTAAGCACTTATATATCACCTACAATGTACCAGGACCTATGCTAAGAGCTTTACAAATATTATCTCATTTGATCTTTGCAACAACCCTGGGAGGTAGAGGCTATTATTACTGTCTTTTCATCAAGATGTGAGGTTTTCTACACAGATACGTAAAACAAACACCAGCCATTTATGAATACACCAATCAGGAGGTCAGAGGGGTCTAAACACAAGGGTTGGCAGAATTCCACTAGAACCAATACTCCCAGACTATTAATCAGTTACTCTATCTGCCTCTATCCATATATCCCTGCTCCAATGGGATCTGAACAAACCATTCTGAATAAGATGTTAAAGTATATAATTTATAAACAACACATGCCCTTATACAATGTAAGAAAAAATGTTTCTCCCCCATCTGTATTCCATATGCAAGGGAGTAAAGTCCTTGACAGAGTCATTTGTTAAATCTATTCATCTGAAGGATCTAGCACAGTGCCTTTCACATAGTAACACTTAATAAGTATTCATTGAATGAATTAATGCCTCCCAAATCCTCTCCTACTTGCTAGCTAATGTCCAAACCACCCCTCTCCCCCAATTATAAAACTTAATTGCTTTCATTTGAGGCTTTTGATCTCCATTTAAATATTTGGAGGGGAGAAACACATTTTTTGTCTCACTATGAATTATGGAACTAAAGACAGACTTTGATAGAGGGGCAAGGAAAGACTTTGGGGGGCATCTAAGGCAGGTGGATGATGGGTTAGGGAAAGGAGTATCACAGAGTGGGGGAAAGGATGCAAAATACAGAAGGAAATTAGGTACTAAAATAAAATTTCTCATACTTTAGAATTTTACTTAGAGTAGTTGGGCATCCCTTTTTTTCTACCCCTGGCCACGCTAAGAGTTGGATAAGATCCTCTCAACAGTCAGCGTATATTTTGATACTAGTTCTTCTCAATGATATAATATTCCTGGGCACTAAGCCATCCTATCTCAATAGCAGCTGAAGGGACCTTTGAGAGAGAAATTTCAGCAATGGGTAGAATCAGGATTTAGGATTCACAAGGAGGTAATCAGTGAATCAGTGATGGGAAATGGAGGCAATGTAGATGATTCTTCTTTCAAGAAATTTATTAGTGAGATGAAGGAGAAACATAGGAACATAGTTAGATGAGATGGAAGGGTCCAATGAGGGTTTTCAAGGATGCTCATAGATAATAGGCAACCAGTAAGTAGGGAAAAATGAAGGTGAGAGAGAGGATGAAAGACTAGTGACTGTATTTCTTTTTTTTAAAGAATTTTTTCCTACTATGAACATTTATTTTGTCTCCCTCCCACCCCACCCCCATACTGAGAAGTTAGGAGATATTACTTGCTAAGTTTGATTTCCAATTTTTTATTGAATTTTACTTTTTAAATTAGAATTTCTTTCCTCTCACTAACTACTTCCCCTGAAGAAAAAGAAAATAATAGTATAATAAATATGCATTTGTTTAGTGAAACAAATTCTACATTGGCCATGCCCCAAAATGTGTCTCATCCTCTATCTTGAGTTCATCACCTTCTTATCAGGAGGTAGAGAGCACGCTTCATCCCCAGTCCTCTGGAATCATTATGATCACTGTTGATCAGAGTTCTTAAATAACTGTAACTCACGAAGGAGAGGAGTTGGCATACTTAAGGGTTCAAGGAGAGGGCTTAGACTTGTCAGAAAAGACCACATTGTCCTCTAGGAGTAGAGAAAAGAATAAAAGAATAAATGAAAATCCACTGTTTGATAAACTCAAAGACTCAAGCTTCCGGGATGAGAACTTACTATTTAACAAAAACTGCTGCAAAAACTGGAAAATAGTTTGGCAGAAACTAGGCATGGATGAACACCTTGCACCATATACCAAGATAAAGTCAAAATGGCTTCACAATTTAGATATAAAAGCTGATACTACAAGCAAACTAGGAGAGCAAAGAATAATTTACCTGTCAAATTTATGGAAAATGGAATAATTTATAACCAAACAAGAGACAGAGAACATTATGAAATGCAAAATGGATAATTTTGATTATATTAAATCGAAAGGTTTTTGTACAAACAAAGCCAATACAACAAGATTAGAAGGGAAGCAGAAAGCTAGTAAATAATTTTTACAACCAGTGTCTCTGACAAAGGCCTCATTTCTAAAATACATAGAGAACTGAGACAAATGTATAGGAATACAAGTCATTCCCAATTGATAAATGGTCAAAGGATATGAACAGGGAGTTTTCAGATGAAGAAATTAAACCTGTCTATAGTCATATGAAAAATGTTCTAAATCACTATTGATTAGAGAAATATGAATCAAACAACTCTGAGGTACTGCCCCACACCTATCAGATTGGCAAACATGACAAAATAGGAAAATGATAAATGTTGGAGAATGTGTGGGGAAATAGGAACACTAATGCATTGTTGGTGGAGTTGTGAGCTGATCCAACCCTTCTGGAGAGCAATTTGGAACTATACCCAAAGGGCTATAAAAATGTGCATACCTTTTGGCCCAGCAATAGGGCTGTATCCCAAAGAGATAATAAAAATGGGAAAAGGACCCACATGTACAAAAATATTTATAGCAGCTCTTTTTGTGGTGGCAAAAAATTGAAAATCGAGGGGATGCCCATCAGTTGTGGAATGGCTGACCAAGTTGTGGTATATGAATATAATGGAATACTATTGTTCCATAAGAAATTATTAGCAGGCAGACTTCAGAAAAACCTGAAAAGATTTACATGAACTGATGCTAAATGAAGTGAGCAGAACCAGGAAAACATTGTATGTAGTAACAGGAACATTTTATGATGACCAACTTTGATAGACTTAACTCTTCTCAGCAATGCAAGGATCTAAGACAACTCCAAAAGACTCATGATAGAAAATGCTATTCATATCCAGAAAAAGAACTATGGAGTTCGAATGTAGAACTAAGCATACTATTTGTTTGTTTGTTTCTTCTTTCTCATGGTTCCTCCCATTGGTTCTAATTCTTTTTTACAACATGATTAATGTGAAAATATGTTTAATATGAATATCTATGTAGAGCCTGTCAGATTGCACGCTGTCTTGATGTGAGGGGAGAGGGAGGGGGAGAAAATATGGAACTCAAAATCTTATGGAAGTGAATGTTCAAAGCAAAAAATTAATTAATCAATTAATTCATATTTAAAAGAATAGGTGAAGACATAAGGATACTTGGAGTTATAGATGGCAGATGAGAGAGCTCATGATGAATGCTATTAGTAAAATAAGAGATGATGATTTTTGTGGTCAAGAAGTTTGGACTAGCTACTATATGAAGTATAACATGCAGTCAAAAACAAATAAAAGGATTTTCAAGCAGCATAGATTCATAGATCTGGGACTGGGAAACTGGCTAGCATGGGATGTGGAGTAGTAAAAGAATGTAAGGTCCATGAGGGCAAGGAATGTTTCTCTTTTGCACTAGAGGCTATTACAGTGGTGGGGAGTTGGAGGGAGGGCAGAAAACTGGAGGAGAGAAGACAGGAGAGCAAATTAGCAATGAACACAACGAAATAGACATATTTGAGTCAACTACAGGCATTTATGAGAAGTAGGATTACTACTAACATTCCATGTTAGCAGTGTTGATGAACAAGATTAATCTAGACATGAACGAAGACGTTCATGTCTAGTTGAAATAGTACAGAGGGAGAGGAAGCTAAAGACCATCAGTTCCTTTGTATTCCTTGCCCCACACCTGCTTTTAACTGGCACTCCAGCTCCCCAAGTCAGCAGCTCAGATAAAAAAGTATTCTAATACCTTGCCATTTGCTCCCTTAGCTCCCACCTCTCCCCATGGGCTTGGGTAGGGGAAGTGGCTGTTACAAAACTGTTCTCAACATTTCCATTCTGCTCTGATGTTGCTGTCTGGGATAGCCTCTCCACCCTCCTTCCCCTAAATATTTTCTGTCCCTTTTTTGAGGCTCTTTCAAACCCCATCTCCATCCCCAAATTTATGTTTTCTTACCTCAACAGATAAAAGCTCAAAATCCTTCAATCCGGGTGGGTCTGGTTGTTCCTCTTCCTCAAAGAAGAGGCTTTACCTATGCCTTATAGGAGAAGTGGTATAGGTACAGGGAAGCTGTATGCTGGCTTTGAGGTTGGAGTACTTGGATTCACATCCCAGCTTGCCCACTTACTTATGGCATCGGGTGATTTGGGAAAGGCCACTTTCCACAGAGGTTAAGTGGCTTACTCAATACCACATAGTTAGTAAGGATCAGAAGTGATATGGGAACCCATTTTATCACTGAAGGCCCACAGAGGTTAAGACTCACTTTTATCAACTGTAAATGAGGAGGTTGAGCTAAATAAATGGTTTATAAAGTCCCTTAGAACTTTTAATATATGATCCCAATTTTATAAAAAAGAAAACTAAACCAAAGATACGAAATGACTTTCCCAGTGTCATATAGCTAGTTAGTAGGAGAGCAGAGGCTTGAACGTGTGTCTTCTGACTCAAAGCTCAGTACTTTCTCCTATACCACATTGCCAAAACATAGGTAATGCAAAAAAAACAACATACTAGGCATTAAATATAGACATCTTAAAAGGAAGCAAACCAGTCCATTGTCTATCACACTAACAGAGAATAAACAAATAATTAAAATTCATGCCTGGGGCCTGCATCAGATGAGTTGAGGAAATCAGATGACTGCCCTTCAAGACCTTTCAGCGCATCTTTCATTGAGCAAAAAAAATGAAGAAATTGGCTTAGCTAAAGGAGGAAAGCCAGAGAGAATGAGTGAAAGGAAATGAAAAAGTTTTGAATAGAACTTATGATATGCAAAGCATTATACCAAACACTGGTACAGATAAACACAACAGTCTGTTTTCAAAGAGTTCACATCCTAAATGAGACAGAGGATTATTCAGCTGTAAGTCACAGAAAAGACCCAGTAGTCCTTAGGGTAAAGATGTGGTAACATCTTCTTTAGTGTTATTTCTATTGATAAGATCACATCTGTTTCTGTTAACCATTTGGTTATGCTTTGTGATAAGAACTTTCTTTTTCCAGGTCTTGAACAGCTGTGTGTGTTGAGGCAGTCGTGGCCCAACAATCCTTGCAGGAGGAGTTGCTAGATCTCATCTCCACGAGGATTGCTTCATTGGATGATGGCTTCAAGGGTTGGAAGCAAGGTTGGTAGTCTGGAAAGATGCTACTGTTCCAGGGGCTCTTGGGCTTAGCATCTTGGGCTGCTTTCACTAGGGTCTGAAGGGAGGTCATCATTGAGGCAGTGGGGAGGGAGGCAGTAGTTTAACCTGTCTGGCACACAATGCCTCCTGTTTCTCCCCCAAAGTGCCTTATTGCTTTAGCCACTCTGGCTTGACAGATCACTCATGAACTGCTATCAAGTTAGCTAGTTGTATTAGCTACATTGGACTCAAAGAAGATACATATGGGAAGTTTAGTAATATGAATGAAGTGTATGTGTGTGTGCATGAGAGAGAGAGAGAGAGAGAGAGAGAGAGAGAGAGAGAGAGAGAGAGAGAGAGAGAGAGAGAGAGAGAATGAGTTCTGGCCAAAGCATTAAAGTACAAGGATTTGAAATATCTCAGTGTGAACATGTGGTGTTGTGTGAAGGAAGTGTGATAGTGCTTACCAGAACGAGCCTAGGATATTCTTACATGATAAATTAGCAAGGTTTCATTCCTTGGGTGCACACTGTATAATGGAGTTCCACCCAAAGTCATTTCGTGATAGCTTGTTTTAGACCTCAGGAGGGAAATGCTCTCCACTGCTAGGGAGAACATAAGAAAGTGATATGTAATGGTCTTGCTCCCATTATATGCTGTTTCTTCACCTTGAAGCACTAATTTGCTCCTCTTTTCAAGGTGATCAGAACTGGAAGACATGTTTTTCTTAGACCCTTGGCAGATTGCCTAAACAAAATCTGATGATTTTAGTAAACTACATATGAGATAAGCCCCCCAAGAACATCCGGTGATGGACTTTAAGATCATGGCATATGAGGATCAGCTGAAAAGCTAGAGCATTTCTACAGCTTGGAAAAGAGGCAAGCTTAGGGGAGAACATGATAGCTGTCATCTAATAATTTAATGGCTGTCATAAAATGAGAGATGGGGGGATAAGCATTTATTAAGCATCTTCTATGTGCCAGGCACTGTGCTAAGAACTTACAACAATCTTGTGACATGGATACTATTATGATCCCCATTTTACAGTTAGGGAAACTGAGGCAGGTAGTGGTCAAGAAGCTTATGCAGGGTCACATAGCCAGTAAGTATCTGAGACCAAATCTGAACTCAGATCTTCCTGACTCCAGACCTACTACTCTATCCACTGTACCACCTAGCTACTTATGAAAGGAGGTTAAATTTGCTCTACTCAGCCCCAGAAGGCAAACCTAGGAATAAAGGGTAGAAAAGGAAAAGAAGTAAATATGTGTTTGATGTAAGGAAAAACTTCCTAGAAATTAGAGTGATGTAAAAGTGGAATGGGATGCCTTGAAAAGAGGTTGCCAAGAAAAGGCTGGATGACCATCTGTAGCGTATATTGGAAACAGTAGCCTTTTTTTGTTCCTTATTCTTTTTTTGGTACAGGTTAGGTTAAATAGTCACCAAGGTTCTTTCCAATCCCAGAGTTCTAAGAATCTCTGATTCATATGATGTGATATAACTCTACTTTAATTTGTATTCAGGAATTGTCTAAGATATTGTGAAGTTACTCATAGTCACACAGCTTGCATATGTAAAAGTCAGAACTTGTACATAAAGCTTCTTAATTC
This sequence comes from Phalanger gymnotis, assembly GCA_028646595.1. Taxonomy (NCBI): domain Eukaryota; kingdom Metazoa; phylum Chordata; class Mammalia; order Diprotodontia; family Phalangeridae; genus Phalanger; species Phalanger gymnotis. The sequence continues at coordinate 139,459,649 of CM053622.1, forward strand.
CAAGGCCAGCTATCTATCCATTCTGCTATGCTGCCTCTCAACTTTAAATGAATGGTTATTGAATTGAAATATTTTCTTAATAGATCATTTTTAAAAATTTTATTTTATTTTCTGCTCTGAATTTTCTCCCTTCCCAAATCTCCCCTTCCTCCCACTGAGAAAGCAAGAAAAACAAAACTCATTATAAACATGACTCTCTCTCTCTCTCTCTCTCTCTCTCTCTCTCTCTCTCTCTCTCTCTCTTTCTCCTTCATATGTATGTATTGGTATGTGCATATATGTATGTACCTATATACATGTATACACATAGCAATAGGACAAATACACATATATACATATGTGTACATGTATGTATATATGCCTCAATCTGCTCTAAGTCTATCACCTCTCTGAAATGGGTAGCCTTTGTCATCATGTGTCCTCTGGAATCACAATTCCACACCAATGGTTGGTCACTATTGATGAGAGTGCCTGGGGGGGTGGAGCCAAGATGGTGGCTAGAAAGCAGGGACTCACTTAAGCTCTCCCCCAGGTCCCTCCAAACACCTGTAAAAAATGTCTCTGAACAAATTCTAGAGCTGTGGAACCCACGAAATAGCAGAGGGAAACAGGTCTCCAGCCCAGGACAGACTGGATGGTTGCTGGGAAGGGTCTATTGCACTGTACTGGGAACAGAGCACAGCCCAGAATGCACTGTGCCAGGACCAACCAGACCAGGAGTTGGGCAGAGCCTGACTGTACACTGTACACAAAGTACAGTGACTCATAGGGCCATGAATCACTGAGCTGTGGCAGTTGCCAGATTTCTCAACCCACAGATGCCAAAGACCATGGAGCAAGTTAGTAGGAAAATTGCTGGATCAGGCTGAGAGAGGTGCACACTCCAGCCCCAGCCCAAGGGGCAGCAGAGGTGGCACAGCAGCAGTGGTGGTGGCAGGAGCAGGAAGCTCCTGTGGCTGCTTCCAAAGCTCCAGAGGCAGTTGCTTCCGACCTCAGGCCCACGCAGCGGATCAGAGTGGGAGTACAGGGAGCACTTTGCTGGCACAGAGGCAGGGTTCTCTTGCTTTGCCCTGCTTGGATCTGCATTGTTTCATGGTTCATGGTTCTTGGGAGAAGAAGAACACAGTTGTGGCAGAGCTTGTGGTAATGGTGGAGTAGAAGTAGCTCTAAAAACAGCAGCACAGCCCCAAAGCTTGGGACAAAGTACTTTCTACTCTACAAGCAGTCGTACCCTGACAAAAAATTCAAAAGTCAAGTAGTTGGCTAGGAACATGAACAGGCAACAAAAAAGGACTCAGACTCAGACTATAGAATCTTTTTTTGATGACAAAGAAGATCAAAACACAGAGCCAGAAGAAGTCAACAAAGTTAAAGAACCTACATCAAAAGCCTCCAAGAAAAATATGAATTGGTCTCGGGCATGGAAGAGCTCAAAAAGGATTTGGAAAAGCAAGTAAGAGAAGTAGAGGAAAAAATAGGAAGAGAAATGAGAGTGATGCAAGAAAATCATGAAAAACAATTCAATGACTTGCTAAGGGAGACCCAAAAAATTACTGAAGAAAATAACACCTTAAAAAATAGACTAACCGAAATGGCAAAAGAGCTCCAAAAAGCCAATGAGGAGAAGAATGTCTTAAAAGGCAGAATTAGCCAAATGGAAAAGGAGTCCAAAAGACCACTGAGGAAAATACTACCTTAAAAATTAGATTGGAGCATGTTGAAGCTAGTGACTTTATGAGAAATCGAGAAATTATAAAATAGAACCAATGAAAAAATTAGATACCTGCAAAGAATTTTACAGAATTTTACCTTAACTATGGTTTCCTTTTATGTCCATTTAAGCTCAGATTTGTTGCTAGAAATCAAAACTCTTTCAAGCAACTTAAATGGAAACACAAGTTTATATCTATATCTGTAATATAGTAGGCAGAGCCTTGTAATTAAATACTTCATCATTTGAAACCATATTGAGAGTACACTAATTGTGCCTCACAATAAAAACTCTAAGGAGTAAATCACAGTCCAGTATTTCCCTCTTTGTATCATTACAGCTCTGTTAGAGAATTAATATTTTTTCTTGGGGATAACAAAAGGCCATCAGTTATATTATCAATTGCAAATTTTTAAGAGTGATCCAATACATAGCTTATGTCATTATAAACATATTGGTTTCTATGTGTTTTAGAAGTGGCTCATAAAATATCCTACACTGAAAAGTAATCTGGATGAAACATTACAAAAATCAAAGAAAAATGTGTGTGTATGTGTGTGAGTATGGGAAGGTGGGTGCAGTGTATACATACTAATGAATGCATGGTGTATTTAAGTCCTTTAATGTAGGAAAATCATTTGACCACCCTGGGCCTCAATTTCTTCATTTATTAAATGGGAGGGGTAGAAATAGATATGCCCTTCCATCTCTAAATCTATGGTGTATGAACACAGCATGAGTTGAGTTTAATAAGATTAAGTTTTACTGGAAGTCAGCATAGTGGACTAGAAAAGCTGATGGCCTTAGAGTAAGGATCTGGGTTGGAATCTGGCTTCTGACTCTTGCTGACTGTGTGATTTGGAGCAAGCCACAAATTGCCTGAGCCTCAATTTTCTCACCTGTAAAATGGGGATAACAATAGCACTTACTCCATAGATCTGACAAAAGGATCAAATGAGCTAATATCTGTAAAGTGATTTACAAACCTCGAAGCTCTATGCTTTAGCTATTTTAAAGGTAAAAAGTCTTATACTTGAGTCCAATAAATTGACTTCACACATATAACATGGGAGGGATAGACCTATAGAGCAATTGGTATGAAAACAATCTGGAGGTTGTAGTGGACTGCACAATCCACATAAGTCTACTCCATGGTGTGGCAGCCAATAAAGTGAATGGAACCTTAGGCTTCCCTAAAAGACTTTACTGTGTCTAGGATTACAGAGGCTCCATTTTGCTATGCTAAAATGTTCAGCTAAATCTCTTTAGTTGTGGATACCACATTTCAAGAAGGACCTTGTTAAGTCAGTGTTTGTCCAAGGGAGGTTAATCAGAATAGTGAAGAGCCTCTTCATATCATATAAGGATTGGTTTAAAGAACCAGGGATATTTAACCTGGAGAAGAATTAAGGAGAAATTTGGCAGGTATCTTGTATTGTCAAGTATTTCAGGGTTTGCAACATGGAATAAAGATTAGACCTGTTCTATTTGGCCTCTAGCATAGAAAGAAGAGAGATATCCATTGCAGAGAGGAAAGTTAATCTCAATGTAAGGAAAAAATTCCTAAAATATGGCACTATTCAAGAATTAAATGGGTCAATGGGTTTTCCCTTATTGGAGGTCTCAAGAAGAAGCTAGATGACCACTTCTCAAGGTGTATTAGAGGGTATTTCTGATCAGTTATGGGTTAAAATATATGGCTTGTGAGATTCATTCCAACTCTTACATCCTATGACTGTGTGGAATTTGGCATTCGATGTTTTTCTGGGTGCTTGCTATACAACTTCCTCACACACATAGATTTAAGATCCGAGGGAAGGTTTGGACAGGACCCATCCTGGACATGAGACAAGGGAGGCTTAAAGATCTAAGAAAAATAACAGACAGACCAGCCTTATAAAGCCTTGCTGTTAAAGTAAAAATATAAAATTAACAAGGAGAGGATATCCAATCACTTAGGAGGCTATGTGTAATCCCATAAATCAGGCTATGTATTGGGACTAGCATTTGGGAGATTGTTCTGAGAACAGAGGTGATGATTGGCAAGTACCATGACAGAGGCATCTGTGATGTGCTTGCAAGGATACTCCATTTGTATTCAGAGGGCCCTAGTTCAAGCCACATAACCTCTTAACTCAGATGTAAAATGGGAATGATAATGCTTGTATTACTGACCTCGTGGGGTTCATGTAAAGATCATATATATAAAAAATGTTTTGTGAACCTTAAAGTACTGTATAAATGTGAGTTGCTATATATGGGACTATATAAATTTATCTCCTCAATACATTATTACCTAAGAAGCTATGATTTCATCCAAGTGGGTATTTGCCCTGCCAATGTAGATTATAACCTTCTACATCTTAGATGGTTTTTTAGAGTTTTGGAGGTGGCCGAGTAATCAAACTTTGGTCAAACTGGTGATGAGCTTCTCTGAATTTAGCTAGGTTGGTTTTCAGATGAAAGACATACAGTCATTCAGTGAGTAATTTTGAAGTCTTTCTAGGTTGGAAGGACTTGTCAGACCTGGTCATGGCCTTTAAGAACCCAGAGTCACCTGCAAACCATAGTGAGACATCAGAGTAGGCTAGTAATAGCAGTAATACAAATAATTACTGTTACTGAATTTTCAATTCAGTTCAATGAACATTTTTAAGCGCTTGCTAAGTATAAGACAGTTCACAAGACCTCTGTTTACTATCTTAAATGTCATGTACAAATTGCCCAATTCTCAATCAATTGACAAATCCATACATAGCATTGGTTATTGATTTGAACGGATCACTGAAAAGTCAATCACCTCATCCCCAAATCAATCAAATTACCATACAATTTGGTTTGGTAGTCGATGATCTAAAAGTGTCCATTTAGTCTGTTTTAATGGCTAAATCACATTAGGCATCACTCTGTCTATTTGGGCCATGTAATGATCAAGTTGGACTGACCACACAACTAGCCAATCAATAGCTCAACAGAAAATCAGTCATGTGGCCAAAGTACAAAGTAGAAAATGGATGCAAAAGATCCCAGATGAAACATAAAAGTCTAGATTCTCCCTTTTGCTATCTGAAAGTTTCTATCATTTAAAATTGACACAAGGTCTTATTGTCATGAATAAAATCCCTCCTTTCTCAGAGGAAAACACTATGAAAATTAATGTCCACTAACATCAATGTTTATTTGAAGTAAAGAGTCTATTATAACTCCATTAGAGAAGAATTGCTTGTGGCATAAAATTACTGTGGGAAGCCAGTTCATTGCTCCACCCTCCCATGCACGCATTGCTAAGTCCCTGTTGAGAATCCATTAGTGGGACCTGGAGTCACACTAGCCTATAATTTTTCTTTGCCTTAGGAAAACAGTAGCCTGTAATTTTTCTTTGCCCAGGGTTTTAAAAGGACTATCCCTGGCTGAGTCTCAAGCGTTCCGTCAGATCAATCCAATGCCTAAATTCTGTCCTAGCTCCCCACTAAACACCTTCTAAAGAAAATGAAAGCCTATGGAAGCATTCTTTATTCTTCCATGGTTTGTGTTATAACCAAAGAGATCCTCCCTTAGAGGCATGGCTTCGGTTTGTCATTGAAGGCTCGTTTCTAATTTTATAAATTGTCTCTAAGATTCCCATATATTTGGTTTCATGCCCAAGTTAAATGATGCCTATTTTTTCAGACTTTTCATTTGAATTGGGACCACTATGCCAATAGGACAAAAGTTAAACCACCGTACATCCATCATTAGCTGTTGTCATTGCTGACTGCCATATTTTTCATATTAAAGTGTAATGCTAATGTGAATATGGCTCTTTGAACAGACTATATTTGAAAAAAACTATTTAAATAGTTTTTTTAAAAAAATTAAAGTTTACATTTAAATGTACAGATGTAAGGAGATCTGTTGGGTGTCGTAGGAACACATGGATTAAAGTTAGTCAATGTCAGAGCTATTTCTTGATTACGTGCACAATGTGAATGACCTAAGAATCATAAAGAAATCAATTTCCCTTATAAAATGTAGGGAGATAGTATCTCTTTTTTCTGCTGGACAAAAAATATAGTTTTACTGTTGAAAGATCTAGAGATATACAAGAATGGGGGAGGGAGTTGCAAAATAAAAGCAAGTAGATGCTTCCTTTAATGATCTTTTATTCTGGTTCAAATTTATTTGTATGCCAATTTCTAGACCTGTCAGATATTTGCCCAGGATAAAGAATTGTGATCTCACTTCCAGAAATAGGAGCTAAAAGAAAAGGCAATATTAGCTGAGGGGCATTTTGCCTAGATTTTGTTAGCAGGCTTTGGTGGTCCAGACAGTCTATCTATGGGTAATAAACAATGTGCCTAGTCTGATCAGGGAGAGGCTTTCTATTCCTTTGTCTCCACAATCTGGCTAGCAGCTTCTGTGGGGGTGCAAGATCCACCAACAACCAGCACCCAGAAAGCTGCCAGCACCCGCCAAAACACAGGTTCTTTTGATCTGCCTTAATAAGGAAAGCAAGGTGAAGGGGTTGTCAAGCTTTAATTCAGCACACAAATATCATTCACTTAGTTCAGGGGAAAAAGTCAGCACACTGAACTTCAGAGCAAATTACAAACAAATTACAAACATCAACAGACAGACCCAATACAGATTCATAGTTATCACCATCTAGGTTCAGCCCGGGAGCTCAGAACAAGGGCTGGCCCAGAGTCACGCATGCCACCACTGCTGCAGGAATGAGCTCCAAGGAAGAAGCAGCCAACCCCTGGTTTTTATATCTTTTTCAGTGTCAGGGGTGAGTCACACATACGACTCACCCATGTGACCTAAAATCGTCACAAAGGGGCACCTTAAACCTATGTGGTCTAAGAACCTCTGCTGTCCCAGACATGTAAACTAGGCCCTTCCTGGAGTTAGCCCCACCTTGGGTCCCACCTTAGTTGCCAATCCACACCCACATAGGTTTTACATCTAATAGGATTTTGGGCCTGGGGCTTAGCACTTAGTAAGATTCAATGAAATAGCTAAATTACTCAAAGCAAACAAAAGCCAAACTCTTCAAGGGCACTTGTTGAACTAAGTGCTAAGGAGCCCATTTTGCTTACCAACACATCCTAGCATCCCAGGAGACTAGAGCAGAGATGGCCAGCAGAGCAAGTAGCCCAGAAGAATGAAAGTCTAGAGACTGGTAGTATAGAGCAATACCCAACAGCAACTACAAGACCAGCAATGAATATGGTAGGTGGAAACCAGGCCCAGTAAGAAACAGGTCCAGAGAGAACAATGCTATGAAAGTGGCTGAAGCTCTCAACAAACCTTACAATGTTAGAAGTGTGAGTTGGTGCTTCAAGTACGTTCCATAGCCACAAGTACTCTCTATGTGTGTGACCCCCATGGGAATGTACTTTCCATTCATGGTGTATGTATTTGTAAGATAATGCACCTCAAGATTATGGGGAAACATTGTTTTCTTGTACGCTATTTCATTAAATATTTTTTCTTTGAAATATGTCTTCTGAGCATAAAAGAAAACCTATTGGTAGGAGTTCATGAACTATAATTTTGACAGAGTCAGCTACTATGAACCTGGAGTCCCCATGTGCAGAAAAGGAATATATCAAGTACCATAAAAACAGTAAGTCAGTTTTATCCAAAAAGCTTCAACCTCCTTCCCCACCAAACCTTTGAGCTCTCTCCTTTGATATTACTTTGTGTAGGGCATAGAGACTGAACTTATGATTCATCACTCTAAGAAACAGCCATGTATGGAAACTTTGCTAATGCAGGTCAACACTTTCACTGCACTTGTCTTAAACGGTGCCTTAGATCACCGAGACTCAACCAAGTGACTTACCCAAGATCACACAGCCAATAGGTGTCAGAAGCAGGATGTGAAGTCAGGTCTTCCTGACTTGAAGTTGCACTTCAGAGATGTATTTCCTCAAAGACTCTCATAGCCCTTACACTTACTTCATATTTGTTTTATCTGTGTATACGAGCTATTTCTTTTTCAGGAGAACATAAGCTTTTTGACAACAGAGACTGTCTGATACTTTTGCCTTTATATCTCCTTTGCCTTGCCCAGGGCCTTGGAAATAGTAATAATGCTGACACTCTTATATTACTGTTACTACTATTACTGCCGCCGCTTCTGCTGCTGCTACTACTACTACTACTATCACCAATAGCTTAGCATTTACATAGCACCTACTATGTGTCAGGATATACTATCTCATTTGATCCTTACAACAACTCTGTGAGGTGGGTGCTATTACCGTTGCCATGTTGCAGTCAATGAAACTGAAGCAAACAGAGGCTAAGTGAATGACTTAAAGTCACAGAGCTAGTAAATGCCTGAGGTCACATTTGAACTTAGGTCTTCCAGGTCCGGCACCCTATTCACTGCACCATCTACTTGCCTCTAGTAAGCATTTAATAAATGTATGTTGAATTATTGGATTTAATTGAGCAGAGCCAAGGCAAGTTTCGGAACAGAATGATTTAAGTTTCACCTACATTAACATAAGGTACTGGTACCTCTGGCTAAAGTATAAAGTGGTGCCTTCGTCCCAGCAATTTCCAACTTAACACCTACGGATTTTTTTTTCTGGACTGTGACTGCCCTACATTGTTCTTTTGGCATCTATATTCCATTAATTTAATGCCATCACTGCACTCTTTCTTTCAACTATTCTGTTAACATTTTGGATACTTTAGTATTGGTTGCCATGGATTATGTGCTGGGATACGTTTCAGGGCTCTGCTTTCTGTGGCAGACATCTGTGGAGGGAGGGGTGGGGAGGGAAAAGAAATACTCAGAATTTTAGAGAAAGGACCTTGGAGAAAATAGCAATTACAGATCTTACTTATATGATGCTTAATGATTTATAAAGTGCTTACTTTATAACAGCCCTGGAAGTGGGTAATATAAACAGTGTCATTCTTATACGTAAGGGAAAGAGTTAAAATCACCCCCTTCCCTTTAGTTCTGATATGTTTATCAGGAGAAAACACATCTTGTTTGTACACTAAGTGTGAACAAGTCCTGAAGGCTATCCTAGGTGTGATAGAAAGTCTAGATTGTCTGAGGGACTTGGTTACTCCCTCTGGAGGCTATATTAAGAGATTAAGCTAGCTGGAAAAGAGATTTGAGTGAATGATGAGCCAAGAGAGAGCCTAACCCCTAAGGAGAAACTATTTGGAAGTAGAGGATGCTTTGGCCTCATGTCAGTGACAACCTCCTTCCTTCTCTTAGTGGGAGGGAGATTTGAGAGCTTTGAAGAGTACAGAGAATTTCAGACATGTCATTTTCATATCAATGTCCCAATAGCAAGAGAATGCTGGTAAATGTTTAACAATTGTGCACATGATACACTTTTAAATTTAATCGGTATTATTAACATTTTTCTCCATCACTTTCTTAAGTCTAGACAACTGGCAAAACAATAAATTAAGCCCTGATTTGTAGCATTTACAAAGGAACAAAGGGTTATACTGAAAAATTAACACTAGGTTCTCAGGAGTCCATTTGAGCTGGCCAGGAGCTACCCCTGCTAGCATCTCTGCAAGAGTTGATAGTGGTGGCTACATCTGGGGCCAACAACAGACTGGATGAGATGAGGAAAGCAGATTCAAGGTGTTACAATGACCCTAACAGAAAAAATTAGATTATACCCAAGGGGAACATCTTGATTTCTCCAGCAAAAGGACTTACTTCTAGGAGCTGTGAGTTGCCGCTTTGTCCCATAGATCCTTTAAGATTCACTCAACTTTCCCATGAACTCTGTATGTACTTATGAGAGGTTTTGGGGAAGATGTTTGTGGTAACTGTTCATACTATACTGTCTTCATTAACAGCCTTCCCTAAGATCTAATGAAGTCTAGTTGACTAACTGATATCAACCACAATCATGGGGAAAAGCACTGAAGTAGGCTTCTGAGCACTATTCCTCGACCCCCTGGGCCGGGGGCTCTAAGGTGAGGCAGAGTTAAACTCTGGTGAGCAACTCATCAGTATGAATGGGAGCTGGAAAAAGCACCTCCAGAGTCCATATGTGTTACATAGAGATGAAGGGGCTCAAATGTCTTGTCCAGAGTCATATAGTAGAGATCAAGTAATCTATCTCCCTCATTCTACAGATAACAACAGACATCTGGAGAGATAGCGCAGTATGGTAGATAGGAAGGTATCCTCTGAGTCAGTGACATGTGAGTTCATACCCTGCTGTTTCCATGTTGTGACCTATGACCCTAAGCAAATAATTTAATCTTCAGTGCTCTCTGACAATTCTCTAAGACAATAAATTTCAGGGAAGGTGTTGATATATTGTGGCAGAGGAAGTTCCTCACTGGGACCTCTCTGGAGAGTTAAAATCACTGGTCTGATTAAAAAAAAAAAGAAACAACATTAGTACTCTAAGCTTTCTAGTATATAATGTGTATCTGTGTGTATAATATATATATATATACACATATATATATATTTACGTGTGAGATATATGCATCTGCATACACATGCATGTGCATGTGCACGTGTACATGTGAGTATGTACATACCCACATGTTTGTGTGCACACATATATACATTTATATGTGTATATGTATGTACGCACAAATGACTCATCTTCCTGAATTGAAATCTGGCCTCAGACATTTACTAGCCATGTGATCCTGGGCAAGTCATGCAATCCCTTGTGTCTCAGTGTCCTTATCTGCAAAATGACCTGGAGAAGGAAATGGCAATCCATTGCAGTATCTTTGCCAAGAAAATCCCAATAAGGGTCATGAAGAGTTGGACATGACTGAATAACAAATACATGTGTTTGTGTGTATACATACACATCTATAATTTAATATATGTGTACACATATATTTACACATAAATATGTTGCACATCTATGCATGCATGTGTATATTGTGTGGTACTATTTAATCCTCAATAATTCTGTGAGATAAGTATATTCATTTTACAGATGATGAAACTGAGGCTTGGAGGGGTTAAATAGTCGGCCCATGGTCACACAAATCAGAGACGATAAGAGTCAGAGGCAAGCTATAAACTAAGGTGGCCCCGAATACATTTTCTGTGGTATTTCAACTCTACAACTTCTAGTATCAAACTATCTCTCAAATGAGGAAGTTTAATGCAATTCAACAAAGATTTTATTAAGTGATTAAATAAATAAATGAAACAGCTGAAGTCTAGAGAGGCTACATGATTTGAGAAAGGCAACAGAGCTTTATAATAAAAGAGCAGGGTCTAGAATTAAAGCTTCCTAAGTCACCACCCAGGGCACTTTCCAAGATGGTAGGGTATAGGTGTGTGGTACGGTGGGAAGACTAAACTTTCATTTGGAGGACCCAGGTTCAACTCTTCCCTCTGGCACCTGTAACTAAGGCTTCTTTGGGCCTAAGTTTATTATCTGTAAAAGGGGGGAGGGGGACGTGGGTAGATCAGATGGCCTCCGAGGTCCCTTCCAATTTTATATCTATGATTCTACAAGGTGCTCAATTCATGAATAATTAAGAATCAGCTGTGGTTTTTTTTTATTTTTAAGTTCTCTGGGATAACAGATTGACTAGACTAAGTAGGTAATCAAAAGAATCAACAAACTTATATTAAGTATTATACCATGTATTAGGCACTGTCACAAGTCCTGGGGATGCAGATCCAGAAAAAAGCGGCTGGGGGGGGGTGCTGCTCTTTAAAGAACTTACAGTCTATCAGGGGAGATAACATATATTTGTTAAATACATGTAGAATAAACATGTACAGAATAAACACATGATGGTTAAATGTAGGCTATGTAGGGAGGCAGGATACTAACAGTGGTGGTTTCAGTAAGGGCTTCACACGAAAGGAAATGAGGGATTATATGAAGAGGAGATGAGGAGGGAATGAATGCCGAGTGTGAGGATCAGTCAGTAAGTACCAATGCAGAGAAAAAGAGGAAGTCTCAGAATAGCAAGGTGGCCAGTTTGGTGAGACCACAGAGGACAGGGAGGGGAGTTATATATAATAACTTGATAACATAATAAGCTTTAATTTTGAACAGATAGGTTGTGGCAAGGTGATTTGTGTAGTTAAGTGATATTGAGCAGTGCCTATGTTTTATCATTTTATACTAGAAGCAAAAGGGAGCCACTGGAATTTATTGAGTAGGGGAATGACAAGGCCCGCTTCACACTTCAGGAAAATCACCATTGTGGCTGATGTTGTCTTTCACATTAGAGAAAAACTCAAATTGAAACATTCTCCACACATCCTTTTTTTTTTTTTAATGGAGAAGAGTCTGACTTCCCCAAACTGCTTTTCAATTTCTCAAAAATCTGCCTCAAGTGTAAGTAATTATATAAGCTTTAAAAAAAACAAGCTCCCTGCCTCTAAAAATAAATGGGGAAAATGGAATCTTTGGCCATTCTCACTGCCCTCATCCCACTTATTTTGCTGTTGTTGCCAGCATTGAATTTCTTTTCTTCAAAGCATTAACTTCTTTCCTGGATAAAATTATCCTCATAGGATGCCTCTGAGGTTGTTTCTAATAACTGTTGTTCAATTTTCTGCTCTGTCACAGTTGCTGTTGACACAGCTCAATATTTGACCCTGAGTTTTCTTAAAATAAAACTTCACTGGTTGCCTTCGTGACTGATCACGGGCTTTTAAATATCATAGTTATCCATATGACACACCAATTTATTGCTCCCGTGATTTTAGGACATCTGGTTTTTCTAGACATCAGGATCTAATTGAAGTTGGGTCACCTCCAACCTATCAGTCATTAGTCTATCAGTGTTTTGGCACCTACTTTACTTTTCAGAAGCGTACCTGTTCTTTCCCATGGGATTAAAACCACACTCAGGAGAATTCCATTTACTAACTCCTTGTTTAGAGCTCGGCACCATGCTAGTTGTTAGAGGCGAAAAATGAAATAGGGCCTGCCCTCATGAAGCAGACATTGTACTTGGCGGGGGGGGGAGGGGGGGGAAGAGGGGAGGGTATGTGTGCAACTTACAACATTTATGCAATTAAGTAAATATAAATGATATCCCAAGTAATTTAATTGGGGGAAAGAACTATCAGCTGTTAATATATGGAAAGCTTTGTGTAGGAGGTGGAAAGGAATTAGAAGTGATGTAAGCCCAGGTCACCCATGCAGAAGACACCAGAGACCTGATGCTTCTGGAATACTGAAGAGTTAGTACATGTGTGGAGATTCTGAATTGGCCTACCACATGGTTGGTTATAGTCTTTTCCCATCGGTTGCATAGCCAGAGCGGTATGTCTTGATAAACACCTGATAGGACAGTCAGGGCCTCTTCCTGAGTCTGTGTCTAAGGATGAAGGACTCTTTCACTCACAACTAGTGACATCATACTATGTCAGAGATAGGAGTCTCTAATGGGTATCTACGAGTTCAGAGATCAAGGTTGCATGTTGTAGCCAGCCTAGCAAAGAAGCCCTGAGGAGCAAAGGTCAGGGGATTTTAGACTTGAACTTGGTAGGATCAGTGCTATGTAGGGCCTAAGCTAAGGTGTGAGCCTAATTAACTGATACTTCCTCCCCTCTCCTTCACTCTTCTATACAAGAATGCTACTGGGAGGTTAGTTATGCCCTGGGGGTGTAAGGACAATCTTTTATGTTGTTTTTTCCTATATCTCAGTTGATTCTAGCCTTATTCTTTCAGTGACAGATCTGTTACATTTTAAGCTTCCCTCCCTGCCCCTAGTGTTCTCCAGGACCCTGAGAGGATTAGGGAGTCTCTTTTCTTTACCATTTACTTGCTCCCCCAGTGACTGTGTTTCCCCCATTATTAAAGACTCCTCTGACTAACAGTTCTATTTAACCACTTAACTTAGATTGCCTTTTAAAAAAGAATGTTTACTTCAAAGTTATAGAAAAAGCAAACATAGAAATGTTTCCTCAAAACTTTGAGTGCATAAATAGACCACATGGCCTCCAACTTTGGGGGTAGGTGGGTGGGAAGAGTGTTAGTATTTAGGGCCAGAGTTTAGCTCAGGGCTTACATAGCATTTGTCCCATCAAGTTCAAGTCCACAGTCTTGCTGGACTAACTTCCCTTGACCTTTATTCCTCAGGACTTTCTTCCTGGGCTGGCTGCAATACCTGATCCCTGCACTCCTAGGTATCCAGAAGAGAAGACTCCCTGGATATCAGGGCGTTACTGACGATAAATAGAAATGTTCTCCATTTTCAGATGCTAATGCAGAAAAAGCCCTGACTGTCCTAAATCAGGCAGTTTCAAAGATGCGTAATGTTCTGGCTATGTGGCCAGAGGAAAAGGGATGCAACCAATCATGTGATAAATCGACAGAGAATGTCCATATGTGTGCCAATTCCCCAGTCTCTCAGAAGCAGGTCCTCAATATCTTCCAAATGGGTGATACCATGTTGTGTGATCCTGGCCTGTGCAGCATATACATTTCATAGGGATTTCAAGATATAGAGATAAAAAGGGAAAGCATTTCAAGCCCCGGAAACAGTCTGGGCAAAGAGGTTGTATTAGGACTATTGTATACAACTAATGGGCAGCTAGGTGGCACCATAGTGGCTAAAATGCTGGTCCTGGAGTCAGGAAGACTCATCTTCCAGAGTTCAAATATGGCCTCAGACACTAGCTGTGTGACCCTGGGCAAGTCATTTAACTCTGCCTCAGTTTCCTCATCTGTAAAATGAGCTGGAGAAGGAAACGGCAAACCACTCTAGGATCTTTGCCAAGAAAACCTCAAATGGAGTCATGAAGAGTTGGACGTGACTGAAACAATTGAACAAACAAGCATAAAGAATAACAGATTGGCCAGTTTGGCTGGAATGTAGAGTTCATGAAGGAAAGGAAAGGGAAATAAGACTGGAAAGATAAGTTGGAATCCAATTGCTGAGGGCTTTTAATGCTAAAACTGTGGAAAAAACAGAACCATTAAAGCTTCTTAGGCAGGAGAGAGACATGGTTGGAACTATCCTTACAGAGAGCCACACCTAGAGAGATTCCCTTCTTCTGAAGAAAATGGAATAGGCCAAACCTGAAGGCCAAAGTGCCATGGGTAAATTAAAGTCTGGTCCTATAAATACTCATTAAAATAAAAAGAAACAATATTTAAATTTGTGGAATTCCTTTAGGGCCTCTGATAAAGAAATGTGAAAGAATTCTCCAACTTTTGTGGAGATGTAGACTACATAGAACTCAGTGTTAAGGAAGGCCTGGGTCTTCTGAAGTTTATTAGCTGTGTGAATATGGGCAAATCATTAACCTCTCTGAGCCCTGATTTCCTTGTCTGTAAAGTGAAGGACTTAGAAGTGATGTTGTCTAAGTGCCTTTCCAGTTCTAAATCTGATCCTTCTTCCTACAGACCTTTGCAGGGATAGATGCCAGTCCTGGTCACTCTACCTCATATGCCGCCATAAATCACTCATCCTGAGGAATCACTCAGCCCTTTTACTAAAAATGTATTCAAATATCCTCAGGTAGAAACAGCTCCCAAGGTGGTTAAAAGCAGTTAAAGAAGGTGGGAACATATTAAAGTCACTGGCATCAAGGTTAAAAGCAAGAAGGCTCCCTAGGATCTCAGAAGGTCACCACCAAAGTCCAAAAAAACAGCGTATATTCTTCTTCTTTAAAGGACCACAATTGGGATCCAGATTAATCCACCTAGGGGCAAATTTAATTCAAACAACTCCAGGTCTGTACTGCATCTTATTTGTTCACAACAATCCAGGCTGTTGTTATGAGAGTGGTGTGCTAGAGAGATAAGGAAACAGAGATAGAGAGACAGAGAAAAAGAGTGAGCTTTGACTTAAAGGTTTCAAGTTTAAGTGACTGGAAAACTGGGGGAAGTTTGGAGGGTGGGGGTAATCTATATGATATCTAACTATATCAATTCACCTATGGCCAAATTTAGGGGCAGCTAGATGGCTCAGTAGATAGAGTGCCAGGCCTGGACTCAGGAAGGCTCATTTTCCTGAGACATCCTGAAGGTAGTAGTGAATACATACAACAGACAGTTGAAATGGTACAACAGCAACTCAAGGAAGAAGTTACAGCCATTTACATAGGAATTGTCTGTAGAGTCACATATACAAATTTCATCTCTTTCCTCAGGTGAATTTTAGGTAAACAGAACTTTTTTATGTGTTCTGTCTTATGCAATGGATCACTCAAAGCCCAAACAGTCCTTTTACTAAAAAAGTGTTCCAATTCCACCAGTTGGAAGTAGTTCCAGGTATAAGCGGGTGACCTCCTAGAGAGCCTTGGCATTAGGAAGACTTGAGTCTAAATCCTGCCTTGGATACTTATTGGCTATGTGACCTTAGGCAAGTCATTTGACCTATGTCAAACCCAGTTTCCTCATCTGTAGAACTGAGATAACAGTAAGTAGCCTAACAAGGCTATTGTGAAGATAATAACAAGGTTATTGTAAAGCACTTTACCAACCTTGAAGTGCTATATAAATGGTAGCTTACTACTACTACTACTGCTATTACTACCTCAACAGCAAATGCTACTACTACTGCTGCTGCTGCTGCTACTACTACTATAACAACAAAGACTACTACTGCTACTGCTACTACTACCACCATCACTACTACCCCTATTATCACTACCACTACTACTCAGGAGCCAGTTGAATGATGGAAAGGGATAGAATTCTTTCAGCTATATAATCTTTGAGGCAGACATAACTTTTTCTTTAAGAATGGTACTCAAAATCTCTTAATCTCATCTCCCTCTGGTCCCTGAGGAAAACTTGAAAAGAAAAAAAAAAAACAGGAGCATAGCTTTAGATCTGGAAAGGACCTCCAAAGCCATCTAGATGAATCTCTGCCTTTTGTAGATGAGGAGAATTCAAACTGAGGAGATTAAATGACTTGCCCAGGGCTTATAAGTAGCAAGTAAATGAATGGCAAGGCTGGTTTTCAAACTGAAGTCTCCTCCTGGCTCAGATCCTCTCCCACCCAAGTCTGGCATATTTTCCCCCATCATGCCCTGTTATCTCCTTCTTCTAATTCAGTGTTTTACATTACATTCTCTGAATCATTGCCGAGAATGATTTCCCGAGAACATTTTAATTGTGATACTATGGATTTTTACTTCTCCTTTTCTGTTCTACCCAATCGGGAAACAAGAGTGTTCCTGGATAGAGAGCTCTCAATGAACAATAGAGGATATGGGAGACTCAGTGTTCTAAAGTGACTTGAAAAAATGAATTGTCACAGTTCAGTGTTTTGATTAATCCATGAATTCGTTCAAGACACGTGTCCAATATTGTTCCCAAACAAACAAGTGATTAAGTACCCTGGTAGACAAGCAAACAAACAAGCATTTACATGGAGGAAAACATCCTGGAAAATCCCTATATCAAGTTGTCTGGAAATTGGTGAAATGTGGGCTGTTTCTATTCCGATAAGAAATATTTCAGCAATAAGGAATTCACCTGTTTTCTGCCTGGTTCCAGACCAGAACACCACAAAAGTAGAAGAGAACAAAAGAGAAACCCAGGTCACACAAGGCATTTCAGAATTGTAATAAATGCTCAGAAATCATTTGAATTTCAAGACTATGTTTTATTTAGTTATTTTTTCTGCAAATCAAAGAAGATACAGATGAGAAAAGAGTTATTAATCTCAATTTTTTTCTGAAGTAGAAGGGGATTACACACAACTATACCAAATACAGGTTGCAAAAAAGGCAAAGGATATTTTATCCTCCTGACCATTTGTCCCCTACAATGTCTGAGGTTCATACAGATAGCAGATGGCAGGTTGTACAACTCCAGAAGCTATTTCTTTGGTATCATACTATCTCTGTAAGTTGCTTGAAAGTCACTTTTATCTGAAAGTAGAAGTGTAAATGTAGAGGTGGCTGCGATTTGTCTTCATGGAAATAATTTTAGCCTTTTACACACTCTAGAAGGTCCTCATCCCCACTCCCGTTTGCACTGATGAGCTGTATCTCCTCCCCTCTTCTGTCCCTGAGGGGCTCAAAAATAATGTGATTGCTACAAATTTGCTTCTGAGTTCGAGGTAGTCAATGGTTGAAATTGTCCTAGGAAAGAGCATTTTGGGTCCCCAAGTTTGGATGCTTTGCCAGGCTGCATTCCACAGGTCACTCAAACAGAACAATTTTCCATGCCAGCTTTTGGCTACTGGTAAATGCCAGTATGGATTTCAGTTCCTGGATCCCTGCTGCTCCAGCTCCTTTTTCAAGGTCACATGTTCACATCCTTGTCCGCTCACTCACCAGTACTCCTTCATATAAGAACTGAAAAGAACGACTATAAAGCAGTGAAGTACAGGGACACCATGTTTTCATGATCATATGGGGGCCCAGATAGAGAGAGCAGGCTCTTGGCACTGGCCCTACTTCTCTCCTCTCCCAGATGTTTACAGCAATTACTGCCTTGATCACCACCAGGAAAGGGGCCAGTTAGTACCTTTTATATCATACTCATTTCTGACTCAACAGAAGGAAACAGTCATAGAGTGCACGCGCTCTGCAGAATATACGGCAGGGCCCTTCCATTAGATGTTATCAAGTATTTATAGGAGCAGGTTTACTAAGCCTCCCTACATAGAACAGCATCAGGCACATTCTCTGAAGGTAGGGGTTCTATCAGCCAGCCTCCCATCACTGCATATTAAGGGGGAAACTAAAGGAATTATCTGGATAAATCAAATCAAAAAGACTCTTACCTCTATGCAATTAGAATATAAGCTCCCTGAGGGCAGGAAAGTTTTATTTTGGGGTTTTTGTCTTTACCTCCCTCTATACCTAGCACAATTGGTTTCATTTTGTTTTTGAAAAAAAAAACAACATATGTAGTTTTTTTGTATTCGAGATCATCTATCCTGTAAGATATTTGGATGGGACATTTTACCTAGGACATGGTATAGTCTAGCCTTAGAGGATTCTATCTGGCAGTGTTGCCTGGCAGTCTTTTTGGATTCTGATTCTGCCTTAATATGTTAGCTATGCCTTCCAGCTTTATTTAATTTAAATTTTTAATGAGCTTGAACTTTATGACTTTATCTGAAACTCTGATTAAAATGTTAAAAAAAAATCTGCCCCAGCTCAGACCACCAGGACACTATGCTACAGACTTCCTTTCCAGTTGATTTTGAATCATTACTCTTTGTTGGACCATTGAACAAGCTACAAATTCACTTTAAATATCGTTTCTAGGTCACATTTCTCTATTTTTTCCGTGAGAATACTTTGAGATATTGTAATCTAGGCAAACTATAGATATAGCATTCTCCTGATTTTATCCCTGTCAATAAAGAATTGGCCAGATTTCATTCAGCTATTTCCCAACCGTGGGCACATTTTTTTCGCCTACCTTTTTTTTGTTATCACAAATTCTGTTGTAAATATTTAATGTGCATATGTCTTTTTTTCTCTTTCCTTAGCTTTTGGAGGGTTTAAATCCAATAATAGGATCACTGGGTTAGTAATGAGATCTCTGGGTTAAATGAAAAGGTTTGATCAACTTTCCTTGCAAAAATCTCAAATTGCTTCCAGAAGGCTTTGTCTAATTCACAGAAATACCAGCTGTGAATTAGTATGCCTATTCCTCACACACCCAATATTGTATTTTCTCATATTCTCTATACTGGTTAACAGGTGACATGGTAACTCAAAGTTCTTTTAATTTGCATTTTCTGTTTATTTACAATTTTCAATGACATATTTAATGACTGTAGATAGGATTTGTAGATTTATTTCTTCTTTTAAAAATTAATTTACACTTTTAATGTTATACCAATCAAATTACCAAGGGTATACTTTATAAAACTTGATAAAATAATAACAAGATTCATTTGGAAAAACAAAACATCTAGAATTCCAAAGGAAATGATGAAAAGAAGTATAGATGAGTGGAAAATAGTACATCCAGACCTCAAACTTTATTATAAAGCATCAGTCTTCAAAATTTTGTTGTTGGTTAAAAAAATAGAGAGATCGATGGAACAGACAATAGTTAAGGGGTAATCAGAAACAACAGAACTCAATAACCCAATACTTGATAAAGAGGAATACATAAATTGCCTAGGGGGAAAAAAACTCCTTATATCAAAACTGTTGAGAAAACTGGAAAACATTCAGGCAGGTATTAGGCTTCGGCTAACACATTGCATTATATCCTATAATTCATCCTAAATGCATATATGACTTTAAAATTAAAAATTATAATATTTAAAAATAAGAAGAGAAGCAATTTATATATCTCTCTCAGCTATGGGTAGATGGAGTTTTAATAAAACAGGAGACAAAGGAAATTGCATAAGATAAAATAGGTAACTTCGATTCAACAGAAAAGCATCTGCACAGACAACATTAATGCATCTAGGACAAGAAGGGAAGTGGTTGAATGGGAAAAATAATCTTTGTATCAAATTTCTCTGATGAGAGTTTGGTATCCAATACATATAGACAAATAAATAGGTAAATAAACAAGTGTACATGTTTGTGTGTCTGTATGTATGTGTGTGCATATATAGATATAGACACAATAAACAGCCATTCCTCAATAAATAAGTTGTGAAAAGATATAAACGAACAGTTCCCCAAAGAAAAAACGGCAAGTATTCACAGCCACGTGAAAGAATGCTCCAAATCATTAATGATAACAGAAATGCAAATGAAAATAGCCCTGAGATTATACCTCACACCCTGCAAATTGGGAAATATGACAAAAGATGGATATACTCTGTGTTGGAAGGGTTATAGAAAGACAGGCACACTAATATATTGTTGGTATGATTCTATGAAATGGTAGAACCATTTTGGAAAGAAATTTGGAATTATGCAAAAGAATCAAGAAAACAATATTCACAGTAACTACAACAACATAAATGAAATGAAAACTAAATGTCAAGCAAATCAAATGTAAACATAACAAAATTATGAAGATCCAGCAGGACTTGAATGAAGAGACAAAAGAACACCCCCAACCCAAACCTTCATGGCACTGAGAGGTCTCCACAAGTGTTATACATTGCCCATGTTTGGGGATTTTTTTGAGTATATTGATTAACTGTCATGAATTTTTTTCCTCTCTAAAAAACCTATTTGTTATAGAGGGTGGATCTCTGGAAAGGGGAGTGGTGAAGATATTTGGGATAACTGTGATGAAATAAGAAACGGATAACAATAAAAAAAATATTTAAATTATCTATATCCTTTTATTTCTTGTCTGTTGGTGAATGGCTCTCAATTTCCTAAAAATTTTCACACAGATCTCTAAGATTAAGAACCAAGAACTACCAGGAAAATTTGGAAAGCATTTTGGTGAAAAATAGATTTATATAATCATCTTACAACATTTATCAGAATATATTCCAAATGAATAGCTGATCAAAACATTAAAAAAAAAGTCACAGGACATAGAAGTAAAGGAGAAAAAGTGGTTATATCTTTCAGAATCACAAATGGATGGAAATTTATATTGAGATGATAAAAACAAAATAGACCATCCTAAGTATATAAAATTTTTGCAGAACAAAATGATTGCAACTAGAATTAGAAGGAAGTATAAATATGTATGTATGTATAAAGTAATATGAAATTAGTATATGTTAGGGGAAAAAATTAATAGTATCAAACATCATTAATGAAAGGACATGGAGGAGATTATATCCATGAAGAAATTCATGCAATAAAATCCATGGCCTCAAATGTCTGCCTAAGAATAAACCAAGTGTGGTGCTAAACAGCATGAACTACATAGATATCTTAAGACAAAGAGGCAAATTTGGCCTTATGGATAATGCAAATACTTAGTAAAATAAATTGGACATATGATTGAAATTTCCCTCTGAAAGGAGATAAAGCATCACAAAGGAACAGAATGGTTGAAAGAAGGTGGAGTAGCATTAAGTTAAAAACAAACAGGTAACTGATATAGACCTTCAAACTGTAATGAAGACTACCCAACTCATTCTAGGCTGGCTAATTTCTCCCAACCTGCCTTCACACTGGCAAATCTTGCTTCCCCAAAACAGGCCACCACCATGCAGCTATAGACAAATACTTTCAGGGTCCTATGGGTAGGTCTTATACACTCCCATTATAACTCTTAAACTATCACCAATGTGCAACTCACAAATGTGATTCTAATTGAACAAAACAAGCCATTCACAATTTTGACACCATAATTTCCCAAACACAAATATTTACTCAACAAAAAAGCCAAAGCAGTAATCATTAGCATATTACCAATACTCAATATAAAGCAAATGGAATCAACATATCACTATCCACACACAAACCTGGGTCTCTCTCCTACTACTATACTCAGTATCTGTAAGGATAGTCAGTAGGCAAATCCTACTGTGCTATAAGAAATAATAAGCTCAGGAACACCTACACTACCTGATACTTCCACTCTGTTAACTGTTCTCTGTCTGATCTGCAGTCTCCCACTCTCCTGTAAAAAGTAATTGTTTCTCTTTTGGCCAGGAGCCCTGAGGGTCTTCCTCTCCCAGTTTGATATTCTTTCTTTTTGATTAAAGGGGCCATCTGTTGACTCACTTCTTAAAGAGGCCTATTCACTGAATGGGAATTATCTCACTCAGAGTGAGAACCTGAAAAGGCCTTAGCCTGAAAGGGCCAGAGTCTCCCATTGCATCTTGAGCCATCTCCAGTTGTTCTGGTGAATATCAGGCCACTGGACCTAGATGGCTCTGGAGGACAAAGTGAGGCTGGTGACTTTGCACAGCCCTCCTTCACTCAAATGAAAGTGCACTGCAAGTCATGTCATCATTTCCCTGATGTCATGGTCCTCTTCAAGAATGAAGGATAAGTACAAGTCTCCTGCGAGGCAAATCCTCTTCTACTCTCAAACTGGTGAAGCATGGACAAGCTCTTTTAAGTCATCATCACCCTTAAAAGGGCACTGAGAAGTGTTACACTATTACATTAGTTAGGTGTTCCCTCAAGCAGCAAAGCACATTAGGCTGTCTCCCTCTGTCTCTGAAAAATGTAGGAAAAACCTTTCAGCTGTTTGCTCACAAAGATTTTGAATCATCCAGTTAGCTGCCAGATGACCAAATCAGCAAGTAACTTGGTGATCCAACCTTGTCTTTCCCCTTTCTGCTTTTCCCTTTCAAACCAAAGGTGGCAGCAGAGTGCAAGAGGCTCTTCAGAGAGGCTTACCTGTTTTAAGAATGTAATTCAGTTATCTTGAATGAGCTTTATCTCTTATCTAGCCAATTAAGAACTGAAGCCTACCTGACTTTCCTCTTGCTCATTTCTTCATGCTATTTTGTAAAGCTGGCTTTCCTATCCCTACCAGCAGCTAAGTTCTTCCTCTCCTATTCCATTCTTTGCAACTTGAGTCACATCAGCATTGATTTTGATTATGGATACTAAAGACTAACCAAGTTGGAAGAAAAAAACTTGAAGAAAGAAAATGCTTTGGCTATTGAAAAGTAATGCTAAATATAATTATTTATAGAAACTTTCTGATTTATACTTAATTTTACAAGAAAATATTGATCCAAAATGTCAAATATCTCAGAGACCAATTTTGATATAAATAGTATTATATTTGCCAAAGTAAACTTTCTCCTATGTGTTTACAATCTAAAGAAATATAAAAATCTGTGTATGTATGTATACAGATACATACATATATGTATGTGTGTGTGTGTATATACACACATATATAAAAGATTTGCTAATTGCTTTACAAATATTACCTCATTTTACCCTCACAACAACCCTGGGGAGTAGATGCTACTGTTTTTCACATTTTACAGATGAGGAAACTGAGGCAGAAAGTGCCAAATGACTTAGGCCAATACACAACCAGCAAGAATCTGATATCCTTGAATCATTTTTCTTCTATTCATGAGCTAATTTTATAGTTTTCACATTTAAATGAAAATTTTCATCTTTTTAAAAATTGTACCAGCTACCAAGGCTACAAGGAGAATACCAGATTCTGTGTAAGTGAATTACCCAACCCTTTTACAAGTTGGAAAAATGGTAAAAATCCATGAATTCTGAAGTCCAAAGTATTTTAATTAGCCTGTGTTTTGATATCCAATATGATATAAATGATCCCTTCGGTTTTATCAATCAGTTTCATTCAGCTAGGTCAAATCATGCGTCCTTTCATGCTCTGTCTTCTCAGTATGTGCACCTGTGTTTATTTGGATCCCTACCTCAGGAGGGATTTTGCCTCTCATATTCATTTTTTGAATAGGTATAAGTTGAGTGAGGGTAAGTTGCTTCCTGAAACCAAAACTGCTTCTACTTTGTCCAACAAGAATAAAAGAATTCAGTATATAAATAGCTTTTAAAGATCTTTTTCCCTACTGTAAATGGCACACAGATGGTACTTAACTGTTCTCTGAATCATTTCCAAATATATTCAATATTCTCAGTAGGGAGAACTGGAGATGGTTGAGGTTCTATGGAAATCTTTAGAACTTGGGGAAATTTTCTAGAAGTTAGACCAAAATTTTATTACAAAGTTTTATTGCTAAATTCTATTATTAAGTTGTTTTGAGGAAAACTATTTTCATGGGAAATGATTGAATGAAATTCAATAATGTTTTTCTTCCTATATATGCCAATTGATGGAAAAGAATATCCTTAATACATACACATTATATGTGTGTATACACATACACACACACACACACACACACACACACACATTTTCAATCCTACACCCCTTGGCTAACCAGCCTCCTACAGATGGAACTTCTAACAATTTTATTTGGATTTCACTTTTCCCTGAGAGATTTGCCATTCTGCTTCCAGGCCACATCTTTCTTCCTTTCTTTCTTTTGAAGCTCTCTCTTCTTCTTTCTTCCTCCTACTCCCTTTGCTTCCAAAAAGAAATAAGATAAAATAAATGCAGCAAGTAAACTGAACTGTACCCTACTCATCTTTCATACTTTCCCATTTGTATGAGGAAAAGCAAAGGGAAACTAGAAAATATTTCTTACTGATCATAATAACTCCATTTCTACAGCATGTACTTCCTTAGAGGGCACCTCCCTTGAAACATCCTGTGCAGGATGTGAAGCTCTCCTAGGTAGCAAATAGTGGTGACATAACACTAAGAGAAGAAAAGAGGAAGATAACATAAAGGTAGGGAGAAAAAAAGACTAGAATGGGGCAAAATGGAAGGGCAGAGGAGGCAGCAAGAATCCCTGATCAATAAAAAAGTTTTCCTTCCTTAAAAAGCCCAGGCTTACAGATATCTGAATTGTCCTTTTGTGGTTGATGATGCCCTTGGCATTCTGCCTCTGAAATTAGCCATGGTGTGATCATTTTAATCAAGGGCGCTTAATGGCACCTTGAAAGGATCCTAGAGAAGCTGGAACCACAAGGAAAGAGAAAACTACGTATAATACGATTAGAGAGCTAGGGCATCAGAGAGTCCCTAAATTCCCTAGGGGGATTGAAATCCGGAATCTCAACCTAGACCTCCTCTCCCTTCCAACTTCTCCTACTTAGTGAACAGAATAGAAATAGGAGAAACATCTGAGGGAAGAAGTGTGATCACTGAAACGGAGTGAAGGTTAGTGACAAAGAAGAGAAAGTGAAATAACCCACCATCATGGAGTAGAGATAGGAGAATGTAACTTTTCATCATTCTCCTTCTTTAGTTCCCTTCCCACCTGCCTCCCCCAACCCCAACACTCACATACACAATGTTTGGAGTTCAGGGTGGGGTGGGGAGGGGAATAAGGTGAGTCCTTTGGTAACAGGAAGGAATAAATTCCTTCAACTAGAAATGTTGAAGAGGCCAGTGCCGTTTTTTTTTTTTAATCCTAAAGGATAAACAACCTTTGGTTTGGGGCTGGCTTTGGGTTTCAAGAATGCCTTTAGATAGCAGAAGAGCTAATATGGAGCCAAGGGGAGAGGAGTGAAGGAGCTAGTGGTTTTTGAAATGCTCTAGATTGGAGAAAGAGAGACAAATGTTTCATGCTAGGTTGTTTAGCACTGTTTTTCAGGAAAGGAAAGAAGAAAGGACAGATACTCTGTCCAGCATTGTTGTACACTGAACTGAAGCTTCCTGTGTGGCATATATCTCTGGAATCCAGTTTAGAAGATGGGATAAAGAAGCCCAGCATACCGCCTGGAAATCATGGTAAAGTTACCTACCGACCACAGGGTCAATAAATAAATAAATAAAGCTGTGCTGCAACTTTGATGTTTGCAAAGCTGTTTATATATATATATATATATATATATATATATATATATATATATATATATATATATATATATGTATATATATACACACACACATATATGTATATATACACATATATACATATATACATATATATGCATATATATACATATATGTGTATGCATATATATGTATATATTCAGGTATTATTTTATCTAATTTACAAATAGTGAAACTGAGGCTCAGGTTAAGTGATTTGTCAGTAGTCACACAGCAAGTAAGGGGTCCAAGCTGGTTACTGAGTCTGGGTCTCTACTGACTTCGGGTTCAGGTCATTTCCCACTAAAACATACTGTCTTGGTATCGAGGTTCTGCGTTTACTATTCTGGTTTCCTCACTACCAACAACCATTAGGGAGCTAGGATTGAGACTTAGATATGTAAGAGGCAGCATGGTACAGGGAAAAGAACATGGGATGGGGAATCGGAATAGCTGGGTACAAATCCCAGCCCTGCCATTTAATTTCCAAGACACTTAATCTCTCTGAGCCTCGGTTTCCTCACCTGCAATGAGAGGGAGTTGGGCTCAATAACATCATATATCCCTTCCAAGTTTAAATCTATGGGCCTATGAACCTATTTTTTTTTTTTTTTGCTCTTTTCAATAATCAGGCCATTCTTGCTCCTTTCTCTGGCAAGAGAATAATGCACAACTTGAAAGAGATGTCTAGGGAATTTTTGATATCTCATTTAAAAGAAAGACAGTAATTCTTATCAAGAAGGCCAGGTTGTAGATAATATGTGGACTCAGACCATAGGGAGATCTGTGTTTTTGTGAAGCTCCCAGAGACTGAAACCCATTGCAGTATTTGAAAATTGAGAAGGATGATGAGCAAACCTGTTAATGGTACCTAGTGCCGCTGTATTCCAGGCTTGGGAAACAGCTGAATTTACCATAATGCAAGGAGCTCACTAGGACAGATAAGAATTCCACCCTAGCATTTCATCACACACCAGATGAAAAGCAATTTAAATAACAGTTGTAAGAAATGAGGTTTGGGAAACGTGAGATTGCATGTAGTGGAACAGGTTTTTTGTTGTTTTTTTTTTATGAATAACACTTCCTACTGAAATGCTTTCTTATAGGAGATTTACATCAGATTTTGCAAATAATAAGTAGCTTTTAAACCAGGTAAATTTCCACTGTGTTTTACAAATTTGGTTGGCAAGCTTGCAATCAGAAGTTCGCAGTCTTGATCGGAAAATTCAGGGCGATGTTTCTGTAACAGATTTTTTTTCAAAATGCACCACAAGCATTTTGTTTCTCATTCTTTCATCCAACAAGCCAGATACCTACTACTTGCCAGGCACTGCGTTAGAAGCTAGGGTTACAAGACAAAAATATAACAATCCCTATTCTCAGAGAGCTTTCTTTCCCTCAGGGGACATGCAGATAGAGACATAGGAGTCATAGAGGTAGCTATATGGTACAGTGTATAGAACACTGGACCCAGAGTCAGGAAAACCTGAATATAAATCTAGGCTTGGATACTTACCAGTTTTGTGACCCTGGGCAAGTCACTGAAACTGTTTGCCTCAGTTTCCTCAACTGCAAAACAGGGATAATAAGAGCACCTACTTCCCAGGGTTGTTGGTTGTGAGGTATTTGTAAAATGCCTGGAACATGGTAGGTAGTATATAAATGCTAGCTATAGATGTCATTATCAACATGTACACACAGATAGGTGAATGTGAACTATATACAAATAAATACAATAATGTAATGGGGGGAGGAGGGGAGGAACACTGATAAATCAGGAAATCAGGAAAGGCTTCTTATAGGAGGTGGCATTTGAACTGAGCCTTGAAGGGAATTAAGGATTTTAAGAGGTAAGGAGGAAGAGCATTCCAGGCATGGGACATGGGCATTGCTGAGGAGACAGCAGATGGAATGTCTTGTACAAGGAACATAAGTAGGTGAATTTGGCTGAAATATGAATTGTGTGAAGGGAAGTAATTAAAATAACTTTGACAATTCTCTTCCCATATTGGATCTCAGTTCAGATCAGTCGTTGAAAAGTTAAGACTAAAAACTATGTCCTAAGAATTTTGATCATTACCAAGGCTGGTTGAAAATAGTCAAGCTTTAGTTCTTCTCAGCAAAGCAAGGACCTAAAATAATTCCAAAAGACTCATGATGGAAAATGCCATCCACATAAAAGAACTATTGAGTCTGAATGCAGAGCAAAGCAGACTATTTTTCTCTTTTTTGTATTGTTTTATGTTTTTCTTTCTCATGGTTTCTCACATTCTTTCTAATTCTTCTATACAACATGCCTAATGTGAAAATATATTTAATGGGAATGTATATGTAGAGCCTATATCAGATTACATGCCATCTTGGGGAGGGGGAAGGGAGGGAGGGGGCGAAAATTTAAAACTTATGGAAGGGAATGTTGAAAACTAAAAATAAATAAATTAACTTATAAAAAATGCTTATTCCTTTCCTCTTTGGAAAACATAAATATTCAAAGTTAGGAATTCAAGCACACACATACAAACCAAAGCCAAAATCTATTCACATTTACAGATTGCAAGGAGAAAAAAAATACCTGATGAGAATAAAGGTGAGTGGAGAGTAATCTCCAAACAAAGCTAGGAGGGATCATTCAGTGTGGCCTCTTTAACCAAAGGCTCATAGTAGGTACAATTAAAAGCCTGATTACATTCAACAAGAATCAGTCCTGATGTACATATTACTTATATTGTAAATAGATGCAAAATGACCAATCAG
Organism: Phalanger gymnotis; assembly: GCA_028646595.1. Taxonomy (NCBI): domain Eukaryota; kingdom Metazoa; phylum Chordata; class Mammalia; order Diprotodontia; family Phalangeridae; genus Phalanger; species Phalanger gymnotis. Next base: position 139,488,299 of record CM053622.1, read on the forward strand.
GTGATAACGACACAAATAGGTAGCCACAAATAGCCACAAATGTGACTATTAGGAAAGCCACTGGAGGATATAATTAGAATATGCAACTTATACAAGTGGTGTATATCAGAGGTAGCAGTAACTGTAGACAGAGCACTGTGGCTGGAGTTAGGAAGTCCAAAGTTCAAATCTACTCTCAGAAATGTTCTAGTTATGTGACCCTGGGCAAGTCACTTAATCTCTATTTGCCTCAGTTTTCTCAACTGCAAAGTGGGGATAATAATAGCACCTACCTCACAGAGTTGTTGTGAAGATCAAATAAGATAATATTTGTAAGAAATGCTTGATAGTACCTGACACATAGTAGGCACTACATAAACCCTCATTCTCTTCTTTCTCCTCTGGTAAAGTATTTAAATGAAAGGACATTACTAAAAATCAGAACCATCAAGAACATAGCCTTTAAAATGTTTTGATTCCCCCCACCTTATCCTTTATACCTTTTAACTGGTTTATTACCAGGAAATTAATCCAAGTAAGCTCTAGGTGACTTTATCTCCTTGGTGCTAGCAAACTTTTTGTCTATAGATTGCCTGATTCAAATGGAAGCAATTCAAATGATAGAGATCCATTGAATCCACTGAATCACTTCCATGTAAATTGTCTTAGGAAGATTCTGAAGATCACCTGATAAGATAAGGTACCAGACACTGAGGTCTTTTCTCAAGCTAAACTGCCAGTCATTCAAACTCTGCTTCAGAGAGCGAAACTCCGATGTTTGAATGCAAAACATACGCTTACCAAAAAGACTATTTTATGGAGAATTCTCACAGGGCAAGCATTCACATGGTGGTCAGAAGAAGTGATATAGGGACATTCTCAAGATCTCTCTTAAGAACTTTGGAATTGATTGTGTGACAAGAAAGACACTGGCACAGGACCACTCAGCATGGCGTTCCCACATTGGAGAAGGTTCTGTGCTCTATGAGCAAAGCAGAATTGAGACATCTCAAAGGAAACGCAGGATGCACAAATTTAGAGTATCCACCCCAAATGTTCACATGTTCTATTTGTGCCCAACTTGTGGTAGAGCATTCCGAGCTCATATTGGTTTGATCAGCCATGTTCCAACACATTGAAATTTGACTCTAGCATAGTGTTGTCATTTTTGTCCTCTTCCAGAATGAAAGACAATAACCAAGCAGATTGCCTTGTGGAATCATTTAAAATGGCATTAATGGGTCATTTGCATAACAGTCACACTCCAGCCATTGGGTCCACATTCTGCTACTAAAGTTCTGCCCACCTTTAGACAGATCTCCAAAAACAAACACCCTAGTGGTTTTGTTTTGACTATAATGAAGTGAGGTACACCAAAGCCACCCACGATGGTGACCTCTCCTTCCCAACACGCTCATTGCAGATGTGAGATTTCATAAGTTGCTTTTGTTTATTTGTTTTCCCACAGATTCTTTCCCATCAGAAAATCCCTATGCCAATCTTACGGATAAATGAAGACCCAGTGAACAGCAACAACAAAAGGGAAACAGCATTGTAAAGGCAGGGATTCCCAACACATTCCTGTCTGTAGAATCTTGGACTCAAAAATGCCCATGCTCCACCAATTCTGGCCATCTGGGTCACACTGAATATGCCTAAAAATCATGTTAGAGTTATCCATACATCTACCATTATGCAGAATAAGCTTAAATTTTCAGGTCCTTGTCATTTTGAAAAACAACAGCCTTAAAATAGCCCTTCACAGATGTATATGATCGCTCACTAGACCCTTCTCTTTGCCTTCTCCCCACTCCCTTCCTTAGCTCTAACTCATCCCCCACTCCCCTCTTTCTTTATTTAGTGAAAATCATAGTCACTTAATAAATCACAGACCTCAGATTACCACTTTCCAGGGGAAAGTTCTGCAGCTGGACCATTTTCATTTTTCTGACTACTACATTTTTTTTTCTGTAACTACCTACATCTTCTCTTTGTTTCCTTCTTCTAGCTTGAGAGCCCACCATGCTGTACATAATTAACCCTTCCTGTAACTTGTATCTGACTATGAATACAAGATTAAATTTATTCCAACAGATATTTATTAGAACCTACTATGTACCAAGGAGAGACACCATAGTATAATAGCTGGAAAGCCAGGCTCAGTCCTAGATTCAAGTCCTAACTCTAAGACATACTGGCTGTATGACCTTGACAATTCATTTAATCTCTAAGTATTCTAGGTAATCTTTTGGACCAGAGGTTCTTACCCCTTTCTGTGTCATAGAGCCCTTTGGTAGATTGGTGAAGCCCATGGACTCTTTTTCAGAATAATAATTTGTTGCTTATATTTATACTTTCTAGGAAATGCTAAACTTCAGCTAGAGATAAATGAAAATAAATAGGTTAATTTTTTCCCTCATCTACATTCACATGCCCTTCAAAATATATCCATTGACCCTTTGTAGGTATATGATCCTCAAGTTAAGAACCCCTATGTCTGGTGTAGGACCTTATGCCAATGAATTTACATATCTCGTATCTATTTACTATGTACCAGGTACCTCAAGACACCAAAATCAAATACAGTCCCTGCCCTCATGGCACTTGCATTCTACTATGGAGTGAGTTAGGGGTGGGACAAGTGGTATATACAAAGCAGATACAGAATAATTTCAGGACAGATAGAGGAAAGCTGACACATGGAGGAATCAGGAAAGGTCTTTCATAGGAGATGATGCTTCAGAAGAAGAGAGCTAGTGATTCCAAGGAGTAGAGGTAAAAAGGGAGAGATTTCTAGGCATTGGAGGGAGGCAACCTATGCTATTTACCCACTGCACAGGATCAATGTTATCTGAAACTTGGCCATTGCCCAGCTCATCAAATATAGTCACTCCCTACTTCCCACCCCCATTCTTTGCCCAAGGTTATTTGAACCTGAAAAGACTAAATATAAAACATTCTCCATTGTATGGCAAGGGAAGACCCATGCTCTCATTGCCTTACATAGCACTACGGAAACATGGTCACATTCCATCATTATTGAGAATCCCAAAGGATAATGGAGATTGCTGTTTGAGAGGCAAATTCTGGATTTGGATGGCTGTACTTAAAGGCTACCTGAAAATGTTAGTGCTTTTGAGATTCTCCACGAAAGTGAGAGTTAGAGAAATCCTCTTACAGGTGAATGGGTGTCCTGAGTTACTTACCAATTTTTTTTTTCTATTTTGTCATTTAATTCAGAGACTTTATTTTTATTCTAATTTAATTGAGAGGTAGTGCGAAGTAGTTGAGCTCTTGATTTGATGTTTGGTTATTTAATATGCTAGTGATTTCCCTCTAAAACTATCTTCAGTTTATCACATATGTAGCTTATTTGTTTACACGGTTGTTCATTTGACTGTGAGCTTCTTGAGAGCAGTGACTGGTTTATTGGATTTATTTGTAAGCCTAGTACTTAGCACAGTGCCCAGAACAGGAGTAGGTTCTGTGAAGTCTGCATTCAGTCAAAGGGCTGCACTTGAGGACCTAAAGGGATGGGATACATGTGGCCTTGAGGCCATAGGTTCCCTACCCCTGGCCTAGATCATAGGAGCCATTTATTTAAATGCATGTTGATTTGAATTGGATCAGAGTTCTGCTGACCCAGTTTTAAATCCTGACACTTGCTAGCTGCATGACACTGGGTGTCATTTAATCCTCATTTTCCTCCTCTGCAAAATGGGGGTGACAACAACTGAAACACTACCTACCCTACAGGACCACCATGAGGCTCAAATGTCATAGTATATATAGAGTGTGTCGTAAAGTAAAATATTGCTTTATTAACCTTAATTATTTAATTATTAAATTAAGAATGGCCTATATGATAAGTCAATAATATGTTGCTAAAAAAAATCACAAAGTTTAAAAGACATTAAGGGGTCATAGTAATAACAAGAGGTGGCTAGGTAGCACAGTGGATAGAGTGCTGGCCCTGGAGTCAGGAAGATCTTAGTTCAATTCTGGCCTCAGACACTTACTAGCTGCAAGACCCTGAGCAAGTCACTTAACCCTGTTTGCCTCAGTTTTCTCATCTGGTGAAGGAAATGGCAAATCACTCTGTTATCTTTGCCAAGAAAACCCCAAAATGGAGTCACAGAGTCAGATGTGACTGAAAAATGACTGTATAACATAATAACATCATACCTGTTCTTAATAGTTATCATAACAGTAGTGAATATGGATGCTAAATCCTCCACAAAGACTTCCCTGAATCCCTCCACCCAATCAGTGAAGTTTTTTTCTCTCTCAGACTTTAGAAAGCTACCCAACATGCATTGGTTTCCATGAGTGCTTTCATAGGATATTGGGATCCTATTACCTAAATTTGTGGAAATCTAGACAAACACTAGACATGAAGTGTATTTTGAGATGTCCAGAAGTAAACTCCAGGTAACACCATAACAAACCAAAGAGATATTAATCTTTTGAGCCAGCCCCCAGAACTGAGTCTAGTATATATGAGACCCTGACAAAAGGTGGCAATACTTAATGTTGGAGAGTTTATGGAAAGATGGGCACACTAATGCAATGTTGATAGAGCTGTGGATTAGTTTAACTCGTGGAAAGCAATTTAAAATTAAGCAAAGAAAGAGAATGAGGGCAGGTAGATAGCTCAGTGGATAGAGCATGGAAATCAGGGAGACCTGAGTTCAAGTCTGGCCTCCAACACTAACTGTGTGACCCTGGGCAAGTTACTTAACCTCTGTTTGCCTTAATCTACTGAAGAAGGCAATGGCAAATCACTCCAGTATCTTTGCCAAGAAAACCTCATGGACAATATGGTCCACAGGGTCTCAAAGAATCAGACACAACTAAACATCAATAACAAAGGAAGAGAACAAATTTTGTAGCATTCACTATTTATTATTTTGTTATTCTCTTTCTATCCACATAGTCATTTCATTTATTGTTTTTCCTGGTTCTGCTTCTTTAATTTTGTGTCATGGTCATCATGTCTTACAACTCAGTAATATTCCATCATATTCACATATCATAGCTCATTTGTCCATTCCCCAATTGGTGGGTATCTACTTTGTCCATATTTTTAAACTCAGACATCCTACTTTTAAGCAGTCACATAAGGAAGTTAATGACTAAAGGAAAGTTTCCTATAAACTGCAATATTTATAGCAGCACTTTTTGCGGTAGCAAAGAACTGGAAACAAAATAGATACCTATCAATTGGCGAGCAGACAAACAAACTGTGATACATGAGTGTAATGGAATTTTACTGAGCTGTAAGAAATGATAACCATGATGAAAAATGAAAAAAGCAGAACCAGGAAAACAATAAACATAACGACTGCAACTATGTAAATAGATAAAACAACGACAAAACAATAAAAGGTGAATGCTACAAAATTAAAATGACCAAGAGTGTCCCCCTAAGGTAAAACTATGAGAAGACACCTCTCATTGCTTCTTTGCAGAGGTAAGAGATTGGAATGGAGACCGCTGCATATAACTTCAGACTTTTTTAATGTTATTTTTGTGAAGCCTTTTTCTTCTTCTTTTTTTTTAATTCTGTAATAAAAAGGATGATTCTCTTGGGTGAAGTTGGAGAAGGGATACACTGAAAAATGTGAATGAAATAAAAAAAAATCAATGAAATTTATATTAAAAAAGAAGTGCCAGGTTTCTCAAGGAGAGAGAAAGAACTAATAATGGGGCAGGGAGCAGCTTAGGAAAGACTTCATCTAGGAAGAAGCATATGAGAAGATCCTTAAAGAAAGCTACAGATTCTAAGAAGCAGAAATGTAGAAGGAGAGGATTCCTGGCCTTGGGAACATTTTTATCTCAAAGACCTGAACAAAGGAAAAGACAATAGAGGGTAATACAGAGAGGTTTTAAGGTGAGGTGCTATATGAATATTAGCTATCATTCTTCAGGCAAGGCGATCTTCTGGCCTTGCTGACCCTATCCTGATTTTACTAATATAAGTTTCTTCCAATTCTAACTCACTCTTGCTATAATTTAAATCCAGTCCTTGTTTTGACAAAAAATAATTGGAACATACCTTCAAAGGGACAAGCATACTCTGAGCAAAAATCCTACTGTTTGTACAGAATTTGGTCTAATTCCTCAAATCGATGTATGAGAACCTTCATTATTATCATCATCATCATTATTATATTACTACACTACTCCTTTATGTCCCCATAGCCATCTGCCCTCCAAAGCAGCATTGACATATATTCGATCACACTTCAAAAAAACGTAGCCTTAAGCTAAATCACAGAAAGCTACTAGGTAAGGTGTCCTGTATTAACAAGTGTCTTTATTCATTCTGAATATTTAGAACTTATGACAAATACTTTTTCCTAACCTTATTTCCAAAATGGAGATATCAAAAAACACAGAATAATGGTTGTGCTGAGTCTGCGCATATATCAATTGATTGAATTCAGCTTAATAACAGATGAAGAAGGGGAAAAAAAGAAACCATACTGAATTGATCAAACAGGTTTGCAGGTTTGAAATGTACGATGAAAAATAACCAGTTTAACTGAGTTTGTCACTTTTAACTGGCTGTTTGGATATCACATAGCTTAAGAGTTTGCCTATATGAAGCTAAAGAATACACCAATATAGTCAAAAGGAAGACAGAAGCAAAGGGGAAATAAAAGCAACTATTTGTTTTGTCTATACAATGCCAATAGACTTATTTGTCTATTTTTTTTAAATGGCCAAGTTGACTAGGTATTTGGGCATCACATATACAGTCTAAATATTGATCAAACATCAGCAGTTTGGCCTAAAGATGGGCAAAATAAACTAAATTGGGTACCCATCAAGTCTACAGGATGATCCTCCCTTGCTTATGAACCTATAGGCTTAACCTATAAAGAGAGAGACCTATTGACTATTCACCGCTGAAATGAAGCTCATAATTGTCAGGTCTGGTAGCAGTCTGTTAAGAAGTAGGGGAGAAAATGCTTTATTGACCACAATAAAAGAATTATCTCGAGAAGCTTCTAACCTCAAATAAAAGCTCAGCTGAAAGCCGTTGTGATCCTAGGAGCATGGCAAATTGATTTGGAAGGAGAAACAGTCCACTTTTTGATCAGAAAAGGTCACTGTTCATGCATTTTCTCAAATTTAAAAGGTGCAAAAAATAGGAATTACATTATGCCATCTTGAATTACACTATGCTATTTTCCAATTATACCATAAATTTTCTCAGGATGATTCAGGTTCCAGTCATCTAAATTAGGATAGGAGGTCATTAAGTTATATGTGCTAAAATCTATTTTCCAGAAGTAACTCAAAGGTTAAAAGAATTGTATAGGAAACCAAAGGGGGTAATTGGAAAACTAAAGAACGATGTCTCCACTGTTCCTTTGTTAGGTGTCCAAAGGGGACGTTACTGAAAACCTAAAGATAGACTACAAGGCTCATAGGAGGTAAATATGGGCTGGAAAAGGCAATAACCCCAGCCATGTGAGGACCTGTTTCCCACTGTGTTGATTATCTATGTACCACAAAACTCAATTAGCTCTTTTCTTTCTGCCTGCTTAGAGCAAGTTGGGTTTCTGCAGGCAAACTGTGGTGAATTCTATGACTTTTCACCTTGAGAGCAAGAGGTTGTGAGCGAGTCTAAAAGCTGATGAGAATAGTGAAATGCAGTTAGAATACATGGCCTCAGAAAAGGAGCCAGAACTAGCTAATTAGTGGGAGCTTGGGAGCAGCGGTCCATAAAAGCTGGAAATCAATACTCGAGGGATTGGGCATCTAAATGAGTCGTTTAGGTGGCCCTGGGGATGGAGAGTCAAAAAGTCTTGTGTTTGAATCTCTCCTTAAACTCTCATGTGACCTTGGGCAAGCCTCTCTAAGCTTCTTTTTTCTTATCTCTAAAATGGGGATAACAATAGCACCTGCCTCACAGGGCTCACATGAGAAAATATGATCTACTGAGCTTCTGATTTTCCTTCTAAATATTTTAGTGTTATGTTCACAGGATTTATGTTGAAATTTTTGCAGTGTGGAGATATAATGATCATACCAATTCAGAAAAGAACAAATCTTTATAAAGTGAAGAGAATCACAATGAAAACGACTGAAAATCAGATGTTAGTTCTAATCCAACATATAAAGAGAAACTGGAATCATGGGATTCATATCATAGCATTGTTCCTTCTCTTCTCCTTCACAGTGAGCCCTTTGCAGTCTAGCTTCTGTCCTGGCCTGAACTGAACTGAAATCATTCTCTTCAAGGGCATTACAGATCTTTTTTTTTTTTTTTACAAACTTGAATGACATTTGGGGACAGGGTCCTCATTACATTTTCTGCAGCATTTTATGCTTCTGATTACGCCCACCTTCCATTCTTTATGTATTCAGATTCTTTTTCTACCATAAGCACTTTCATGCCCTAGAGGAACTTCTACCCAGGGACTCTGCTTTCCTGATTTGTAGAATATTAACCTCAGTCACGTTTCACTACCATACCTTACCTCTCGCCCTATCTTCCACACTCTCCTAGTGAGTCACCTCGCAACCAAGGACATGCCTTTTCTTTCCTATGTACCCTCTAGTTCTGGAAACATGATCCATATGAAGAATTATCAGGAACCTTTGTTCCTGAATGATCCATGTCAATGTACTCCCTTTTTGTCCCTCTCATCCTCCTTTTGACTTCCTAGACCAGTGTGGCTTTCACTATCTTTAAATGTTCTCTACCCCTTTAGATTATAGACTTCTTAAGGTCAGAGACTTTCTTTAATTAATTAAATTAAAGACATTTCTTTAAATGTTCTCTACCCCTTTAGATTATAGACTTCTTAAGGTAAGAGACTTTCTTTGATTTTGTACTTGTTATTTCCAGAACTTAGCGCAAGGCTTGGAAGCTAGCAAATACTTAATAAAGGCCTTTAAATGAATAAAGCAAGTCTTTCATTCATTATTTTCCTACTTCTCTGACATTTCCTTTCCATTCTTATTTAGAGAGGCAACTAGGTAGTGTAGTACATAGGTTGCTGGATTTGGAGTCAGGATGTTTGGAGTTCAAATCCTGCCTTAGACACTTACTATATGAGACTCTGGGCAAGTCGGTTTCTGATCTTGTAAAATTGAAATGATACTAGTTGCCACTTCGTAGGTCTTTGTAAGGATCCAATGAAGCTTCATTGTATGTAACATGTGCAAATCTTAAAATGCCAAATAAATGTTAATTATAAGGATGAGGATGAAGATGAGAATGTTGATGGCTATACCTCCTGTCTCCAAAATGAGAAGCGTCTATCTTTGTAAGATTTGTAAGATTAGAGAATTTAGAGCTAGAAAGAACTTTATAGATATAGTCTATTATTTTAAAGATAAAGAAACTGAGACCTAGTTAAGTGATTTGCACAAATTCTCACAGATAGTAACAATCAGACTTCTTATTCGAAGTCAAGGAGATTTGTTACAAATCCGGCATTCTTAACACTACATCTCTTCTATCCCTTGGCAATCTTATTTATTCAGGCACTCCCAGTTATCATCACCTCTATGAGGACTCCAAAACTGGACCGTCATCCTCGATATCTCCCCAAATTCCCTGTCCCACATTTCCGACTGCCTACCAAACATTTCTACCTGCCTCTCTCTAACTCACTAGCATCACTAACTGAACATGTTCAAAATTGAACTTACTATCTTCTGCAAAAGTCTTGCTAGTCTCTTGAATGCCTCAATTTCATTTGAGAGTTCCACTAGGCTGAGAAACGTGAAATTATTTTTGGCTACTCTCTTCCTTATCCATCGCAGCTAATTAGTCACCAAGTCCAGTCAATGCTATTTCCATAATAATGTCTTAATCAGTTTCTTATTTCCAGCCCTATTAGTCCCATCTCAGCTCAGGCATTCATTACCTCTAGCCTACATTATCATGTTTTGCAAAGTGAGCTACCTTTGTCCAGTTTCTCCTCTTTCCAGTTAATATTTCACACCACTATCTGCATAATTTTCCTAAAATGCAAGCCTAGACTAATCATTTCTTTATTTAAAAATAACCAGTGGCTCCCCATTTGCTAATCAATAAAGCATATTTTTCCAGCTCAACTTTGTACTCTTCATTGGTGAGCTGGTGAATATTTAACAACCAGCCCTCCAAATCCCCCAAAATGTACATATGACACATTTTTAAATTTAATCAGCATTATTAATGTTTTCTTCATCACATTATTTAATCTAGATGATCAATAAAACAATAAATCAAGTCCTTATTTGTAGCATTTGCAAATTTCTGAGGTTTAAATGTTCATATTGAAAATTTAACAATTAGCTCTCATGAGCTGGTTTGAGCTAGCTCTAGCATACCCCCAAACGCTACTCCCCTTCATATATTCTACATTCTAGGTAAACTGGAATAGCAAATAATGAACAAGTATTTATTAAGCACCATCTACATAAAAGGCATTGTGCTACTGGGATGGCTACAAAGACCAAAACAATCCCTACTTGCAAGCAGCTTACATTCTAATGGAAGAGAGAAATACATGTACAAGAAAATATAGAATAAATAGAAATAAACTTGTTCAGTTATTTTTTCAGTCGTGTCTGACTCTTCATGACCCCATTTGGGGTTTTCTTGGCAGAGATACTGAAGTTTTTTGCCATTTCTTTCTCCAGATCATTTTACAGAGGAAACTGAGGTCAACAGGGTTAAGTGACTTGCCCAGAGTCACACAGCTAGTTAAGTATCTGAGGCTGGATTTAAACTGAAGAAGAGGAGTCTTCTCAACAACAGGCCTGGCTCTCTACAAGGTATTTTGGGAGGACGGGCAATCAACAGCAGTTGGTTGAATGTAAGGCAGAGATCAGAAAAGGCTTCATGGGGAAGATGGAGCAGGAGCTGAGTCTAGAAGCAAGAGTGGTACTCTGTAAGGGTAATCGAGGAGGAAACACATGCCAGCCATAGGGGACAGCCAGTGCAAAGACAAGGAGAAGAGACATGGAGTGTTATTTGCAGGGAATAGAGAAGCCAGCTTAGGTGGATCAAACAAATTTAAAGAGAAGGGTAGAAGACAGTACTGTGAAGCTAGAAAGGTGGTTTGGAGCCAGCTTGTGATAAGCTTTAAAAGCTAAACAAAGGAGGTTCTATTTGTTGCTAGAAGTGTTAGGGAACCACAAGAAGGGAAGGCAATAGGCATTTACATACAGTGTACTAAGAACTACAACCATTATCAAAGTTTATCCTCATAACAACCTTGCAAGGTAGGTGCTGTTATTATCCCATTTTACAGTTGCAAAAAACTGAGGCAAACAGATTAAGTGACTTGTCTAGGGTCACACAGCTAGTAAGCATCTGAGGCCAGATTTGAATTCAGGACTTCTTGACTCCAGGCCCATTGTGCTGTCCACTACATCACCAGCTGCCTCCTGCATGATATGCTACCACAAGGAAAATCATTTGAGGATACTCACTATTTCCCATTTCCATCCTGCTCTATGGAATATCTTGTTCAAGCAGAAATTCTGACTTCAATGTTTATTGATTGAATTGGAGGGTATGTGTGTGTGTGTGTGTTTTGCATGTGTGTGTGTGTGTGTTTTGTGTGTGTGTGTGTGTGTGAGAGAGAGAGAGAGAGAGAGAGATCAACACATAGACTGCTTTAGGAGATAACAAGTTCCTCATTAGAGGCCTCACACTGAATAAACCCTTGTTGAGAATGTTACATAGGGGAATTCTTTGTTCATGTCGATATTGTACTAAATCAGTGGTCTCCAAAGTGGGATGTGGATACCCTAGGGAATATGCAAGATTATCTACTGGGATGAGGGAAGAAAATACTAGAATTTCAATTTCTATTTATTTTTTAATCTAAAAAAATTGAAATCTTAATAAAAAAAATTAAGCTTTACCAGTATTTATTATGTGTGTTTACACTGTTGCCTTCATTAAGGATCTATGTCATTATAGACACCTTTCACAGGCTTTACAAGGTATCCTAAGGGAAAAGATGACGATCCATAACACACTGGGATGGACAGTGGCTGCCTCATCCTTTCAGTCGCTTTCAGTGTATTATGTCCTATTGCAGTTTACACGTGCCTAGTTTAGTGGATTTGTGTTAGGCATTTAATAGATGTTTGTGGATTTACTGACTGGCTAACTTTTAACCAACCTAATCCTCACAAAATGAATGAGTAGCTTTGAAAGATTCCTACACTGAGGCCATGTGTTAAAGATAGTACTAATGATGGCCAACACAAAAGAACAAGAAAGTGGCAGACCTGACACCACTTTTGCTCCCAGGATGAGCTCTTTGTCAGCCAAGTGACACATCAAAACAAGATGAGCTAATCAGATCCAACTGGTTGGCAAAATGAAACAAAACAAAACAAAAACAAAAATAAAACCTCCAAATAATCAAGAAGCTTATCTGAAATAATGGATTTACATCCAACATCAATGATTGTCTTCACCCAAAGTGGAGACTATGTCAAACTTAATGGCAATAAGAAGATATCCTGATTACATATAGTATGAAGACAGTTCAAAAGCATGATTTGGTTCTTGGAAAAAAAAAATCATATGTCACTTATAAAAACTCTCCTAACTGCACACTTAAACTTGGAAGGAGAATTTTCTGATGCACTCAAAAAGCCTTGCAAACAAAGAGTTCCGGTGGGTTTTGAACCCATTTATCAAAAATATAAAAATTCTGGTTAGTTTGCAAGAATAATGGGGTTGATTGAAATTTACTAGTTGAATTTTAATTTTAAAAGCTTAGTAAAGTTGGCGGTTGGTACTGAAAGTTACATATTACGATTTAGTAAACATAGTCAAAACTTCATCTTTTTCAGTTAGTTCTATGCATCTTTGTGAGTTATGCTTCAGTTACTACTGGTATTAAAACTGAGTATAAACTAAACTTTAGAAGCAAGCTTTCTAATCACTTATCATAAAATGTTAAACCAGGATTTTCAAAATAATTCATTCAAATCATTCAATCATATTACTCACCCTAAATATTGTTTTTATTGAAATTATTATTAAATATTAGAAAGACTAAAAAATTTTGTACTGTTAGTAAAATAAAAATTTATTCTTTTTGTAGGATTTGTAGGACTAGAGCTTCAGTGGACTTTGAAGATCATCTTGTCCAACTCCTTCATTTGCAGATGAGGACATTGAGACCCAGAAAGGCTAATTGACTTGTTCAAAATCACACAGATAGTTGGAATTTAAACCCAGGTACCCTGAGTCCAGACCCAGAGCTCTCTACTACATCTGCTGCTTTTAAATATCTATTTTTATGTAAGTTTTATACTCTGTGATGATAAATGGTCAGGTCTTGAAGAAGTACTAAAAATGATAACTTCCCTACTATTAATACAGTAATGTGCATATACATACACATACATACATATATATATATATGTGCGTGTATATATATATATGTATATATGTATATACATATATATATAATTAATAAATAAGCATTTGGGGTATCTGGTCAAAACTCTTTTATTGATAATGTTGCTCAATCAAAAAAGTTTGGAGACCACGGCACCAGATTCTGTGTAGTAGCAATTCTATATTTCACCTTCTCTCTTATCTCTGAGCTGCCTTTGCTCAAGCAAATGCCTGGAATGGAATTTTTTGCCATTTCTAACTTTTGAAATCTTTCCATTTTTAAAAATCAAACTAGGTCTTATCTCCATCATAAAGTATTCTCTAATTCATTTAGAAGTCCCCTCAAAATTTTCATATCATTAGGTATTTCTCCTTTGTACTTACATTCTAGTTTATTTTATAGTTATCATTCATCCACCTTTGGTGTCCACCTGTCACACAACTCTCACCCATGGCTCCAAGAAGCTGTAGCATGTTCAACAGCCATACCCTGGTAAAACCATCTTGGCAGATATTCTAAACCTGAATGAGGGTAACCAATATGCCTCAAATCTATCAGTGAGTTAGGGGAGTATCTACCCCAAGCACGTGAAGACCTCCCCTAGCAGAATGGCCATATGAGAATGATTTGTTCCAAAGGCCGTAAAGGTGGTGGAAATAGGTGCGGCGGAGCACTTAGAACCTAGCCAGACATTGAAGATGCCAAGGTCATCCATTGGATCCTGGGCCATCACCAGTTGTCTTGACTTTGTCTTGCCACTAAGGTTGATGACTTTGAACAACATTGAACAACTCTCACTTAAATCTAGTTCACATACAAGTTGACAAATCACTCATTATCCACTATTTTACCTTGACCCTAACATTATGATGCCATTGGCCTACTTTGAGTATGAAGGTTGAACACACATGTGTGCACACACACTCACACTCACACACACACACACACACACGCACACACACACACACATCAAACAACATTTATTAAATATTTATGCCGTGCCAGGAACTGTGGAGCTGTGGCATGAGTGAAAAAGTCCTTGTTTTAAATGAGTTTAAACTCTATCAAAGGGGACAAGTATATTTGTGTATGTATGTATGTGTATATATATGTGTATGTATGTATGTATATATATAGGTATTTGTATATATATACACACATATATATAATATGTATATGTGTGTGTATTTAAAAATATACAAAAGAATACAAGGTAATTTGGGGCAGGAGGCAGTAGTAAGAAGGGGAAATCAGGTAAATTGTCAGGCAGGAAGTAGTATTTGAACTAAGCTTCAAACTAAACCAGAGATCCTAAGATTTTTTTTTCTCATCCATTTTAAGTTTTATGAGGGAAATTAATGTGTTAAGTAGATTTTTTTAACCTCACCATTTGTAATCCCATAGTTTAAAAAATAAAATATTATATTAAAAATATCATTAGCTATTTTGACTTCAGTGTCAAAATAGCTAGATGGCACAAGACCTCTAGATGGCAAAATGAATAGAACAATGGCTCTGTTATTAGGAAGACCCGACTTGAAATTCATCCTCAGATACTAAACTAGCTGTGTGACCCTGGGCAAGCCACTTAGCCCCTATTTGCCTCAGTTTTTCATCTGTAAATTGGGGACACACCAGAGGAGTAAATGGCAAATCACTCCAGTATCTTTGCCAAGAAAACCCCACAGACAAGTCCATGGAGTCATGAAGAGTTGAACACAACTGAGCAACAATTATCTTTGACCCTGTAACTCTTACTCTAAAGTTCCAATTAGCTAACAAACCTTGTTTCTATATTCACAACATATCTATTGTACATGCCCCCTTCTTTCCACTCATACAGCTGCCACCACAGTTCATTCTTTCAATCACCTCTTACCCACATATTCGCTGTAACCTCCTGATTGGTCTCCATATCTCAAACCTCTCCTCTCTACATTCTAACTTGAACATAGCTACTAAAATGGTTTTTCTAAAGCACAGGTCTGATCATGTCACCCCTTCCCCAATGGCTCCCTATTGCCATTAAGATCAAATCAACAAGCAGTCACTAAGCAACTACTTTGTGCTAGGCACTGTGTTAAGTTCAGGGCATTGTGCTAAGTGCTAAATCAAACACAAATTCCTCTGTCTTTTACCACCTAGTCTCAATCTACTTTTCCAGTCTTATATATAACTCCCCTCCACACACTCTATGGTGCACCTGAGAGTTTCCTATACCAATATAATCATAGATCCAGTGCCTGTCACTGGATAGATAGTTATGTAGATAGATAGATAGATAGATAGATAGATAGATAGATAGATAGATAGATAGATAGATAGATAGATAGATACAGATGATTTAAAAAGACAGTAGATAGATATATATCACAATTATATAATGCATAATATCTTCCACCAAAGCCCTATTTAAAGTTTCATAGAATCTCAACTCAGAAGAAACATTGCAAGCCTATAATGCTAACTCATACTTAACTCAGAATTCCTTCTCTAACATCCCCAAGCCATCCAGTTTTTGACTGAAGGCTTCCACTGGGAGAGAACCCTGTAACTCCCATGGCAGCCCATTTTATTTGGGATCTTTCTAACTGTTAAAAAAAAATTTTCTTTATATTGCTTTGAAATCTGCTTTTTTGTTACCGCCACACATTGCTCTTAGTTCAGTCTTAAGTGTCCAAATGAAATGAGGTTAGCCCTTCATTGTGGCACAGAGTTCTTAAAGGATATATCAGCTACATGTAAGCTCTGTTAAATCCTCACCAGCTAGAAAGTCTTCAAGTTTGGGTTTACTAATGAACTGTATCTTTCATCCCAGGATCAATCTGGCTAATTCTGAAGAGGATAATTACCAGAATGCTGGCCACCAATTTCCTTTTTTTGCCTGTAGAAACTTCTAAAAACTAGATAGACTGACAGTGATCTGAAAAGGTGGAATGAGGAGTACTCATACACATTGGGGGATTATTGCTCTTTTGAAGTATTGAAATAATACTTTATATAATTTAAACTTTCCTCCTTCTTGTTGTGCTTACTTTTGGGGGGTGTTTTCAGAAAAAGTTTGAAGAGTTCCATGCCAGTCTTGTCTTCCAGATATTTCCTGAGACCTGGACACCTCTCTTTTAAAATGGTCAACTCTCCATAATCTACACAGATGGAAGCAAATAAGTTAATTTTTATAAAGTATCATCAGTTGTCTTCTTTTTTGTCTTTGTCTAAATGACAACAGATATCTAGATGTTTCCGAATATCTGGATGTTTGCCATCAGGTAGGCAAATTGAATGTTTTAGTATTCTGTAAGTACAGCTTTGGCTGTACATATGTGTCTACATGCATTGAATATCAATATGTAGCACTCAATTAAATTAAACAAAAATTCATTAAGTGCTCACTACAAGCAGAGTACTGCCATAGGCACTGGGGAATTGACAGCATTTATGTAGACATGGCCCTTACCCTTTTGGATCTTAGACTCTTGTGGTAGTATTCATTCAAATCCTGTAGACAGATGTTTCAGATGTCTTTTCTACCATAAAGTTCAGCAGAATGATAAAAGTTTACCAGCTTGCCTACACACATCAGTACTGTTCCCCATAGCCTATTAAATCCTCTTGCCTCATTGCATCCTTTTGACTTCAAGCCACCTTGACTCCAGAAACATCTCACACCTACCCAAAGTCCTTCAACACAGTTCCATTTCCTTTTAATCACTTCAAAGCTCTATGAAACTCCAGAAATGTGCATACTCTTATTCCGTTTTCTCTATTTAGCTTAAATGATTTCACCTGCCTCTTCTACCCCTATCATCACTCCATCCATTCACTCATGCTCACATACATACACACACACACAAACACAAACACATAATGTCTTACCCACCATCTGACTGCAACCAAGACTTCTGCTTTCCCAAAGGAAATATTAACTTCTACTCCTTCCACCTTTCTTCTGTTTCATATCCCCTCCAAATTAGGAGGGGATACCCACCCACCAACCTCTTCAATCTGTATGTAATTGGAACTGACAGCTGAACCAACAATAAAGCAAGTCAAGGCTACAAGCATTTATTTCACATTTACTATTAGCCAGACACTGTGCTGGAGATACATATCCAATAAAAAACAAAGATAGTCCCTGACCTCAAGGAGCTTACATTCCAGCAGGAAAGACAACACACAAAAGGAAACTGAAAAGGTTGGAGGGGGGCAGGTAGGAGGTACCAGTGTAGGGCTATGGTGTTAAAATCCAGGAAGTCAGAAGCAGACCTGAAAGGGGAACAATGCTGGGCCACCTTGGGAGCTCCTGAAAATGGTAGCCTTGAGAACTCACCATTGGGAGAATGGGACTGACATGGCAGAGGGATATTCCAAAGTAAAATGTCTGCAAGGAAAGGTGGCTATTCCAGAAGTCCAAGGCAAGGAAGGGCATTGCTACCCCAAAACTAAATATAATCATGAGTAGCTGTATCCTTTTTTGGCTCACCAACCCACTTAAGTAATTGTCCTCTGTACTGCTGTGGTTGTCACTACAAATGGTATAGTAGCTAATATCCTATTGTTTGCATGTCTAGGAAAGGTGGAAAAAGATTTATAGCTTTCAAGATTTTACTAGATCCTGTACCAAAGGAAAGAAGACACAAATGACAGGTAGCCCCACCTCAGATTCAAGGTTCCCAAGAAAGCCATGTCTTGGGGAAAGGAGAGAACAGAAGGGCATTCTCTCACTAATACTCTAAAAGTAAAAGTGAAAGAGAGAGAGAGAAAGAGAGAGAGAGAGAGAGAGAGAGAGAGAGAGAGAAATGCTTGAGAGGTGTGGCAGGTGAAACCCAAAATAAGATGAAACAAAGGTTCAAACTTCTGAGCATATCGATTTACTAAGCAATACATGTCAGTTGCATAACAAAGAAAGACCAGGTCTCTTCAGCTTGGCACTGGACCCCAAATACAGGGGAAAATAGATTTTTATGCATTAAAACAAAACAATTAACAGGATATAAACCAGGATACATGATTAGGCCATCTTATTTCAAATTGGAAGAAAGATGATGGATTTTCCAAGTTGAGAGGAGGAAAGAGTGAATTTTAGTCAAGTTGGGAGGGCGTGAGTGGGTTTTAAGGTCTTTCCATTTCTAGAATTGGGAGATGTTGATTATTTGCATCCACCTGCATTTATGAAACAATAGATAGCTTATACCATCTAGTTGCCCATGGATGATTTGCAGAAAAACAACAAGGTGGAGGACAACATATGTGGCAGCATAAGATAGAATCTGCCTGGTTCCCTCTATTCCTACACCAAACCAACTCTATTTTGTAACCGTCCTTCCCTCTATCTCAAGAGGCAAGGATTTATGTTTTATCCTTAGAGCGCTGGCTCAGCAGGCAGTCAGAAGTATTTTCATGGCAGACAAGAAGTAGTCCATAGGTATCAGTGATTGCTTTGAAGTGGAAAGTTGGGGGCAGGAGGAATTCCTTTCCATCACATATTCTTAAGGTGGGTGTTACACTATGAAAAACACTCTAACAAGGAATGATACTGAAAAAATGGAATGTGCCACCTCAAAAGGGAATGGGCTACCATTTATTAGAAGTCTTCAACCAAAAGTTGGATGACCATTTGTCAATTATATTGTGGAAGTGATTTTCAGTCAGGTTCAGGCTGGATCTCTGTGATTCTGCATTAGAGAGATACAAAACACTTAACATATATTATAGTTATCTCTATATCACAGTCCCTGAACTATGTATCAAAAACATTTTGAAGAAAAACAAGAGGACTTGGCTACTGATTAAATACAAAAGAGAAAGAGTTGTCAAACTGACTATAAGTCCCTATGCCTGAATAACTGGGGGAAATGGTGATGTCACTTACGGAAATAGGGGAGTTTAAAAGAAGAGTTAAATATTTAGATGGAGGAGTTGGGATGATGATGACTTTGGGTTTGGATTTTTGGTTGAATTGACTTTAAAGTGACATCAAGACACACGAGTGAAAACCAATATGCAATTAAGGACATGAAATAGAGCTAGGGTTCGAAGGAAATTTAGAGAAATACATTTAGTAGTCATCCACGTGGAGAAACAGCACAATGTTACAAAAAAGAGCATTGTCTTCAGATTTCAGAAGAGATATGAATTCTGAAATTTACAAGCTGTATGCCCTTAGGCAAGGCATTTAATCTCTCTGACCATCAGTATCTTTATCTATAAAATAATATTAACCACCACTTACCACACAATGCTGCTGTGAAGAAAGTAGTTCTGTAATCCTCAATATGTCATAGAAATAGGAATTGCTGTCACCATAAATTTAGATTGTAAACCTAAACATCTTTGGAGTTCCCACCCCAGTGGATTGGTGAGTGAGTACAGCAAGCCCACTATATCTGATGTTGGTCCAAGATACAAGGTCATGCTCCACTTTTTTAAAAAAAAATTACTTTTATTATTCTGAACTTAATAAATAAAACAAGAATTTCCATAACATATTAGAACAGAAAAAAAAATGATCGCACCCATCTCCCTGGCATTGCCCAGCCTCTCCCTGAGTTGACAAGCCTCTGGCACTCACCAGCTGTATGATCATGGGGAAGTCACTTGACCACTGTCAATCTTATCCATAAATTTCCTCATCTATAAAATGGGGACAACAGTATGAGTAAAGCACTTTGCAAATCTCAAAGATATATAGATAGATAGGTGACATATGTATATATGTATATATATAATGTATATATATATATGTATATATATATAGTGGGTGTGGGGGGGTGTGTATGTATGGGTATAGTGTTTGGCATACAGTAGGCACTTAACAAATAATTGATGGCTGCCTATCATATGCCAAATTCCCATGACGATTCAGAGATTCCTTTCTTATTCTCTCTTAATTCTAGTGCTTTCTTCTGTTATTATTTCCAATTTATCCTGTATTTAGCTTGTTTGTACATACTATTTATATGTTGTTTCCCCCTTTGGACTGCACTCTTTGAGAGTTGGGGCTTGGCTTTTTTAAACCTTTTTTCATATCCCTAGTGCTTATCACAGTGCCTGATACATAGTAGGTGCTTAATAAATGTTGACTCACTGATACAATGCTGTCTCCCCCTTTAGACTGGGAGTTCCTTGAGATCAGGGACTGTCTTTTACCTTTCTTTGTACGCCTACTGCTTGGCACTGGTCTGGCACATAGTAGGTACTTAAATGTCTGTTGACTTAAATGACTGGGATACACAATTATGGTAATTAATACTCTAAAGAGAATCAGTAGCACGCTTCCCATGTTCCCAATTATTGTGTCTCAGGATAGCTAGAAACCTTTCATTTAAAGGAGAAGAGTAGGGGGGAAGGAGCATTAGTAAGTGTAATGATAGAAAGAAAATAGGTATGATTTTAAAAAAAATAAAGGAATTATTTCCTTACCCCAATGTTACCCTGTTGGACATGAATGTCCCCTGGCAGGGCTGAATCATATTCAAACAAGCAGGCCCCCTAGAATGGAGGGAGGGTAGGAAATAAGAACATGTGTAGCTCCTACTATGTGCCAAACACAGATCTCATTAGATTTGCAAACCCGCCCCCCCCCGTCAAGGTAGGTGCTATTATGATCCCCATTTTAGAGTTGAGAAAACTGGGGTAAACACAGGTTAAGTGACTTTTCCAGGGTTACAGAGTTAATAAGTGTCTGAGATCAGATATGAATTCAGGTCTTCTCAACTCCAGACCTAGCACTCTATCCATTGTACTACCAACTATCCAGTAGCCAGCCTTAGCAGAGCAACCAACATAGGAGCCTTCCTCAAAGGGAGCACAGAAAGGAAGGCCATGGCAGCAGGTCCATGACCTTATTTCTTTAAGCATTTCCCAGGCAATCATGTTTCCTCTTCATCTGTGTTATAAAACAGTCAAGTAAGATGAATATGGCTGGTAATTTATACTAGAAACTTGCATTGAATTATGCTTGGATGACTTATTAAATGAAGAATATTATCAATATTATATCTGTCACAAATGAAAAACCCCACGTGTGGATAGATTGAATCCACTCATCATTTTATGGGCCCACTGGCCTCCAGGGAAGGACACGAATCCACACGATGTCCCTGAGTGATGGATTTTATGTTCCTTTCTCAGAGCTGGCTGGATGTGTAGATATCATGAGGAGAGTGAGAGCTCCCCATTGGCTAGGCACTAAAGAGCCTTTCGTTTGCCCAGCCTTACAAACGGAAAGCTCAAAAAACCCAGCTGTCCAGCTGCAGTGATGACTGTGAGTGTATGTGGAAGACAGATGTGCAATGCTGAGCTCTCTGACCTTGGGCTAGGTCATGAGGAAAGGGAAACAGGAGCCCACATGAAGAGAACTTCTCTAGGCCTTTTGCTTCCCCTGTTCACTGTGCTGATTCCTTGAATGAGACACGCTGGACCAGAGAGCCCTCACTCTCTTCAGGATGCTTGGGTAATGACTAAGTAATCCATTTTATTATACTATGGAACAAAGTTCAGGAAATTCACATCCACAAAACCTCTCCCCCATCCCTCCATTAATTCATTTCTTATTATTGATTGCCTTTCTGTTGGGTTTGTCATATTTAGTCTCTCCTTGGTGAAGCTATACCTTCCAATTTACTAGTCCCCTCTCCCCACCCAATCTGTTACCAAGACATATCAAACCCCACTTTGCAACATCTCTCAAATATGCCCCCTTCACTCCTCTAACACAGCCTCTCTTCTAATTTGGGCTCTCATCGCTTCGAAGCTAGATTATTGCAGGTGGATGTGCCTGCCTCAAGCCACTCCAATCCATCCTCCATTTAGGCACTAAAGTGATTTTCCTAAAGTGCAAGCCCTGTCATGGCACTGCCCTACTTAATAAACTCCAGGGATTCCCTATTGCCTCTAGATTCAAACACAAAATCCTCTGTTTGGTATCCAAAGCCCTTCACAGCCTATCTCCTTCCTACCTTTCCAGTTTTCCTACACCTTGTTGTTGTTCAGGCATTTCAATCATGTTTGATTCTTTGTGGCCCCATATGGGGTTTTCTTGGCAAAGAAACTGGAGTAGTTTGCCATTTCCTTCTCCAGCTCACTTTACAGATGAGGAAACAGAGACATATAGGGTTAAATGACTTGTCCAGGGTCACACAACACCTTACTCCTCAATATGTACTTTTTAATCCAGTGACACTGGTCTTCTGACTATTCCATGAATAAGACACTTCATCTTTTGGCTCTGGATGTTTTCTCTGGCTCTCCCTCATGCCCGGAATGTTGTCTCTCTCTTTTTTTTAAATTTATTTCTTATTTTTAGTTGACAATACACAGTTCCACAAGTTTTTGAGTTCCAAATTTTCTCTTCCTCCCTCTCCTCCACCCTCCCCCCAAGATGGTACGTAATCTGCTATAGGTTGTACATATACCTTCACATTAAACTTATTTACATTATAGTCAAGTTGTAAAGAAGAATTATAACCAATGGAATGAATCATGAGAAAGAAGAAATGAAACCAAAAAAGAAAGAAAGAAACGAGAGAGCAAACAGTTTCCCTCAATCTGCATTCAGACTCTGTAGTTCTTTCTCTGGATGTGCTTTAATAGTTTTGACATTATTAGGGAAAAAATAAAATGTTCATTTCCTTCCTTAAGCTATCAATTGGATAAGGATTCATATACATCTTGGCCAGATAAATAATTTGAATGCTCTTTATGCAGATTCAAAGACCCAAACCAGCAGAGTTCAGTATTAGGTGGAACAAAATAAAAGTAGATATGACCACAAAACAAGAGAGTTGAGACTAAAATGGTCAGAAACTAAAAATGTAAAAGGCAGTGGGTGGAACATGTGGGAACATAGAGCAACATTGGCTGCACTGGCCTTCTAGTAGAGAGGTTGAATTCTTATAGGAAAGTGTCAACAGTGACTTAGTGCAAAAGACAATGAAAATTTGTTGAGAGTTATGTCATGTGGGAATTTTTTATATGCAGGGAATGGGGACAAGAACTAGACCTGTGATTTCATTTATACACGGAGGTCCTAGGTGAGGAAACGTGATCCACTGATGCAGGTTGGCACCTTCTCTGCAACTCAGAGAGTCTTAGAACAAGATTCTTTTCTTGAGGTCTGGGAGCTTGTTTTTGTTTTTCTACAATATTTCAACAAATATATTTCAATATGATTGGTTTCCTTTTTGATCGTACATATTTTATTTTATGTATTTAAAAACATTGTTCTCAGAAAGGGACCATAGACTTCACCAGACTACCAACAGGGTAAATGACACCAAAAAAAAAAAGCACCCCTATAAAGGGTTGTCTAGAGAACCCAGAGGTTAAGTGATTTACCCAGTATCACATAACCAGGATGTTAACCCAAATCTTATGCCATGCAGCCTCCTCAATAAGAATAACTCCCATTTATGTAGTGTTTGATGGGTTGAAAAATACCTTCCTCAAAAGAATACATTATGCCCATTTTACAGGTGAAGAAACAGAGGCTCAGAAAGCCTTCATGTGTTGCTTACGATCACCTAGCTAGCAGGTGTTAGATCCAGGACTTTTGACTATAAATTCTGGGCTCTTTCTTCCAGACCACACTGCTTTGCTTCTCATTGAGAGAAATGATTATTTCTCTCTTATATTAATGACCAACTATTGAATGAGGACTAAGGTTCCCTACCCCACCCCCCTCCTATTTCCTCCTTCTCCATAAGCTATTCAGTCAGCCTTTGAAGGGAAGGCAGATAAAATCTTGGGCAGAAACACTCCACCAGGAAAACTTAGATCTGATCAAAAGATAAAGAGATTCTAGTCAGGTGAAATCCAGCCCATTGTGTTTTTGTCCAGCCAGATGTGAGCAGAAATCTAGATTACCCTAGATGGGGTAGTGAGAGATAAGTCTCTTTGTTAAAGACTCAGAAATCAGTCATGTCCCCCAGCCCTTCATTAGAATAAACCCACCTCTCATTATAATATTAATTCTCTCATTAATTGTTAACCAGAGTTGATTTCCGCCCTCAGGAAACACTGACCCTTCCAAGGGCATATAAGTGTTAAATAAGTTCTATAAAGGGTCTTTGGCATTTGAGAGTTCCGTTGACCCCCTTTTATTAATTATCTTCTGGCATAATTAATAAAATGATTAATTACCCATAAACTATGTCTCAAAAACATTTTATACATCACTTCATAATTAACTAAAGTCTATGAATTGTATTGTTATTTGTTCTCTGCTTCCATAATTGAATAACATTAACTAGGAAATAAAAAGCTTTAATCCCATCATGTTGCTCACCTCCAGATTTTTCCACCATGCCCTTCATCCTGGAAGTTCACTTCAGTCCTGGAATTCATATCTCTGAAATACCTTCTACCCAAACGGCCCTTCCTTGGGATTGGATGACTTCTTCTCTGAATCTCTGTTTAAAGAGGGTACCCAAGCCAGACATCTCTTCATTTCTTACTAGGCTGCATTCTTCCCCATTTCTCTTATCAAGCCCCCTGACCTTTTTTTCCCTTTTCTTCTTTTCAGTTTCCTTGTATGTTTTGTCTTCTCCATTAGAACACTCCACTCCAGAGCAAAGATTGTTTTTTAATGGGTTTTTTTTTTGGTTGGTATTTGTATTCCCCAGGGCTTAGCACAGTGCCATCATTGTTGTTGTTGCTGAGTCATATAGTCATGTCTGACTCTTCCTGCTATCCACAGGGTTTTCTTGGCAAAGATACTGGAGCGGTTTGCCATTTCTTTTTCCAGCCTGGCACATACTAAATGCTTAATAAATGCTTGTTGATTGACTGACTGTCAATGCTGAGATGATCATTTTTATCACCACAAAAAGTTTAACTAGATGACCTTGTCTTCAGTTTCTAGAGGAGACAAGGAGGGTGATGCTGAACCATCAAAATCATCTTTTCTAATAGTAATTTCTGTAATTGTTTGACATTGTGACTGCTTCAAAGGAGAGTCAGATAACAAAAGGTAAAGCACAAAGGAGTGGCACACAGGAATCTATAAGAAGAGAGTCAAGGGTACTAAAGCTCAGAATGTATGCCTGGCCTATTCAGGGATGCTAAGGACAAAAAAGAGGGTTGTGCGTTTTTTAAAGCTATATTAAGGGAAAAGAAAAGGGTCAAAGACAGATGAGAAAATGACTACAGTGATAATAGAAGACAAAGAGAAAGCAGAGCTGCTCAATTCCTATTTTGCTCCTGTTTTCTCTACCAAGGACAATGATCTTTGGACTGGAAAAATGACAGAAAAAAAAAAATAATGAAGGGACCTCAAACCTAAGAAAAGTTGGAGCATCATAAAAGAGTACGTTGTTGCTCTTGATGAGTTCAAATAAAAAATTACAGATGAACTACATCCTGGGGTCCTGAAAAAGCTGGCAGATGTTTCTGCTGAGTCCCCGTCACCGAGTTTGAAAGATCATGTTGAACAGGAGAAATGCCGCAGTTCTGGGGAAGGGCAAATGGTATTCCAGTTTTCAGAAAATGAAAGATAATGGAGTCTACAGGCCAGTGAGTTTGAGTTCAATTGTGGGCAAAATTCTAAAATTTGTTGTTCAAGACATGATCATTTAATATCTAGAAACTGAAGCAGTGATGACAAAGAGCCAACATGACTTCATGAAGAATATGTCATGCCAGATTAACCACTTGTCCTTTTTAGACAGAGCTACTAGATGCCCAGATCGAGGTCAGGAGAATTCTATTGGTCTAGTTTATCTTGATGTTAATGAAACAATTGACAAAGTCTTTCAAGTTATTCTTGTAGAAAAGATGGAGAGATGTAGGCTAAAATGCTGGATGATAGGAGCGGTGAGTTCAGGAAATGATTGAACAGCTGGAGTCAAAGTAACTGTGAATGCTTTGATGTCAACTTGGAAGGAGGTCTCCAGTGGAATACCTCCAGGAAGATGAGTAGAATGAGGTACCTCAGAGGTAGTGTGTTTCCCCTCATTAGAAGTCTTTAAGTGAAGGCTGGATGACCAATTAATGAATCAATACACAAGCATTTATTAAGTACTTATTACGTACCATGCACTGGGAGTACAAAGACAAAACGAAACTGTCCCTAACATAAAGGAAATTACATTCCGTCTGAGAAGACAAGTATATGCAATGTAATTTGAGGAAGGGAGGAGGCATTAGCAGCTTCTCATTTCGGAGCTGAATTGTGAAGGTTTCTAAGAGGCAGAGGTAAGGAGGAGATGCATTGCAGTCATCAGGGAACAGTCTGTGCAAAGATACAGAGTCAGGATAACAAGAGAAGCAGCCAGAACATTATGACCAGACTGTGGAGTGATAAAAGTAGATGAATGGGAAGTTAGTTGTTAGGTACTTTGAATGACAAACAGAAGCTTACATTTGATTATAGAGATAATAGGGAGCCACTAGAGTTTATTGAGTAAAGGAGCAATACTAGACACTATATAGAGGATGTATTTTAGAGGGGAAAGACCAGACAGAGAAACCTATTAGGAGACTCACAAAAGTTCAGGTAAGAGAGCCTGGATTAGCATGGAGCCTGTATGAGTAGAGAATAGAGGACTGATGCAAGAAACTTTATGGAGGGAGAATTGACAATACTTAGCAGTTCACTGGATATGTGGGTGACAGTGAGTGAGAATTAGAGGATAACACCAAAATTGTAAACCTTCTCTATTGCAAGAATGAGAGTGCCCAGAACAGAAACAGATGTCTGGAAGATGGATGGGTTTGATGAGGAATAAAAGTTTTATTTTGGATGTGCTGAGTTTTAATTATCTGCCGCAGTGGTATAAACTAAAATCGAAGCTGGATCACTGTAGGTTGCATATTGGCTTAGAAAACCTCAAATTAACATTGTGTGTGTTGTGTTGTACTTGTATTTATTTTATTAAACATTTCCAATTACATTTTAATTTTGTTCTGGCTGCATTGTAGAGTTTTGTGGTACAAATTTGACGCCTCTGGATCCAGTTCAAAAAGTTCAGTAGGCAGTCAATGATTTGGAACAGGAGCTCAGAAAAGACATTTGTCACACATGGTGTAAGGAAGATTCTTGTTCAGGTGTAAGTTGGACTGAGTTATCTCCGTGGTCCCTTCCAACTCTGAGATTCTATGATTCTGTCAAAAGTTTATAACATGCAATCTCAGAAGCCATACTACTGTCTAGAAAAGCCATTGAGAAACACCACTGAGAGAAAATCTTGTCATTTATAGTTGGGTAAATGACTAGTTTGAAAACAAACCTGTTGGATGTGCTTATACGTCACACAGTACGTGTGCCTCAGTCTTTATGGGCATCGCCTTAAAGTTTCAATGTCAGGCAAGCTATCATGGGGGGAAATCATAGTAAGCTTTTTGCTTTTATTACAGAAGCCACAGACTCTAAACTGTTTATCAACTTATCATAATAGCTACACACCCAGCAGCTTCATAAGCAAAGGGAATGAGTCTGTGATCTCATTGGCATGGGAGATTTCCAGAAGGAATTCCTATCCATGCATGCTAGCACCTTCTCTGAAAGGGATTGTTGTAGAGGGCTGCCTAGGGCACTGAAATGTTAAATGACTGATCAGGGTCACAAAGCCACTAAGGGTCAGAGGCAATACTTGAAACAAGATCTTTCTGGTTTCTAAGCCTGCTCTTTCACATGAGCCCCAGAAACTTCACATGAGTGTTTATTGTTGTGTGTCCACGGATAGTCCCTGTACTTGTCCTGGGGGAACAAGAGAGTTCCAGCTTTTAAAAAGCAGCTAAGTTGTTTCAAATGAAATAGTATTTTTAATTTAATTTTTATTATTTTTCCAATTAACAAGCATTTAGTTTTTTTCTCTCACACTCTCCCTCCCCTCAATTGAACAAAATGAAAACAAACCAAAAAGGAACTCTCATAACAAATATGCATGATAAGGAGAAGCAAATTCCCCCATTGGCCATGTCCAAAAACGGATGTTTCAATCTGCATTTTGAGTCCATCACTTCTCTGTCATGAGGTGAGTTGTGAGCTTCATCTTCAGTCCTCTGGAATCATGGTTTATCAATGCATTAATCAGAGTTTTAAGGTCTTTAACTTTTTTCCCCTTTACAATGTTGTCATTTTAAAAATTGTTCTGGTTCTGCTCACTTCATTCTGCATTAGTTCATATAGGTTTTCCGTTTTTCCTCTGAAACCGTCTATTTCATCATTGATTATGGGGCAATAATATTACATTATATTTATATAAAATATTTGTTTAGCCATTGCCTAATAAATGGGTATCCTCTTAGTTTCCCATATTTTGTCACTATAAAAAAGTTACTATAAATATTTTTGTAGATAGGAATCTTTTTCCTCTTTCTTTGATTTTTTAAAAGAGTATGTGCCTAGATTCAAAGGATGTAAACAGTTTATTGACTCTGGGGCCATAGTTTACAATTGCTTTCCAGCATATGGACCAATTAGTTCATTAATGTGCCTATTTTCCCAGAGTCCTCCAACATTTGTCATTTTCCTCTTCTGTCATCTTTGCCAATCCGATCATTTGCATGTCTCTAATTATTGGTGATTTGAAGAATTTTTTTCATATGATTATTGATAGGTTGTATTTCTTCTTTTGAGAACTGTCCACATTTTTTGACCATTTATTGTTCACATCTATTGGGAAATGGTGTTTATTCTCATAAACTTGAATTAATTCCTTATATATCTTGGATATGAGACCTTTATCAGAGAATTGTGCTACAAAGATTTTTTCCCCAGTTACTCATTCCCTTCTAATTTTAATCACACTGGTTTTGTTTATGTGAAATGTTAATTTTATTTAATCAAAATTGTCCTTTTTCTCCTCTTTTATCCCCTGACAGCAGCATTTTTTTTTTTGGTCCTGCTGTATCACCTTTATCTTCCTGCTGACTTCTAATGGCTGATTTTCAAAGCATTTTAGATATGAGGAGAAAATGCAACATTCGAATGAAAATAGATTGAGGGATGGAACTGCGTGCTCACATATATTCCACACAAAGTCCTACTGGGCTGTGAAATAAGGTCCTATATTTGAAATGGATAGGGATTAACACTGCAGGAAGACAGGCATGAATGAACAAACCGAGAACTCAGAATGATGTGAAAAAGAACTTTGTAAACTTCTTCCAATGGATTTCCAGCTGCATTTCAGTCTCGACCCACATTTATGCCAAGGAACTTAGGAACTTTCAGAGAGTCAGAAGAATGGAAGAGAGTGATAACAGTAGGTGAGCTAGTCTGGATGCTCCATAGTTAGAAATCTATGGTTATTTATTTAATGGAAGAATTATGATGTGTGTATGTGTGTGTATGTGTATGTGCATGCACGCAATTGCACAGTCCATTTAACCCACCCTGAATCCTGCTCTTGCAAAAAGATGTATCAATACTGTTTATATCATGGATTTCACTGGAGGGAATGTATTGTACCAGGACCTAAATCCTGGTGTGGTACTGAGCTGAATGTCAAAATGTGTCTCTGTAGGCAGTACATTCTGCTGATAGTCACACACACAAAGGGAAATTATTTACTTCATTTCTTCCCTTTTAAGACATTTTCAAGAGGATCTGATGTTGTAGAAGTCTCCTTTCTTGTGAAAGGGAAACACTGACATCTTGTGGAAAGATCTAGCTTAATCTCTCTAGCATCAGCAACATTATCTCCTCTCAGATAAATTTTAAAATAAATATATTTTCTCTTCCTCTCTTTATTTCTTCCTCTAATGCATATGAATTATGAAACTGCCACTTTTTACCTCATCTGAACAGCATCTCACTAAGGTAGCAATGTCAGATACTTGAATCTTCCTTCCAGGATATTTGAAATCTTGAAGATTATGTTCCCAATTTCAAGTGTCAAAATCCAACACAAACAATGACTGAAAAATGTGCTCTCCTCTTTCCTTCTAGCCATTTACACAATATAGACCTAAGAATAGTACACATATATACCTCCACATACATATCTATCTACCTAGCTATCTATCCATCTATCTATATATGTATATGCATATATATGTATATGTGTATGCACATATATATGCATATATATGTATATGTGTATATACAGAGAGACTAATTTTGACAATATGTAATTTAGAGCACAGTTTGTAGGTCAGAAGACCCAGAGGCAGAGCTCCTGAGTTTTATGAGCTTCTCTTCTAGACTGCCTCTCTCTGTCAATCATCCCTGACAGGAGGATAAAAATATATGCCCATATCACATGCATATTCTGAAAATTAATAGTGACTTCTAAATTACTTTGATATACTTGCATTAAATTTATGAGAAAGGCATGAAAGCCTATTATACAAAAGGTCAGGAAGAAGAAAAGTATAACTTTCACCCTTTTATACAATAAGAAACAAATTTGGTGGAGATGAATGTGACCTAATTTTGGATCCTAAAGAGTGAATGAGGAAAGTAGTAGCCAGTGAACTACAAGGGAACACAGGAGAATGTTGAGTTAATTCCCCTTGGCATGGACTGACTAAATAGACAGAGATAGGTCACCTTGAACTTTCATATAGTCTTTCCTCTGAAGAATGCAAAAGCCCTTTATCCACTAAATTAGAGTCACTACGTGCTACTGCAGGGTAGATAGGATCAGCTATTCTTTCATTGTTCCCACTTAAACAGGTATTGAGGCAAAAGGATGCTAATTGACTTGTCTAAGGCCATACAGTGGCAGAGCTTGGATGAAAACCCTGCTTCAGTTTAACCTGCTTCAGCAAATATTTACTGAGCTCCTGCTAACAGGACAGGCATTATGCTAGGCATGGCAGTGGATACAAAGAGCTTACAGCCTAACAGGTGCAAGTTTGAATACAAAATCTTGGAAAGGTACAAGAGTGTAGAAAACTGGTATAAAGCAGAATAAAATCAGTGTATAAAGCACTGTAGGCAGTCAGATGAGGGGGAAATCATGTCTCCTTGGGAAGATCATGGAAGGCTTCAAGAGAAGAGGTGATGGAGGAGCTGGACCTTGAAGCACGTGTAAGATTGGAGCAGATATAGATTGGGGTTGGGAGAAAGGAAAGGAGAATTATAGGAAAAGGGAAGAGCAAGGGCAAAGGCACAGAGACACAGCTTGTATTTGGATAACAGTGAATCATTAATTTATGTGGATTTTTTTTTTCTCCTGGAGATCAAAGTACATGTAAGGGAGTAGTGAGAAGGAGGGCTAGCTTGTACAGTGGATGCCTGAAATATCAAGTTGAGGAGCCTGTATTTTATTCTGTAAACAATAGAGAGTAACAGAAATTTCTTTAGCAGGGAATATATATGATTGGTAGGTTTAATTCAACTCTCTTGAGTCCATTCGCTATTACTTCATTCATTTTTTGAACTTGTAGATCATTTATGTATTGTTTTTTATGCCCTAGAACAGGGGTGGGGAACTTGCAGCCTCAAGGCCACATGAGACCCTCTAGGTCTTTGTGTGCGGCCTTTTGACTGAGTCCAAGTTTTACAGAACCAATCCTTTTGTCAAGGGGATGTGTTCCGTGAAGTTTTGATTCAGTCAAAGGGCCACACTCGAGGACCTAGAGGGCCATGTGTGAACTTGAGGCCGCAGGTTCCCCATCTGTGCCCTAGACCCTGCCTCCTCTGATAGGGAGGTGAAGGTGATCATGATCAAAGGGTCATAGATTTAGAGACAGAAAAGACCTTAAAGGTCACGTAGTCCCCTCCCCCATGCCCCTTCTAGGGACCATCGGCAGAGAGAGTAACTTGCCCTGAGTCATGCAGTTAGGGTCTTAGTGGGATTTGAACCCGGGTGTTCCTAAATTCAAATCCAATGCTATCGAACTCAAACAGAAATAGGAGCCATTAATGATACATAAGGATTCCTGCAGTCAGCATATTGACTTGGTTTTAAAATGTAATGTTACCTATGATTTATTCATTCATTCACCTGTTTAGTGAGTTAAATATTTCCTAATTGCACTTTTTGTTTGCAGGCAATTGGGGTTAATTAACTTGCCCAGGGTCACACAGCTAGGAAGTGTCAA
Organism: Phalanger gymnotis; assembly: GCA_028646595.1. Classification (NCBI taxonomy): domain Eukaryota; kingdom Metazoa; phylum Chordata; class Mammalia; order Diprotodontia; family Phalangeridae; genus Phalanger; species Phalanger gymnotis. The sequence continues at coordinate 139,520,659 of CM053622.1, forward strand.
GTGTCTGAGACTGGATTTGAACTCAGGTCCCCCTGACTCTAAGGCCAGTACTCTCTCTCCTACATAACCTAGTTGCCCCTCTCAATTACATTTTAATCTGTTTCAGTGCACTCAGGAGTGTTGCAGGGCAGCACCTATGTATTTGATACCTCATCACTACACCATGCCTCTCTAGAGGCTAGAACAGGCACAAGCTATAAGCTACATGGTCCCCCACACACAAAGGAATCCCTAAGTGATACCTTGTGGAGCCACACTGCTACCTGAATTAAGTCACAATTTGCAAATCATTGTGCTAGCTCATAATCATAATGCTTCTTTTTGCTGTTGTCATGGATATAAAACTTTTCATGGGCACATTCACCAAGATCAGATTTCCTCTTATCTTTTTAAAGGGCCCAAAGTTCCTGCCTTGCCCCAGGATTAACAGCCAAAGAGTTCTTTCTCTGCTTTGCTCATTTTTCTAAACCTTCAAAGAGATCATCTCAGCCTGGATCCTTCCACAAGAAAACAGTCATGTGAGATAGGGCATCAAAGTTCGGCCTTCTTTTGTTGGGGAGCCAGAAATACTTACATGAAAAGCCACATGGGATTCTAAGCCTAAACCAATAAAAGAAGAAAACTGTCCAAACTTATAAATCAATCAGCAAGCATTTATTTTCTACTATGCGGCAGGCACTGAAGAAGGTACTGGGAGTTTAAAAAAGGCTCCAGTTGTTCATGATTATATTTAGTTTGGGGTAGCTATCTTTCCTTGCTGATTGGGATAGCAATACAAGGAAAGATGGATATTCCAGAAATCCAAGGCAAGGAAGAACATTGTTCCTCAAGGAGCTTAAATCCTATTAAAGGGCACTGGTAAATGTAAAAGTATGTACCGAATATGGATTGCAATGGACTTGTGATTTCATTAGCATAGAGAACTCTTAAATAAGCAACACCCTCTACCAAGGCAGATTGGTGCCTTGTCTTTTTAAAAAAATTATTTTATTTTTAATTTATGGAATAAAAGAAGCGTTTTTATAACATAGCATAATAAAAAGATGATAACACATGAAACTGCAAATCTACCATAAACTTGCTATTTCTTTTAAATATACAACAGTTATCATGTAAATTTCTTTTTTTCTTTCTCTTCCTTTTTTCTTTTCTTCCTCCCCTCTCCCCCACCCCAGAGATGGCCACTGTAAGACACAAATAGGCATATACATGTAAAATTATTTTATACATACTTCTATCTATCAGTTCTTTCTCTGGATGCTGATTGCATCTTTCTTGCCTTCTCTTGGTGAGCTACCTGGAATACTGAGAGATTAAGTGACTTAACTAGTGTCACACAGGCTTTATGTATCAGGGATGGGCCTTCAACCCATATCTTCCTGACTATCTCTAAACAATATACCATACAGCGTCCCATGTACAGACTGTATGTAAAATAAATTCAAGGTGATTTGGGGAAAGAGGGAGCTAGGAGCTGGGTCAATTAGGAAAGACTTTATGGAGAAGATGGCATTTGACCTGGGTCTCAAAGAAAACAAAGGATTCCAAGATGCAGAGGTGAGGAGAGAGTACATTCTCTCTCTCTCTCCATCTGTCTCTCTCTGTCCCTCTCTCTCTGTCTCTCTGTCTCTGTGTCTCTGTATATATGTATACATATGTATGTATATGTATATTTCTATATATGTATATATTCATATAGGTGTATGAGTATATAGACATATGGAGAGATGGAGAGAGAGAAAGAGAGAGAGAAAGAGAGAGAGAGAGAGAGAGAGAAAGAGAGAGAGAGAGAGAGAGAGAGAGAGAGAGAACCTGTACTCTCTCCCCACCTCTGCCTCTTGGAATACTTTGGTTCCTTCCTCTTCTGCCATCTCCCTTCCCTCAGGCATTTTAAACAACTTGGATTTCAAAAATTCTGATTTTCCATCTTTTCGGGGAACACATGTCACAGAAAATAAAGTATACCTGTAGTGTAAAACCTTAATTTGAGTTTGCCTATTAAAGCTTTTTTGATTCTGAGGAAAAAAAAGTATTGGAGTGGTTTGCCATTTCCTTCTTCAGGAAGAGATGCATGCACACATACACACACACACACACACACGCGCGCGCGCGCACACACACACACACACACATACACCAGCCAAGAATAAAGGCAAGGAGACCAGAGATATAATATCAAGTGTGAAGAATAGCAAAAAATGCTAGATTGATTGGACCATGACTTGCAGGGAGGGGGAGTAACATATAATAATAATAACAATAACCAATGAGGGAAGAGGAGTAATGTAAAATAATAATATATGATATCTGATAAAAATTGGTTAACAGAAAAGTACAGACTTTCAGAGTTGGAAAACATCTCAAAGTCTCCTTGAGATCGAGAGCTTTCTTTGGCCTTTCTTTGTATTTCCAGTGCTAAGCACCTTGTATGACACATAGTAGGTGCTTAAAAATGTTTATTAATCAATTAGACTCAGTCTAACTTGTGAAACTCATAAGCAAACAGAATTCCTTCTACAATATACCTGGCAAGTGATCATTAGTGCTTTGCTTGAAGCCTTCCAATAAAGAACACATGAACTACAGAGGAAACCCATTTCATTTTTGTCTAGCTCTAATTTAGGTAGTCTGTCCTCACTTCAAACCTCAACCTGCCCCTCTGCGACTTCTCCCAATTTCTCATAGTCCAGTCCTTTAAGACCAAGTGAAATGTGCCTAATCTGCTCTTCATGTGACACCGTTCAAATACTTAAGGTCCTCTCAAAGCTTTTCTGCGTTCTGAAGAGCTTTTGAACATCCACTTCTCATATGGCATAATCCGAAGGACCTTCATTATCCTCGCCGATCTCCTCTGGTTTGTCAACGGCATTCCCAAAATAGAGTGCCCAGAACTGGACACGTTACTTAGTTATACTGGGACAAAATGACTGTGGAACGTTCAACATATTGTTGTTATGGAATCTCAACACACTGGTGAATTAATGGTCCGAGTCAGATTGGCCGTGTCTTTCAGAGGGATTAGCCTTGTTCTGCTCGGCCCTAGAGCCCCAAACTAAGAGCAATGGATGCAAGTCGAGAAGATGCAGGTTTAGGAAAAACTTCCTAGCTGGGAGAGCTATCCATAAATGAAATGTGAGGAGAACTAGGAAAAGTGGCTGGAATGAGGCAAGTAGGTGGCACAATGTGCAGTACACTGGATCTGGAGTCAGGAAGATCTGAGTTCAAATCCAGCCTCAGAAGCTTAATAGCTGTGTGATCCTAGGCAAGTCACTTAACTTCTGTCTGCCCCAGTTTCCTTATTTGTAAAATAGAGATAATAATAGCACCGAACTCCCAGAGTTGAGAATAAAATAACAGGAGGCAGCTAGGTGGCTCAGAGAATAGAGAACTGGCCCTGGAGTCAGGAGGACCTGAGTTCAAATCTGACCTCAGATACTTGATGCACTTACTAGCTCTGTGACCTTGGGCAAGTCACTTAACCCCAACTGCCCTGTGTTCTCCCTCAAAAAAGAAAAAAAAAGATTTAAAAAAAGAATAAAATAACATTTATAAAATATCTCACAAACTGAAAAACATTCTACAAATCCTAGCTACCATCATCATCGTCATTATTAATATTATTGTTTTCCATTATCACCCTTTGTTATGCCACAACACTTAGGCATGGATGACAAGCTCTGGGAGCTGGTAGTCAATCTTCCTCACCCAAGTAGTCCCAGACAATCATTGTGCTTTGGATCACATAAAGTTACTGATACGACGGGAATCAGCTGGTATAAAGGATGTCAAACATTGCTTGTAACCATAAAAAATATAATCCTATTTCGTGAAACTCCTTCCCCTGCCAATACTGTTGCATTCTGACACCTGAAGCTGAGAATATATCCTTAAGCTTTCAAGCTATTCCTGGGCAAAGAATCTGTGATCTGACATTTGCATTTCTTTCATTATATTTGAGTGGCATATTGAGATCCATAAGCTTCTGGTTAATATATTACCAGGGATTCTTAATTAAACTGATCATCTAAAAAAGGCACCACAGCCTCCTGAGGAAAGTGTGATCTTTGCCAGTCATTCACTTTGAATCTGCCTTTCTCCCATGATGCTATGGTGGGAGTGCCTCTGGGGTGATTACAGATGCTGGATGCCATGACCAAATACTTTCAATGTCTGGTCCTGCCAATGGAGGGAGGCTGGAGGAGAGGGAGAACAGGAAAAGCAAACCAGCGTCGTTTAGCTCAATTTCCCAGCTGAAGAATCAAGCCAAATAACAAAACAAACAATGGCTGAAGCAATCTGGCTCCAAGGAGCTTTTAAAAATTAACATTTTTAATTTGCACTGACCCTTGCCATTAGTCTTTCCAAGACATTGGCCATATTGTAAATCTGCAAAACCAAAGGGGCAAGCAACAACAAAAATACACTCTTTGCTAAGCAGCATGATTCAGCAGAAAGATCACTGGCCCTGGTATCTGAGGCCCTGGGTTCAAATTCCACTTCTGGTGCTTCCCATCTATGTGACCCTGGTGTAGTGGAAAGAACACTGACTCTGGAGTCAGAGGACATGGGTTCAAAACTCACCTATGTTGCTTCCTCCCTGTGTAATCTCGGGAAAGGTATATAATCTTTTTTGCCTCAGTTTCCTCATCTGTAAAATCAAGGTCCCTTCAAGCACTAGTTCTATGAGTGAATGTGTAATCTTGGACAAGTCACTTAACTCACCTGGGCCTCAGTTTCCTCATTGGCAAAAGGAGGAGGTTGGATTAAATTGTACCTCAGAGGTACATTTCTTCAAGTTCTAAATCTCTGATCCTAGAAGCGCTTCCCTTACTTCCCTTCTTTCCACATGCTCTAATGATAAAGGCACAGAAGTTCCAGGCCAGCCAACTCCCAATTTTGTATGACTCAGTAATCTAGAGCAGGGCAAGCCCCCAAACCAGACTGAATATATTGCCTGGTTTTCCCTTTCCCTAGACACCTGGTAGCCTGGTTATTATAGGAGCGACATCAGCTGTCTGGCACCTGTAAGCAGCATTCCCAGCAGGAATCGAAGGCCTGAAGGATTTCCCTTCAGGCATCAGGTGTGTCTGGGAGACTCACACAATGAACATTTCTTCCAAGTGACCTAGATACTCTTTTGGAATTCAGCGCCTGCTAAGGCTACCCCCACATATGCTTGAGACCTTCATCAAACTCTCCCGTTGGGATGGAGAACCCACAAGAGAGAATGAATCAGTCTCTCATGACCTCGTGTATCTACTCTGTTCCCCCTCCCTCCTCTCTGGATTCCCTCTGGCATGCCCCCTCTGTGCCCATGTGAGTATGGAGAGGCCTGACTTTGGCAAGCTGCTGCTGCTGCTGCTGTTTGAATGAGGGTCATTCAGTGATCAGTGCACCACTGGGAGCTATGTTCATCTGCTTTGCTTGTACCCTGTTGCTTTCAAATTATCCCATTCTCAGCTTTGTTCAAAACCTCTAGGTAAAGCTTGCCCAGCACACAATAGCTGAGGCATCTCTACTGTGCTGTTACTCACTGCTAACCCGTTAACAGCAAAGAATGGAGTGTGGGCTGCGGTCCAAGGAGGAATCAGTGACATTTTCATCATTGGTTTCATATATGATCTATCCCTATGACGCACACCACACGTACAATCATTGCTCCACCAGGAGGCCTCTGAGCACATGCTGTAACAAGCACACTTAAATCTTGCCTCTCTGTTCATGTTCCACTTGTTTTCCTTTTGCAGTTCATTCATAGTGTGTCTAACCTTAGCCAAACCACTGCTGGTCTATGTCCTGGCCCCAGGTTTCTTCAGCAGCCTTGTGGTCATTTTCAACTTCAAAACAGACACAACGGCTGTGGGAAAGTCCATGGAAAAAGAGTTTGTGCAGAGTGCATAGCCTGGAAGCATGGTCGGTATGCCAGAAAACATGGAGGTGAGGAAGAAGACTATGTGCTACGATGCAGAACATTATCTACAAGGAGTCTAGAATCTAGCCACCTCCCAGATTTTTAACACAAACCTCTCCACCTACTTAATTTTAGGGTGGGAAATGATAAATGCTCAAGTTGGAGTGCTACATCACCACCATCACTGTTGTTCGGTTGTTTTAGTAATGTCTCACCCCATTTAGGGTCTTCTTGACAGAGACACTAGATGGCTTGCCATTTCCTTCTCTAGCTCATTTTATAGATGAGGAAACTGAGGTAAACAGGGTTAAGTGACTTGACTAAGGTCATACATATGGAAAGTATCTGAAGCTAGCTTTAAACTCAGGAAGATGAGCCTTCCTGATTCCAAACCCAGGGCTCTCTCCACAGTACCACCTAGCTCCCCACCACCAGCATCACTACCACTACCACCACCACCATCATCATCATCACCATTATCATCATTAACAACAACATCTAACATTTATATAGCGCCTTAAGGTTTGTAAAATGCTTTATGAATAGTATCTTATTTGATCTTCACAGAAACCTTGGGAGGTAAGTGCTATTATTATCCTCATTTTACAGATGAATAAACTGAGGCTGAGTGATTGTCTTACCCATGGTCACCCAGCTAATACATGTCTAAAGCTGAATTTGAATTCAAATCTTTCTGACACTAGGCCTAACACTGTATCCATTGCACAACCTAGTTAGTTGTTCCATGTACCTCTGGCAAGTTATTTCTGGTTTGTCTGAAGATTCAGAAAATCACCTGTTCGATTTTAGCCTTGCTCCAATGTTATTTCAGTGCTTCTGTTGGGCAATCTTCTCATAGTACTCAAACTCAGAAGAGTAGAAACCAGACACTTGTCCGTGTCCTTTCTGCTTAATCTTCACACTGTTTATGCATCTCTCTTCATTAAGTGACTAAACATCTAAAGCGCTAAATGCTAAGCATCTGTCCAAATACGTCAATGTATGAGTATTTCAAAGGTAGAGATGGAAAATGGAGAGATGCCTTGTGCAACCTAGAGCATAGATAGACAAGTCATGTTTTTAAGTGAAATAAATTAGAAAAATGGTGTTACTAAGCATGGATTCCCACATCCTTTAGGAATAGGGGATTGACCTGTGATTTCATTGGTATAGAGAATTCCTGGTAAGGAGATTCCATTACCAGTTCAGACCAGCACCTTCTCCACAATTTACAGACTTTGCAAGTTGACTGAGGCACTGAATGTTTAAATGACTTACCCAGGGTCATACAACCACTATATGTCAGAGGCAGCAAATGAACTCAGGTTTTCTTCACTTCCAGCCTGGTTCTCTATCCACTAGATGAATGGTATCAAACCCAAATAAATACATAGCCACTAAATCATACATAAGGATCCTTGGAGTCACACATTGATTTAGAAAACCACATACTAGTATTATGTATTATATTTTTATTTATTTTGTTAAATATTGCCCAATTACATTTTAATCTGGTTGGAGCGGTGCCAGGGAGTTTTTCAGGCCACAATGTAGACTGCATATTTGACACCTCTGCTCTATATTATGCTGCCTCTTAGCATTAACCATCACTCTCTCCAACAAAGAACACTAAAAACATTTCCCTCTACCGTGGAGTGTTCTATAATAAACCTTGCACCTTTTCTCCTTTTCTCATTTGCACTGACAGAAAGTCAGGACTCTATTCATTAGTTGATCCGCTTTTACATTTGAATTATGTACGTTCTTTACATCATCATTCACTTGGCAAACATATATTAAGGCTAAAATAAGAGACTTGAAATTGAATTGAAATTGATGGCCCCTGAGGTTCTTTCCAACCCTAGATCTATAATGCTACTAGGTGCAGAGCCTTGTCTTGGGCATTGATCAAAAGTCCCTCTCCTTATGGGGCTTATAGTTTAGTAGGAGGCATAACACAAGCACAGATAATTTTTTTAAAAGAGAGAAAAACTGTTACATAAATGTGAATTCTAAAGCTACAAAAAAGTTCTGAGTGAGGTTGGGGTAGAAGTCCATATTGACCACAGTCTAGTCAGGGTGGGCTCCTTCCTCTGGAATAAGTTCCCAAATATGGAGATTCTTATTCTAAGGGCATAGATTTCAGGAGGTCCCTGAAGTTGGATGGGGATTTTTGTCTGTTTTGCAAAGCTCTTCCATGGTGGATCTACCCAGCATACTAGAGGACTTCCTTTAGATTTGATGGCTACCAATGTACTTAGACTATCCCAATATTATTTTTCACTTTCACTGCATAATGTAGACATCATCTTTTCTAAATCTAACTACACTCGTATCTGTATTTATCATATACTAGCATGCATAAGATCAGAATACCTGTTTTCAAAGTACTTTTCTTCCCTATTAGTTGATTATTATGAGGGCTACTATACTGGTAAGCCATGAAAAATTGGTAATGTTTTTTGAGCAGAGAAGTAAGTTGATCATTACTAGAATTTTTTCACCTGAGGAAAAGATAGTTGAGGAGTGCTCAGGACCCAGATAAATATGCCATAGTGATAGGAACTCGGAGTTGATATCTCTGCTGCATGATGAGCAGAGGACCATGAAGAGAAAGGGAGTGGGATAGTGGTTGCCATGGAAATGAAGTACACCGCCCGCCCCCCAAACCATCTAGCACCCTAGAGAAAACCCTGTTTGCTTGCTTCATACTAGTTATGGCTCTGTTCAGAACTATTAATTGCATTTGGAAGGTTTAATGGCAAGCACTGTGGAACTTTTTGTTTTGCTCTTTTTTCTTTTGGAGTTCTAGTTCTTCTCAGCACTAAGGTAATCAAGTGCCTTTTATTGTTTTGCCTTTGAATCAAAAGTCTTTGACTGAATCAAGAGTTTTTGATGACATTCTTAAGTCGTAAGAAAGCCTAAATCACATGAGTTTCATTGGAAGTGTTCCTGTGATTTTGCCAGATGAGACTTTGGCTAGCCATTAAGGGACGCCCCGCCGCCCCAGCTTTGAAAACCCAGATGTTGGTGCTTTTCTCTCTGGCAGCTATGCATGTAGTGTTATGGGCAGAAAGTTAGATGCCCTGTCTGCTTATTTGTTTTGTTTGCTGTGTTTAATATAATTTCTGCTTGTAATTTCTGTTTGTGTTCCCAGGTGCTGACTTTTTCCCCTACACTAAGTGAATGATATATGTATGTTTAATTAAAATGAGATTGTAAAACTCTTAAATTTGCTTTCCTTAGAAAAGCAGATCAAAGAACCTATGCTAGCTGCCCTTCTGTGTGCTGGTGTCATTGACCTTACTCCTCCACAGTAGCTGCTAGTAACATTGTTGTTACAGAAGGTTACTATAGTTAGTGGCCATATGGATGGAAGACTGAAGAGGGCAGAAAATGAAGGCAGCATGACCTGACCAGTTATGAGACTATTACAGTAATCTAGATGAGAGATACTAAGACCGAATTATAGTTTTGGCAATGGCTTTGGAAAGTAGTGGGCGTGATTGATATAATGGAGGAAGAATCAACAGGACAGCATTTTATTGGAAAGGGATCCCTTCAAGGCCAAAAATTCTAATTCTTCTATTCAAAACCCTTTATCTGCCACTCCTATAGAAGAGAGTAAAATGCTCCTACTTTTGTACAAAACCTTTAGAGGCTTTGGCAGAAGGGGGTGGGGTGACAATGAAGAGGGGATTAAGCTATCCCATCCTATAACCTATAGGTTAGAAAATCAAGCTATTTTTTCACTCTTCAGTTTCCTTTGGATCTTGAGTATAATGGCTAAAGAGTATGTACGTGTGGCAGAAGGAGTTTAAACAGGATTTAATAAGAAAGGTATGTTTTCCCAAGTATGATTAATTACAATTGCTTGCCCTGGAACTAGCTTAATATTCCCATGACATAATAAGTTGCTTGGAGTATCTTTCAGAATTGCTTACAGAAATTCCATAATAAGATTTGATCTCCACTGTCCCCTGCCCACTGACCTTACTCCCACCAAACCGTGGAAATTACAAAAGCCAGCTAAAACTTCTTGGATTGTCTCAAATGTATTTGAGACCCACCAAATATAATGAAGTTTATATTCCCTTTTTTCATGGATGCACCGATTTTCCCTTCACAACTTTTCTTAGTTGTTTTTTCCTTTTCTGTCCATTCTTGATGCAGACTTTGGGCCATCATCACCTCATAGTCCCATAGACCTCATAGACACACAACTTCCAAGCTGTCTTTTCTCCTTTCTACCCTGTACACTGTTGCAAGATTACTCTTTCCAAACCACACTGCTTTTAGAATCTATAATGACTCCCTGTTGTTAATCTGAGGTAGCTAGGTGACTCAGTGCATGGAATCAGGAAGACCTATGTTCAGATCTGGCTTCAGACATTTAAGTAGCTGTGTGATTCTGGGCAAATCACTTGATCTCTTTCTGCCTCAGTTTCCTCAACTGTAAAGTGGGGATAATAATGGCACCTACCTCACAAGGTTGTTGTAAGGATTGAATGACATTTTTAATGTGCCTATCATACAGAATGGCACATAGTATGCACTTAATAAAATCATGTTCCGTTCCCCCCTTCTCAATCAGATCAGATTCAAGCTACTCAGCTTTATATCAATTGCCTGCAGTTTATCTACCCAATCTTCTTTTCTTTTTCTATGTTAACTCTAATAAGCTGAGTCTCATGACCATACCCTACATATATCACGTTCTGTTCTTCATTTATTCCTTGGCTCCTCAAGATGACTTGAGGTACCACCTCACACCTATCAGATTGGCTAATATGACAAAAAAATAAAAGGGACATGATAAACATTGGAGAGGATCTGGGAAAATTGGTGGAGTTGTGAAGTCATCCAATCATTCTGGAGAGCAATTTGGAGCTATGCCAAAAGCCAAACTGTTCATATCCTGCAATACCATCATTAGGTCTGTACCCCAAAGTGATCATAAAGAGGGGGAAAGGACCTACATGCGCAAAAATGTTTACAGCAGCCTTTTTTATGGTAGCAAAATACTAGAAATTGAGAGGTGTTATGTTAATGAAATGGAGTATGTTAATGGAAATGGGAAGATCTTTCCCATTCATTAAGAGGCCCATGTGACCTGCCTGAGTCACATGAGTGTGAGTCACATGGAGCCTGTGGTGGGAGGAGCTTGCAGAAGGGGTGGAGCAGGAAGGAGTGGAACAGGAAGTGGGAATGAGTCAGCTGGGAGAGAGAGGCAGAGCAGCTAGCTTGAGTGAGAAAGGGAGTGATTATGGGAGCTTGTTTTGTGGGAAGGCCCTAACAGAGGGGAGGCATGGGGATGGTGGTGCTCCCTGCATGGATAATGTATGTAGGTTTCTTTGTTGCTGTGATGGATTTGGCTTTCTGGTGTTTGAATAAATGTTTTGGTTCTGCCTTCAATGAAGGGAATCTGTTGTATTTTGTGATTCAAACCTGGAAATATACCAGTGTATTCATAGCAGCTGCTGTGGGTATCTCATTGGCTATATAAGGGGATGCCCATGAATTGGGGAATGGTTGAACAAGCTGTGGTATAGGAATGTAATGGAATACTATTGTGCTATAAGAAATGATGAGCAGGTAGATTTCAGAAAAACCAGGAAAGACTTGTACAAACTGATGCAAAGCGAAATAAGCATAACCAAGAAAACATTGTACACTCTATCAGCAACATTGTATAATGATCAGCTATGAATGACTCAGCTGTCCTCAGCGACACAATGATCCAAGACAAGTACAAAGGACTCAGGAAGGAAAATGCTATCCACATCCAGATAAAGAAGTGATGGACTCTGAAGGCAGATTGAAGCATACTTTTTTCATTTTATTCTATTTTGTGTTATTTTCTTTTGATTTGTTTCTTTTTTCACAACCATGACTAATGATGAAATGTTTTACATGATAGCAAATGTATAACCTATGTCAAATAGCCTACCATTTTAGGAAAAGGGGAGGGGAAGAAAGGTGGGAGAAAAATTTTGGAACTCAAAGTCTTATAAAAATGAATGGTAAAATCGTTTTGACGTGCAATTGGGAAAAATACTATTAAGAAAAGTTGGTTTGAAAGTGCTTTTCATTTCTCCTTGGCATGTTGAATAAAACTTTTGTCAGGCAGGAAAAATAGTTACTGCTCTGTTCTCTGTTCAAGACCTATTTTTAATTCTGCAAAAAGCCTTAATAGATGAACTATACTGCATAATGATCTTTTCCATACTCTAGATACCCTCAATACTTAAGTATGGCATCTATTCTACACTCTCTCATATCAGTTTTTATATAGTGTCATAATTTTTTTCTGCTTTCTTCACATATCTTCTCAATTAAGTTTTAATCTCTTTTACAGTAGGGATCATATATTCCACTGGAACCCTGAGGCATAGCCTTTCATTTTTTCACTAAAAAACTGGTTCTGTCCAGTCAAATGTGCCATCAAATATTGATTTCTCACTACATTTTATAAACTTCTTAATTATTACTACTAACCTGAGTTATACATAGTAATTTTGGCCAATAGGGCAAGCTTCACAAAAACATGCTTAGGCAAGCATTATGAATTATGCCTTCAAACACAGTTAAGAAAAGGATTGGGGAGGGGGCCGGAGCCAAGATGGCAACTGGGAAGCAGTGACTGGCATGAGCTCCCCACCAAGTTCCTCCAAAAACCTATAAAACAATGGCTCTGAACCAATTCTAGAGCTGCAGAACCCACAAAGTGGCAGAGGGAAGCAGGGCCCCAGCCCAGGACAGCCTGGATGGTCTCTGGGTAAGGTCTGTCCCACACGGACCTCCCAGCCCCCAGCCGAGGGGAGCGGAGCTGAGCCCAGCGCGCACGG
>CM053622.1:139533917-139549845 GCA_028646595.1 Phalanger gymnotis
TTAAAAAAATAGATGTTCAAAAGTAAAAAAGTTTTTTTTTCATGCAACTAGAAAATAAGATGCACAGGCAATGGGGCATAGAGATTTATCTTGCCCCACAAGAAAGGAAGGGATAGGGGGATGGGAGGGGAATGGGGGGGACGGAGGGGAGGGCAGACTGGGGAACAGGGCAACCACAGTGTACCCCATCTTGGAGTGGGGGGAGGGGAGGAAATGGGGAGAAAATCTGTAATTCAAACACCTGTGAAAATCAATGCTGAAAACCAAACATATTAAAAATAAATTAAAAAAAAAGAAAATTAATAGAAAGGACAAAATATTTTCTAAGATTCAACTATAAAAATGTTATTTTAAAATTTAAAAAAATGATGGAAAAAAAAGTGGTCCAACCAATTCATCTATAGGTAATAAGTGGTTGTGATAAATTGTCTTTCCAAGGTACCTACCACTCTCTAGGGTTGTTCTGCAAATAAGCAAGCTGTCCAATTTCTCCACATCTAGGTAATGAGTAGCTTTCCATTTATATAACTTGTGTGTATGAACACCAAGATTTCTCAGCAGAACTGTCTCCTTGACTGTGAAGTTGAATGTTGTGGTATTGGTTTTTTTGGCCAACTGTTTGGTTTCTTTTTACTTTCTTCTTAGTCAAGAGAAGTATTGCAGTCTCTTCATCCTCAATGATACACATTTTCTCAAATTCTTTTCTATGTTAGGATGTCTATTTAATTTTTCTTTGTACTTTATGAATTTTGTCCCTAGACATCTGAGGTTACTAATTGTTCAGTCTGGCCCTTTCCTTGGATTTTGTGCATACATATTTATGGGCTCCTGCACTGCCATTCTTATGAAAATATGTTCCATGCTACAGATATACAAAGGAAATTTTCTCTACCACTCCCATTCCTCCTCTCTCTCTCTCTCTCTCTCTCTCTCTCTCTCTCTCTCTCTCTCCTCCCCCATCTCTGTATATATATATATATCTATATATATATCTATATATCTATCTATATATATATATGTACAAATTTATAGCTTTGTTAGGTGGAGTCCATTACTTTCCTTACATCATCATTCCTATAGTCAACAATGAGAGGCAGAAATCAGTTCCATCTGAAAAACTCATTCAAACTTATTGGGCTTGCAATCCAGCTATACTTAACTTTTCATTCACTTTTCATATTACTTTCCTATTCCTTCCTATAGATTTTATTTTATTACTTGTTCATTCATTTATTTCATCCGTTCATTCATCTATCATCTCTGTCAGTTTGTCAGTCTATCTGATTGTTTATTTTTGTTTATTTTCCATCAGCTAGTAGGAGAATTTAGAGAATTTTGTCAATAGGGCATCTTTCTCCTGTTTGAAGTCTGTACGGAACATCTTTCATACTAATAGTTTAGGTGAACATATTATTCACTTTAACATATACCCCTTGATGTCAATACTCACTGGCCCATTGAACAACATTCATTTGAATTATTGAGTTGAATTGAATATATATAGACATCTAAGAACTTTATGAATCGTTATATAACCCTTGTCCTGACTGGTCCACTGGCATGGGACTCTCTCCTTATTGGTGGGGATGAATGCACCTGTTTGAGAGCAATAGAATTATAGCCTTCTTCAGACCTCTTTGGGACTCCTAAATTTTCATCTCTTCTTGGAGATTCTTCAAGCTTTGAATTGTTTTGGGTGTCTTTGGCTTCCAACTTTGAGAAGATGGAAGATGTCAACCCCACTTCAGGTTGCTAAAGGGAAAGATTCTGGGAAAACGTGAGAGGAGCTGGTAGTCTTCATCATGTCCCTATTCCCAGGTAACTATAGTATAAACTTTGGGCAGTTTCCCCTTGGGTGTGATCCAAGAGATCACAACTCTTGGTTGAGCTTAGTTATCTCTCTCCCAGTGGGAAAACTCTTTTACTCTATGTTGCCTGGTATATACTCTTATGTGGAGACCTCTGATTTTTGTTTTGCTACCAATTTAGATAAATGGGTTTTCTTTGCTATTCATTATGGGTATTTATTGTGGAAATAGTATTTGGTGGGAAAGGGATAAAACCTTGGGTATATAGCTTGGGATCCTCCTTCCCTCCAATAATAATGGCAAAGTGATAAAAAATTAGATTGAACCTGATCACATCCCCTAGACTAAGGGAACAATTAGATATAATTCTAGCCTGAGACCCTCTCTCTCTGAGGAAGGTGGAATGAATGAATAAGTGTCTGTTGTCTCTAATCTTCTGCTTCCCTTCTTGGCAGGAATTGAAATCTCCCTTGGAGAAAATTGGGAGAAAAAAAGTTAGAGATGTCTATTCTGCCTCGTTTTGAGCCACGCAAGGACAACCCTCTCTACATATTGGGCCTTGCCACAGGAGGTCCTCAGCTACACAGAAGTTTTTTGTCCTCTCCATTTGGATCCTCGCTAAGCCTACACTTATATCCTTTGTCACCTTTTCTATCACACTACCACTTACTGTAGAAGTGAAGAAAGCTGTACAGCCCCAAGGCTTATTTTTCATTTTTTGGCTTACCATGACCATGTTCTTTTGTAAGAACAATGGTCTCAATAGATCTAATGAAAGATGCAGAAGTTAAAAGGGGCTAGCAATAGGAGATCCCAAAATTACACTGCAAAGAAGTTATCTAAACTATTTGGTATTAGATAAAAAGAGAAAAGTTGATCAATAAATAGATTAGGTAAACAAAGCCCAGAAATAATTAAACATGGCATCATCACTTTCAGCAAACTCAAGGACATCAACTATTAGGATAAGGACTCCTTATTTGAAAAAAATGCAGAGAAAATTGGAAAGTGAGTGATCTGACAGAAATTAGGTTTAGGATCGACATTTTATACCATTTACAACA
Source organism: Phalanger gymnotis (assembly GCA_028646595.1). Classification (NCBI taxonomy): domain Eukaryota; kingdom Metazoa; phylum Chordata; class Mammalia; order Diprotodontia; family Phalangeridae; genus Phalanger; species Phalanger gymnotis. The sequence goes on from CM053622.1 coordinate 139,536,790, forward strand.
GTAAACTGCAAATGGATATGGGACACAGATATAAAGTTTTATATCATAAAAATCAGAAGACAATATATAAGGGAAGGTCAGTTTCAATTACCCAAAATAAAATTTAAAAACAGCTACTTTGTCACCACAAGATAAATGTAATTAGAAGTGAAGCAATTAATTGAGAAAAAATTTTCACAGCAAATCTCTGATAAAGGTTTAATATCTGAGATAAGCAATTGGCATAAATATATAAAAACAAGACCCTTTTCCCCAATGTATGAATGATCAATGGATATGAATAGGCATTCTTAAAGGAAGAGGTGCCAACTATTAGCAACCATATCTCCACCAATTTCTCCAAATCTTTACCAGAGAAATACAAATGCAAACAACTCTGAAGTTCTGCCAGATAGTAATCAGATTGGTAAAGATGAGGAAAAAAGAAAATAATAATTAGGGGTTTTGGGAGAACAGGTGCATTAATGCATAGTTAATGGAACTATAACTGATTAAACTATTCTGGAAAACAATTTGGAATTATATGCCAAAAGTCACTAAATTATATCTACCCTTTGGCTCAGTGATACAATTGCTACTGATTTGAATAAATGGGTTTTCTTTGGTATTTGCTATGTTCATTCATTGTGGAATTGGTATTTTGTGGGAAAGGGGGCAAACCCTCATACAGAAGTTTGGTCCTCCTTCCCCTAATAATAATCACAAGGAAATCAGAAGTTATATTGAACCTGATCATATCCCCTGGACTAATGATATTTAATGGAACAAATGGATGTAATTTTTAGCCCAATACCCAATTTGGAAGACTATTTGGAATTATACCCAAACAGTCACCAAATTCTAGATACTTTTTGACTGAGTGCTAGTTATAAATGCCAAGGAGATCAAAGATGAAAAGAAAAGACTCACACATACAACACTTTTTGTTGCTGGAACTGGAACTGGAAACAAAATAAGTGTCCATCAACTGGAAAATGAATGCTGTTTCTTGTCTTTATTTGTCAAAGTTTATTCATGTTAATGCGTACTGCAACAGAGGTCACATGGCCTGATAGAATGCTTGGTTTGGAATTAGGAAGACCTAGAATCAGATGTCACTTCTGACATTTACTAGCTCTCTGATGCTGGACAAGTTAACTTCTACGAGGCTCAGGCAACACTTACCTATGAAATCATAGAATGAATGAACAAGTAAATTTGCTAAGCACTTACTATGTAATGTGCTAAGGACTGGTGATACAATGAAAAAGGCAAGACAGCCCCTTCTTTTAAGGAGCTCACATTATCAGAAGGGGAAAATACCATATATAAGTTTCAGCTGGAAATGAGATGGAGACCAGTGTTTGGGTGCAATGGAAAAGCAGATGGTTATGTACCTTATTTAATGCCATTTGTATTCATAAAAGTTTATTGGTTTCTTTTTTATTTTTAATGGGAGAAACAGGGTGATGGCTAGCCTTTATTGGAAGGTAGAAAATATTACTAGACATCTCAAATGAGTTAATCTAGGGGCTCAGTGGCTCAACTTGTGGGGCTGTCAGTTTGTAATGGGTTTCATAGTTAGGGTTATACTGTTTCTGATCTCTGTGATGTCAGAACCAGATGATGGCACTGTTACTTTCTTCACAACTACAACCAATTATTTCTCGTCAGTGATGGAAGGGACCAGATTGGATTCTTCCTTAGTCTTAACAGCTGCTTTTGGAACTGCTATGTTGTATGACTCCAACTAATTCCATATAGCCATAATACCCTCTGTCTGCAAGCTAGTAGACTGATCCTCATCAAAAAAGATACCTCCTCCCAATATCATGGTACAAATGGCTGCCCAGGCCAAGCTGTAGACCTTTATGCCACTGACCACCCCAGTAACCTTGGAGTCTTCCTGTATGAAATAACAATGCACTGTTGAACACACTGGTTTCTATTGTTGAACCATTTTACAGTGCCAAGGACTTACTTTGGTGGCAAGAACTTTCTTTTCTAGGTAATAAGCTCTGCTCCTGAGGAGGAGGGTGCTGAAATACCTGCAGAATTGACAAGTCACTTCTCTACAAAGATTACTGCCCAGTGATAAAGACTTTGGAGGCCTGGTTGGAGGTGGTGGGGGAAGGGCACTCATTCCTGGAGCTCTTGGATCCAGTGTACTGGGCTCTCTTTACCAGGGTCTTGAGTGGGGTGGGGGTTGGAGGTGGTAGTAGAGATGGTATGACTTGCTTGGCAGATGCCTTTTCCTGTTTTTCCAGCAGGGAAAATTCAGCAAGTGATCTGCAATAGTAGAGGAAATTCTCAGACAGGGAATTCTGTTGCAAACACATATCCTTTGGATATTTCCATAACATGTGCTGCAAAGAATGGAAAAGAATTAGGACAATGAAAAAGGGAGATTTTGCTGAGAGCCTTTTAGTAATGTCTAATGTCCAGATATTTGTGTGTGCTTGTGTGTGTGTGTGTGTGTGTGTGTGTGCTTGTGTGTGCGTGTTTGTGTTTGTGTTTTCAAGCTCCCAGTGCCTCCGGGCATATCTACAACAATAACAAATATTTACAATATATAATATACAATGAGCAGAGCTCTGTATTCAAATAGGCCAGGATTTGATTAAATTTATAAAACTCTACTTATTGCCAACATCTTTGGCCATCGTTGTTGTTGAGTCATTTTCAGTTGCATCCAACTCTCTTTGACCCCATTTGGGGTTTTCTTGGCAAAGATACTGGAGCAGTTTGCCATTTCCTTCTCCAGCTCATTTTATAGATGAGGAAACTGAGGCGAACAGAGTGAAATGACTTGCTTTGGGTCACATGGTATGTGATGTCAGATTCGAACTCAGGTCCTCCTGACTCCAGGGCCAGCATTCTATTCATTATGCCACATAGGTGCCCTAACTCTAGCTGTATGACCATAATTGATATATCCCTGGCCACGGTCTTTTGGGATTTTGTATTGTTCAGCAAAATTCTATTAATACAAAGATGGGCTTTGAAATATACATGAAAATAGACCAGGATTTTGTTTCCACAATCTGGCTAGCAGCTTCTGTGGGGGCGTAAGGTCCACCCGCAGCGAGCACCCAGAAAGCTGCCAGCACACCGCAAAAACACAGGTTCTTTTGATTGCCTTAATAAGGAAAGCAAGGTGAAGGGGTTGGCAAGCTTACTTTAATTCAGGACACAAATATCATTCACTTAGCTCAGGGGAAAAAGCCAGCACCCTGAACTTCAGAGCAAAATACAAACAAATTACAAACATCAACAGACAGACCCAATACAATTCATAGTTACCAACATCTAGGTTCAGCCCAGGAGCTCAGAACAAGGGCTGGCCCAGAGTCACGTGTGCCACCACTGCTGCAGGAATGAGTTCCAAAGAAGAGGAGGCCAACCCCTGGTTTTTATATCTTTGTCAGTGTCAGGGGTGAGTCACACATGCGACTCACCCATGTGACCTAGAATCGTCACAAAGAGGCACCTTAAACCCACGTGGTCTAAGAGCCTTTGCTGTCCCAGACAGGTAAACTAGGCCCTCCCTGGAGTTAGCCCCACCTTGGGCCCCACCTTAATTGCCAATCCACACCCACATAGGTTTTACCCCTAATAGGGGTTTGGGCCTGGGGCTTAGCACTTAGTAAGACTTAATGAAATACACTGAATTACTCAACAAAAACAAAAGCCAAACTCTTCAAGGGCACTTATTGAACTAAGTGCTAAGGAGCCCATTTTGCTTACCAATACATTACACTTGTCCTCTAGGGAGGGTGTCTTAGCCCTTTTATAGGTAAAATTGAAGAATTTGTAGAAGGAGAGCATGTTAATCACAATCACGATTGTACCTATAGAGGGCTGTGGTTAGTATCTGTGAATGGATTTAGGTATAAAATATGTGTGATAAGTATCATCATGCAGTTATACATGCATACAAACATACACATATGTGCATGTGTGTGTGTGAGGCTAAGGATACTAATAATGCTATGACATCATGCCCAAGGAGATAGAGGGTCACCCCCAGAATTCAATCAATCCAGTATTTATTTATTTAGCACCAATTTTACACCAAGTACTGTGCTAAATGTTTGGATACAAATACAAAGAGCTTACACTCTAATAGGAAAATGACAAGTATATATATATATATATATACATGTATATATATATATGTATGTATATATATGTATATATGTGTGTGTGTAAACATAAATAAAATAGATATAAATGGAATAAATAAAAAATAAAAATAAGACAAGAAGGGAAGGACCTATGAGTTGGGAGTAGGGAGTGGGGTATAAATTAAGAAAAGCTTCATGTAGAAACCTTTGAGCTTTGTTCAAAGAAACTTATAGGGATGTGCAGGGAACTCACTAACCAATGGTATTTTAAAAAGAAATGTATAGAAAATGACTAATATGGAAATGTTTTGCATGATTGCACATGTATAACCCATATTGGATTGCATACTGTTTCAAGGAGGTAGGGAGAATGGGATAGCATTTGGAACTCAAAACTTTAAAAAGATAATGTTAAAACATTGTTTTAACATTTAATTGGGGAAAACAAAATATTGTTTAAAAAAGAAATGTGCAGAAGATAGAAGCAAGGCCAGGTAACAGGGGATGAATATGAGAGTATATAGTCCTAGAAATATGGTATCAGAAATGCTAAAGTTCAGAATGAACTGAGGCTGGTGAGGGAAGCCAAGAACATCAAAAAGCCATTTGTTTTTTTGTTTGTGTTTTTTACTTTTTTTAGCTGCATTGGGAAGGAAAAAGAATATCTGAGAAGGGATAAGACCTATGCTTATGGTAAATGGGATGATAATTGATGATAATGAGAAGGCTAAACTGGCCAATCTTGATTTTATTTCTGTTTTCTGTACAGAGGAAAATGATATTTACCACTGAGAATAAAGGAATAAAAATGACTAATAGGAAGTAGATACTCAAAATAAGGAAGGACATAACAGGAGAGAACTTAGCTGCCCTTGATAAATTCAAGTCACTTAGCCCAGATTGACATATCCTAGATTATTAAAACAACTGGAAAATGTGACTGCAGAAACATTGTCAGTGATATCTGAAAGATTATGGGAAGAGGGAGAGGTACTGCAAGATTGGAGGCAGCTAGGTGGCACAGTGGATAGAGTGCCAGGTCTCAAGTCAGAAAGACTCATCTTTGTGAATTCAAATCTAGCCTCAGACCCTTCCTAGCTGTGTGACCCTGGGCAAATCACTTAATTCTGTTTGCCTCAGTTTCCTTATCTGTAAAATGAGCTGGAGTAGAAAATGGCAAACCTCTCCAGTATCTCTGCCAAGAAAACCCCAAATGGGGTCACAATGAGTAAGATATGACTGGAAAACAACTAAACGACGACACTATAAGATTGGAGAAGGGCCAATATTGTCTCAGTTTTCAAAAAAAGAAAATAAGAGAGTCTGAAAACTACAGGCCCTTAAGATTGACTTTTATTCTTGGGAAAAGTCAAGTCATGGAAGAGATGGTTGGCAAGCACATAGAAAAGGAAGGAGTGATCTAGTATGGCTTCATCAAGAACAGGTAATACCGAACTGATCTCATTTCCTTTCAGGACAAGGCTAGTGAACTGGTAGATGAGGAGGATTCTATACATAGAGTTTACCTTGATTTGAATGTTATCTTCAATAAACAATCGTGTACTGTTCTTGTGGGAAACATGAAGAAACATGGATTAGTTGACGATCTAGTCAAATGGATTCAGAACTGGTTGGATTTCCAGATTCAGAGTAGTTGCTAATGGCTCAATGTCAGAGTGGGAGGCGGCCACTAGTGGCATACTCCAAGGAGCTGTGTTTCTCTCTGTGACGTTTAACATTTTTATCACAACTTGGGTAAAGGTGTATAGGGTATGCTTATCAAACTGAAGATGATCTGAGGCTGAGAGGGGTAGCTAATTCAATGGATGACAGAATCGGGATACAAATAAATCTTGACAGAGTATAAAGCATTGGACTTAATCACATATGATAGCATTCCACAGGAATGAATATAAAATATTGCACTAGATACAAAATTTTAGCTTCACAAGTATAAGATGGAGGAAGCATAGATTGATAACAATTATTCTAAAACAAGAAACCTGGTGTTTTGATGGAGTGCATGCTCTGTATGAGTCAACAGTGTGCTAGGGCAGCCAAAAAAAAGATGTCATTTGTCCTTTGTTTAGAAAAGGATCAATGAGGTCACAGAGTAATGTCTTGAATCTTTGCATGAATTGGATTTAAGTGAGGCAGAGATGAACAAAGTTGTCAGCCTCACTCTCTCTTCCAGAGTCATCAAATCCAGTGGTGGGACAAAAGTCAGGACCACTAGCAATGACGCAGGATAAAGTGGATGACCTTGGCATCTTCAATGTCTGACCAGGTTCTAAGCACTCCACAGTGCCTGGTTCAGCCTCCTTCATGTAATCTTGGGCTGCATTTGGAGGGATATGGCTTCCAGTAACAGGGAAGTGATAGTTTTGCTGTAATCTGTGCTTGTCATACCTTACCTAAAGTATTCAGTTCTAGTCACCACACTCTAGTAAGTTGAAGGCTGTCCAGAGGAAGGCAACTAAGGTGGTGAAGGGCCCTGAATCCATGTCATATGAGCACGGGTTAGAGGAAGGGAGCAAGGTTAGCCTGGAGAAGAGAAGTAGGGGTGGGGGAGGGAACTGTTTTTAAGTATTTGAAAGGCTGTCATATGGAAGATGAATTAGACTTTCTCTGATTGATACCAGAGAGAATAACCAAGAGCAGTGGGTAGAAGTTACAGAGAAACAGATTTTGGCTTGATGTCATGAATTAAAACAAAAAAAAAACTTCTTAGCAAGAATGGCTGTCCAAAGTTGGAATAAGTGGCCTTGTGAGGTTGTATGTAAATTCCTTTCCTTGGAAGGATCCAACTGAGGCTGGATCACAGTTTGTTGTGTATAGTACAGTATTGATTCTTTTGGTGTCTGGGTTGAACTTGAGGCCCACTGAAGTCCCTTCTAACTCTCCGGGTGTGAGATTCAGAAAGTGGAGCTTGAGCCACACTTGAAGAAAGAGAGAAATTCTATGTAGCTGAGGCCAAAAGGAAGTGCATTCAAGGTGGGGGAGCGGCATTAGGTACAAAGTCATAATGATGGAGATTGAGATGGAATTCTATGTGTGAGAAACAGAGAAGAGTCCAGTTTATCTGGATTACAGAGGTCAAGAGGGGGAATAATATACAATGAGGCTAGAAAGATAAATTGGGATCAGGCTGTGAAGGGCCTGAAAGACTAAATAGAAGAGGTTCTACTCCAGATAAAATAGTCGCTGAAAAATATATTGCAAGTGGAAGAGTTACACGATCAGATTTGCACTCAAGGAAGATGACCATGGAGGATGAGTTGTGGAGACATGTGGAAGGCGGACTGGAGTGGGGAGAGATGCCAAGCAGGGAGACCAACAAGGAGTCTGTTGCAACAGTTTAAGTGAGAAGTGATGAGGTTGTGAACAAAAGTGGTGGCTATGTGAATAGAGTAGAGGCTCCGGAAGAAAGAGATGTAGAAGTGCAAAAGGGAAGTTCTAGCAATTAACTTGGATATGTAAGGTGAAGGAGAATGATGAGCTGAGGATGACACTGATGTTGTGAACCTGAGAGACTGGAAGAATGGTGATATTTTTGAAAGAAAAAAAAAGATATTTGGAAGACGATTCAGTTTGAGCGAAAGATAGTAAGTTCTATTTTAGATATGATTAGTTTGAGATGCCTCTGGGATGTCTATTTGAAATGTCTAATGAAGAGCTGGTAATGTGAGGACAAAGCTCTGGAGAGCAATGAGGATGGTTATATAGATCAGAAAATCTGTGAGGCAGCTAGGTGGCATAGTGGATAGAGTACCAAGGCCTGAAGTCAGGAAGACCTGAGTTCAAATGTGACCGCGAACACTTACCAACTGTGTAACCCTGGACAGGTCACTTAACCTTGTTTGCCTCAGTTTCCTCATCTGTAAAGTCAACTGGAGAATGAAATGGCAAACCACTCCAGTATCATTGCTATCAAGAAAACCCCTAGTTTACTGTAACTGGAACGACTGAACCACAACAAATCTGCATAGCGATGGTAATGGAGCACATGGAAGCTGATGAAATCACAAAAAGAGATCATGGAGGGAGAAAATAAGAGAGCTCAGAAGAGAAACTCGTGAACCCCCATAGGAACACTTGGGTTCAAGTCTCCCATCAATGTGCGCTATCTGTGAAACTTCGGGCTGACCACTTAGCCTCTCAGTGCTTAAAGGCAACATCCTTTAACTGTATTATAAATTAGTTGCAGATCCAAGCTGATGGAACGGGTTTCCACACAAGAGCTCTCCAGACCAATTAAATCACAGGTCTGTACCAAAGAACAACAAATATAAATAAAGTGGGAGAGGCACCATGACTCATCCTACTGGAGGAACGGTGATGAGAGTGTGGCTTTAAACTGTCAAGCTGGTGGATCTCCATAGTCAGTTACCCCCTCCTCTATAATAGTTATCACGTCTAGTACTATTGTGCAGAACTAGGGGAAAGGTATTTGACAACTTGGATGCCCCATGGCTAGTTCTGCAAAGCCTTTTTTTCTTTACAACAGCTGTAAACAATAGCGGCTGTTCAGAAAAAAAAAAAAAGGAATGAATTCTTGCCAATCTCTGGCAGATGTTAGAAATTCAAAAATGCCCCACCATTTTGTAACCATTTCAAAATGGTTAAAAAAAAAATCAGCCTTAAGAATTTAAAGCTTCTCAGTACACAATGTTTCCATGCTGCTGCCATTTATGAAGGAGCCTCAACGAGTATAGTGTATTTCCCCACTAGAGAAAGTCATCTTTTCTCTCTCAGAAGAGCTGATCTTTTCTTTATTTTCAGTCACCTATGGCAAACTATGTAATAACTCTTGTAGCTAAAAAGCCCACATGTGCAGAGTTTATAAAAACCTTACGGAGGGGGTGGGGTGAATGGTGGAAGGCAGAGAGGACTCAAAGAAATATCCCAAGGCAAAACATACAAAACCATTTTTACTAATCAAAGAAGCATTGTGAGTTTGGCTGACACTTGCTTTAATAAATGACCTTCATTGTCCTCTAAAACTATATGCTCTATGTATACAGTATATTTCAAATTATCTAATGTTCAGCAATGAAGGAAGGGGACATTTTCTAGTACCCTGAGAAATACCAGCATGATGAACTGCTAAGTTCCCATGCTCTGAAACATGCCTCATTGAAATAACTGACCTTTCTATGTTTATGCTCATAAAATCAAATCCTTAACTTGATTAATAATAATGAAAACAGAATCAGCTGGGGTTTATGATTAATTCAGCTGTGTCAGCTTTCTTTGCATACTCCAACTGAACCAAAACAATCTAGATTGCTCGCATCCTATATGTCATTTAATTCAAATGGCCCATGATTTCCAAAGTGGGTCCAAAACATGTCCAAAAGCCTTCTGCAATTCTAGAACAAAAGTATATTTGTCTCCATATTTAAGGTAGGCCTGTTAGACTAGCAGATCAAGGACAATTCTGTCGGTGTGTAATCTGTGGGTTTCGGCATGGATTTTTTTATTTTATTTTTTATTATTATTATGACAGTTCTATTTCTATAGAAGATGGATAAATTTGGGCAGGTAGGTGGTACAGTGGGTATTGTGCTGGGCCTGGAATCAGGAAGACTCATCTTCATTAGTTCAAATCTGGCCTCAGACACATATTAGCTGTGTGACCTCAGTTAGTTGTTATAATTATTTGTTGCTCAGTTGTTTAAGTTATGTCTGGCTCTTTGTGACCTCTTTGGGAGTTTTCTTGGCAGAGATACTGGGGTGGTTTGGCATTTCCTTCTCCAGCTCATTTTATAGATGAAGAAACTGAGGCAAATGGGGTTAAATGAGTCGCTCAGGGTCACACAGCTAGTAAGAATCTGAGGCCAGGTTTGAACTCAAGAAGATGAGTCTTCCAGACTCCAGGGACTGCTCTATTCATTGTGCTATCTAGCTGCCCTCATTAAAATCATAAAGACTTCTTTTTAACAGACAGAATTTTTTATATCCTCCAATGACACGAACAGAATCCTTCAGATGTGACCTAAAATTCTCCTGAAATTTTTCCTGTGGATGACATTTGATAAAGAATGGAGACAGAAGAATGTTTTTTGATGAGAGGAATGGAAGGAACACTATTCCCTGCATAGCTATTGCGTCATTCTCATAGACTATGCTGGGAATAGTGTTCCAGTTCTTCCTTTCCTTTGGATATATTACATCCCATCTGGTAGCAGGTGAACCATTGGGATCTGAGTGCCCTCAATAACTCTCATAACTGAGCACACATTGTATGATTCCATTTGAGCCCTCAGGATAAAAGACAGGATCAGAGAATAATAGGCTCTAGACTGGGAAGGGATCTTTGCAATAAGTGCGTTCAACCTCCTCAATTCAGCTCAATATAACAAACGTTTATTGAATATCTATTATCTGTGAGGACTTAGGCTAGAGATTGTAGGCAAAAAGAAGAACAAATCAATCTCTGCCCTCGAACAGCTTAAATTCTGCTCTGAGAATACAATACACACAGATAAGTAAATAGGTGATTAAAATTGACAAGGATCACTACTAAGTGGAGGTAGAAGGGAATCTTCAGGTAGTATCTAAACTAAGTCTTGAAAAAAGATGTGTAGATAAGACATTTGCTACGCACTTAGTATGTGTCGCACACTGGAGATTTTCATTAGCCGTGATGAGAAAGGGTGGCACTCCAGGTATGGGGAGCAATGTGGGGGGCACTTATGCAAACACTCAGAGGTGGGAGATGGAATGTTCATCTTGAAGAAGAGCTATAGTTGGAGTCTAGTCTGACTTTCTATAGAGTGTGGGAATAAGGATAATAGGAAACTTAAGCGACGGAGGTAGGTTGGAGTTAAAAAATGGATGGTCTTGAATGCTAGGCTGAAGAGTTTGTATTTTATCTTATTTTTAGATGAAGAAACTAAGGCCGAAGAAGCTAATTCACTTGCCAAGGTCACATATGTGCTATAAGCAGAAACAGGATTCAAACTCAGGTCTTTTTGCTCCAAATCCAATTCTCCTTCCCTATACTATTCTGCCAAGTGCCCAAGAGTAATTTGTTGGAATAATCTTTATGAAATGAACCAGGTTTCATTTTTTAATTTTTTCTATTTTTGGAGGGGGGAAGGCAGGGCAATTGGGGTTAAGAGACTTGCCCAAGGTCAGTCACACAGCTAGTAAGTGTGTCAAGTATCCGAGGCCCGATTTGAACTCAGGTCCTCCTGACTCCAGGGCCAGTGCTCTACTCACTGCACCACCTAGCTTCCCCTGGTTTTAGAAAAGAAGAGAAATAGGAATGAAATGAAAGGATGGATGTGAATTGCTATTTTAATAATAATGTTTGGGTTTCATATGGCTCTTTCCTTCTTCAAAGTACCCTGTTAACATGATCTAATTGTTACCAACCTCTACAAGAAGCAATAAGGGGACAAATTTTACTATTTGTTAACTTGTCTGTTGGATTAGGAGAAGCCTCCACCCAATTTCAAAAAGCTATTGAGTCTGTAGAACCCTTAAAGCCTTTGAGGTGCCAGTATTCCTGGATCTTTTGGTCTTGATAATAGCATACCAGCAAAACTGAACCTACAAATTAATTATATTGTTTGGCTCTAAAGAAAGTTATTCAATGGAGGCTATAAAGATAATAAATAATGGAATATCTAACTCAGTAATGAGGATCTAGTCAAAGTTGAATTGCCAAGCACATGATCCATGGGATAGCATACTATCTAATTACTAATCTATCAAATGTCTGAGTAATAACAACTCAATACTCAATAATCCAAGAAAAAGGCACATATTCATTCCTTGAGAGAAGATGGCACTGTATTGCCTCTCTTTGACCTCACTTGGGTATTTCTGGACTGCATCTTTGTGGATCTGTGAGTGAGAGATGAAGAGTAGGATAGGAAGGAAGGAGAGAGAGAGAGAGAGAGAGAGAAGAGGAAGAAGTGAAAGGAGAAAAGGAAGAAGAACAAGGAGGAGGAGGAGGAAGAGGATAAAGAAAGGGAAGGGGAAGGAGAGGATATGGGGAAAGAAAGTGATGTGGAAGAGAGAGGGAAAGAGACACAGAGATGGAGAAATAGAGAACACAAAACTCTGCTACTTGGTTCAACTTTAGGTTGTAGAAGACCTAGGTCATTGAGCAAGGCTAAGACGGATGCCCTTAGCAACCCATAAGCCAGAGAGCAAAGGTAGGAACAGAACTATCAGATTCCTGTCCCCTCTACAGTCAGCTTGAGAAAGGGTGGAAGTAAAAACAGACCAAAAAGGTTCCTCTCTATTCACACAGCATTTAACCAGGCAAAGGATCAAAGGTGGGAAATCAGCTCTCAGATTCTTGCTCCTTTCAAAGCAGGGAAGTGAGAAAGCAACAGAGAGGGAGGTTAAGAGCTGAAACTCCAGAAGCTCTACCTACTTCTGGTCAAACTAGGTCCTATGATCAGTTACATGTCCTCTCTCAGCTCCAACTCCTTGGAGGTGAGGTAATGCCTATCTATATTGGAAAACTGCTAGCAGCAGTTAATTTGGAAGAGGGTCTGATCACCATTGCAGACATCATATTTTTAATTCTATTAGCAATATGTGTATATTTTTTCTTTTTTAAAATTTTATTTAATATATTTAGTTTTCAGCATTGATTTTCACAAGAGTTTGAATTACAAATTTTCTCCCCGTGTCTACCCTCTCCCCCACTCCAAGATGGCATATATTATGGTTGCCCTGTTCCACTGTCAGCCCTCCCTTCTGTAACCCCACACCCCTCCCAACCCCTTTTCCCTTCCTTTCTTGAAAGGCAAGATAAATTTCTATGCCCCATTACCTGTGTATCTTATTTTCTAGTTACATGCAAAAACTTTTTTTTTTGGTTTTTCAACATCTGTTTTTAAAACTTTGAGTTCCAAATTGTCTCCCCTCTTCCCTTCCCACCCACCCTCCCTAAGAAGTCAAGCAATTCAACATGGGCCACATG
>CM053622.1:139550345-139658983 GCA_028646595.1 Phalanger gymnotis
TTCAGTATTTTTTTGAGTCTCTTTTAGCAAGTCATTGACTTGTTTTTCATGGTTTTCTCTCATCCTTCTCATTTCTCTTCCCAATTTTTCCTCTACTTCTCTAACTTGCTTTTCTAAATCCTTTTTGAGTTCTTCCATGGCCTGAGACCAGTTCATGTTTTTCTTGGAGGTTTTTGTTGTAGGCTCTATGACTTTGTTACCTTCTTCTGACTATGTTTTGTCTTCTTTGTCAACAAAGAAGGATTCCAGACTCTGAGACTGAATCTGGGTGTGTTTTCTCGGCCTGGCCATGTTCCCAGCTAACTTACCTAACCCTTGAGTTTTTCAGCGGGGTATGACTGCTTGTAGACTAACGAGTTCTATGTTCCGCACTTGGGCAGATGCGCTGCCTCACCAGCACTCCTCTTTCCCCAAGAACCCCCAACCCAGACTGGGCTTAAATCTTCAGCAGGCTCTTCACTCCTGCTCTGATCAGCCACTTAATTCCTCCCACCAGGTGGGCCTGGGGCCAGAAGCAACTGTAGCCGTAGTTCCAAAGCTGTCCCACCTCCGCTGCCCCAGGGGCTGTGGCCGAACTGCAAACTCAATCCTGCAGTTTTTCCCACTAACCTTCTCTGTTGTCTTTGCTCTTTGTGAGTTGAGATGTCTGGTAGATGCCACAGCTCAGTAATTCATGCCTGTAGGGCAGTCTCTGCTTGGCTGGTGGTCTGGTCGGTCTGCGGTCCAGGGCCGCGCACTGGGCTCTGCTGGGCTCAGCTCCGCTCCCCTCAGCTGGGAGCTGGGAGCTCTGTGCAGGACAGACTTTACCCAGAGACCATCCAGGCTGTCCTGGGCTGGAGCCCTGCTTCCCTCTGCCACTTTGTGGGTTCTGCAGCTCTAGAATTGGTTCAGAGCCATTTTTTTATAGGTTTTTGGAGGGACTTGGTGGGGAGCTCACACCAGTCACTGCTTCCCAGCTGCCATCTTGGCTCTGCCCCCCCGGACCACTTCTTGAACACACAAACTAACGGGCACTTAAGTCAGTAAATTAAGCAAAAGAAACCATCTTTTGGCTGTGTAGATTGTCTGACCCACCAATAGCTTAGAAATAAAAATTTCAAGAGAAGAAGAGTCTATGCATTATCTTTTTCCTGAAACATTCTCCCTTTCTAAATGTCCCTGTTATGGTCAAGGGCATCACTATGCCCTCAGTACCCTAGGCTAACAACCTTGGTTATTCTTGACGCCTCACTCTCTCTCTTACTCCTTATGTGCAACCTATTGCCAAGGCCTGTCAATTTCATTTTTATCATACCTCTCAAATATACACCCTTCTTTCCTCTAATACTGCTTCCATGCTGGTACAAGCCGTTATCACCTCACATTTGGACTATTATAATAACTTCTTGGCTGGTCTGAGTGCCATAAGTCTCTCCGCACTCCAGTCCATCCTCCACTCGGTCACCAAAGTGATTCTCCCTAAAGTCCAGTTCTGATAATGTTACCCTCATAGTCAAATTTCATTGACTCTGTATCATCTCTAGTTATAAAATCTGGCATTCGAAACTCTTTATATTCTAGGTGTGCCCACCCTACCCCACCCCCATCTTTCCAGTCTCCTTACATCTTATACTCCCATCCCTTTTTTTCCCCACCCACTGTTCTTTAATCCAGTGACATTTGCCTCTTTCTTGTTCCTGGAACAACTCTTCCATCTCTGGGCAATTCCATTGGCTGTCCCCCCATGCCTAAAATGCTCTTTGCTCATCTCCAATTCCTGATTCTTTGGCTTCTTTCAAGTCTCAGCAAAAGTCTCACCTTTGACAAGAAGTCTTTCCTAATCCTTCAAAATTCTAATGCCTCCTGTCTGTTGATTATTTCCTGTTTATCCTGTGTACATCTTGTCTATACATAGTTGTTTGAATGTTGTCCCCCCTGGGAAATTGTGGACTCTTTTAGGGTGGAGACTGTCTTTTGCCTTTCTTTGTATTCTTAGCACTTATCACAGTGCTTGGCACATAGTAGTTGTTCCATAAATGTTTATTGAATGACTGACTAAAAATCAAAAATTAATTAAAAGATAATGTGCTAAAATCTTTCTTTTACCCCTTTCTCAGTCAATCATCTGTCAGTCTGGACAGTTTTAGTCCAGTGGAGTTTGAAATAGCTTAAAGTCTAGAAAAATGGGGATAGTTTTGGGAGATTCTTGCAAATATAATATAAAAGTTAATTTTTAATTTATTTAATTTATTTATTTGTGTTTTATTTTTCCCCATTATAACCTGACAAAATTTTCCCCAAGGAGGCTTCTTTTTCTTCCTTTGAAAATGAAACAAATTAACTGTGAAATACTTGACTAGTACTTAAGGGTCAAAGGATCCAAGTGACCTAGAGGAATTACTCCATTATAATTAAATTGATACTTTACTTTTTTCCAGTTGTAGCAATCACTTATTTTTTAAAATGTTTTATTATTTCATTTTATTTTTATGCATTCTCTTCATATGTTTTACAGTTATCTTCTGACAAACCCCACTCATAACAGAAAAAAATAAGGCTGAGCAAAACCATCCCATAGGAGAAATCTTGAACGACAATGATTGTCTATGCTTGGAGAGCTAGGAAGGGTATTAGAGATCTTATGGTATAAACCCCTCTTTTTATATTCCCCACACCGCCAGGTATTGTATACCAACTTTACACATCTAGAACCAAAATCAATTACTGAATTTGATCTGTACTGTCTATTGATCTAGTTGTCTGAAATAAGTTTTTGTTCTTAGCTGTTCTCTGCTGTTACTGTAGTCCTTATTTATACTGTTGGTTTAGTTTTCTTTGTTCTATGTTAGTTCATACAAGCCTTCCTATGTTTCTCTGAATGCCTCATGCTTTCCATTCCTTAAGGCACTTAAACTTGCTTTCATTCATATTTACTGAGTGATTCCCTGATCAAAGTATACACTGTTTCCTGTTCTTGCTAACATAAGACGTTGTCCTAGGCAGACAGGCAGATAGATACATAGATACATAGATAGATACATAGCTAGACAGACAGACATGGTTATAGCCATAGATAGAAATAGAAATGTAGATATAGATTTTGTATCTATATGAATATATAGATATGTGCCTAAGAGGAAGATTTGTGAGTCAAAGGGTATGAACAGTTTAGTAACTTTTCTAGCCTAGTTCTAAATTAATTTTAGAATGGTTTAACCAGTTCACAGCTCTACCAACAGTACATTATCTGCTGGTCTTCCCACAGCCTCTACAACTTTGACTATTTCCATATTTTGCATCTTTGCAGTTTAATGCGTGTGAGGTGACACTGCCAAATTGTTTTATTTAAAATGTACTGATTTAGAATTTTAAAAATATAATTATGGATGATTTGCTATCCTTTTAAAAATTATTTATATCCTTTGACCACTTATCTTTTGGGTAATGGACATATGGTTCTTAGTTATAATTGTATAGATTTCCTGCAGATTTAGGATGCCAGTGTTTTGTCAGAGATATTTAATTAAAAAAATTTTCCCCTCAACCTATGGCTTTTTTCTTATTCTAGAGTATAGCACTTTTGTTCATGTAAAAGCTTTTAAATTTTATATAATCAAAATTGACTTTGTCATTTGAAATCTTATTTATCCCACATATGCTTATTAATTTTTCCATGAATTACACAGTTAAGCCTAGGTATGAATGATACAAACTTCCTTTCTCTATTTTTTTTAAATAATATGACTTTTCATATTTAGACAATTTATTCATTTGGAATTTTCTTGATAAATTTTTCTGGCCCTTGTCTGTCTTTCAGTCAAATTCTGGTTCAAAAAATATCTATGTTTCTAGGATGTGTGATTTGGGGGTTCAATCCTAGTTTACATAAGGTGCTTCTAAGACTGTTCTCTGCCATATTGCTTTCTGGTTTCCATAATAGTTCTCATAGAATAAGAAGGCCTTCTCTCACTAATTTGTGTTCTGGGGTTTGTTGGTTTGGTCGGTTTGGGCTTTGTTTCCTTCTAAGTCTTGCTTATTCCATTGATCTACCTTACTTTAAAAAAAAACCTTTTCCAAATGTTTTTGATAGCTATCATTTTATCACATAATTTGAGATCTAATAAATGCTAATCCCTCTTTCCTATTTCTCATTATTTCTTTTGAAATTCTTGACCTTTTTTCCATTTTCCAAATAAGTTTTATTAATTTGTCTACCTCTAAAAATGTTAATCCTTGGGAGCTTTAATAGCATAATATTAAATTTGCAATGAAATTTAGGTAGTATTGGCATTTTCACCATATCGGTAGAGCCCAGCAAGGAACATTGATAATCCCTGTTCCCACCCCCACCCCAAACCCCATTTGAATCATTTGACAATTCTTTTCACAATCAAAATGAGCTCTGTAAGAAAAAAAAAAGGCACTAAGCTGTAGCTTTTTTTTTGCCATTTGTCTAATTGTAGCATAGAGAAAGAAAAAAAGAATATATAAAATTATGATAAACACCATTTAACACCAGTTTTTAAAATTCTCAACTGCCTGATACTGCATTAAATATAATTGCATGTGGTCCCACAACTCTACTGCACTTTGCCAAGTTTCAGTCGGATGTGATTTGCAACAAGCAGCATATTAAACCCCCATAAATAGTCATTATAATGTAAACACTCAAAAATCCTTATTGTAGCAGTAAAAAAGCAGCCTCTCCAAAATATATAAAACAGAAAACAAATCTTTGCATTTCATCTAAGGGCAGAAGGTGGATTTGAATTTGAAGATATGCCAAGTAGTAATTTTGGTCTCCAATCATTCCAACATAGCTCATCTATTATGGGTAATAGAAGCATATGTTAGTTCCTAAGTCAGTTTGTATTATATCACAGGGAGCACAACCAATTAGCATGTGAGGACATTTGTACTTCAGTTGACTTATTAAGAGTAAATCATAACAAAGGAGGCAGGACTTAATATATCTCATATATATATACACATATGATACTTTAAATATACGTGAAAATCCAAAACTAAGGAATTAAAATAAAGGGGAAAAATAAAACCTCATGTAATGAATCAAAACTGCAAGTTGATTTTTTTTTTACCCATAATCAAATCCTATGCTTCTTGACAACTTCCTTTGTAGTACTGGTTGTGTTTCAGAGAATTAAAGGCGACATTTGGCCTTCATGGGTCTGTGACTGAACTTGCGTACCCTGAGGAGAAAAGGAACTTTAAAGAAACGACTGAGTACCAATGAACAAGCATGGGTTTGGAATGCTGGAGTCATATTTTATGGAACAGATGTTGTGTCCCAGAATCTTATAGCTGCCTCAGGCTTTCTCTGGTGCCAACCCTGTGGTAAATGGGTTTTCATAATGAATTTAGTTGTTAATTCTCATACACATATAAACCATTGGAACAATATTAGACTGCCTAACTATGACTAGACTGGAGAAAGCCAGTGCTCTGAACTTGACTTTTTGTATTTACCTGGCAGAAGCCTTAATGGAGAGAGAGTCAAACATTGATAATGATATTTAATTCAGCTATGTTTATGAAAATTCATTTAGCACAGTGATCCACAAATGTTTGTTGATTGATTATTTTAGTCTTCAAGAAAACTATGTGACTAATGGTACAGATATATCTTTTCTCTTCAGTCAGAGGTAAGTGACTCCTTAAAAAGAATGAGTAAGGAAGGCAGAAGAGGGCTGAGGAGAAGGGGAATGATTCTTTCCCCTAGGGCACCAAATCCTTTTTTGGCATGGGTAGCTCCTCGTATTTCCTGAAATAAAGAGTGGATGATGGGTTGGTTCTGGAGTCAGGACAATTTGAATTTGTTTTTTGTTTTCTTTTGGTCTGTAAGCAAGAGATTTATTCCGTTCTGTTGAAAATAGTGGCTTCCTTTTCCTTAGCAAGAGTCTCTACTGCTGTGGAGTCATTTAGTTGTGAAGGAATGTTTCCCAAGAGTGGGTCAGTCTTTCTTTTTTCAATATGCTCCTTCGAGTCCTGAGACTCTGACTCTTAAATAGGCTTTCCAGAGGTGCCGGTACATGTGGACACTCAACAGTTATTATTCGGTAATGCTGCCATTTTGATGATAGCCTCCACTTCTTGGACTGTCATTGTGTTGTCCCCTACTTCAGTGTTCATATGTGCTGACTCTCAACCATCACCGTTTGATCTATTTCTATCCATTCTTTGGTTTACCCTTTCTCCTGCTTCCCTTTCTTGATTCTTCTGGATTCTTTTTTTCCCTTTCATTTTAATTTATTTTTGACATGTTTGGTTGTCAGCATTGATTTTCACAGGCGTTTGAATTACAAATTTTCTCCCCATTTCCTCCCCCCCACTCCAAGATGGCGTACACTCTGGTTGCCCTGTTCCCCAGTCTGCCCTCCCCTCCGTCACCCCATTCCCCTCCCATCCCCCTTTCCCTTCCTTTCTTATAGGGCAAGATAAATCTCTATGCGACAATTTGAATTTGAATCTTGCCTCAGCTGTGTGACTCCTGGGCAGGTCATTTAACCCCTCTCAGCCTCAGTTTCCTCAGCTGTAAAACTGGGCCAACAAAATAGCACCTACCTCCCAGGGTTGTGGGGAGGATCAGATGATATACTGCATGTAAAACATTATGCAAGCCTTAAAGCCCCATATAAATGCTAGCCAAAATTATTCCCAGCAATGAACTTTCCTTTGTTTCTCCCATAGGTTTGTTGTTGTCATTGTTATTCAGTGGGGTCCAACTCTTCTTGACCTCATTTGGGATTTTCTTGGCAAAGATACTGGAAAGGTTTACCATTTCCTTCTCCAGCTCATTTTACAGATGAAGAGACTGAGGCAAAGAGGGTTAAGTGCCTTGTCCAGAGTCAGACAGCTAGTAAGTGTTTGAGCCTAGATTTGAACTCAGGAAGATGAGCCTTTTTGAGTCTAGGCCCGGCACTCTATCCATGGCACCACTGAGCTGTCTAAAGGACTCAGGCTGATTTATCTATCTGTCTGTCTTTTATCTCTCCATTTATCTTAACTATATCTGTCTGTGTGTTTTCTGCATCTCTTTTTGTCTCTGTGTGTATAAATAAATATTATGTATACATATATGTATATATACTGTGAGTGTATATATGTATATGTGTGTGTATGTATATACATATATGTATATGCATGTGTGTGTGTGTGTGTGTGTGTGTGTGTATGAAAAGAGAGAGAGAGTTTCATTACTCCCTTAAAAGTAAATTTATATAAGTAGGGGGAAAAACACTTCAGGTTAGAGTACAATAGTTAAAAATCTCTTAAAGTCAAATGTTTCCAAGGGGACCTTAGCTGAGTGCGATGTCTTAAAAAAAGACAAAGGGCTTAATGCTTCTCCTCCAAAGAAGGCTAGGACAGTAACAATGACAGAGGGCTTGCAATAGAAATTAGCAGTCTAAAATAGAACCTGGAAATGAGAGGAAGCTCTCCTCCTAGCTCTGGCTATATGTTGCTGTAAGATGCAGGGGCCCGGGCCCATGGTAGCTCAGCTGCTAAGGTGTCAGGTCTATTATAGACCCACAGCACCAACTTTTCAAAGGAATCCTCAGGCTTTGATTTTTGTAGTCAACACACAATCTGCTTCAGTGTGGTACTGAGGTTCCTATTGTTCCTGTGACCCCATCCATTCAGCCAAAGGTATCCTCAAAAGCACAACCTCCCTTTCCCCCCTCCTCACCCTCACCCTCTCTCCCTGCCTGGTAGGTCAGGGATAGAAATCCTAGGGCTGCTTCTTCCAGGTGATGTAGCTCTCACTGCCTACTATCCAAGGGAAGAAGAATTGATCTTTAGTTCTCACATAACAATGTTTACGCACGAAATGTCATGTCCCTTGCAGAACCGCACTAATTTAGTCCATCAGAAAAGAGGGTTAATGTCTTCCCTGCCATAAATTATCTGATGTATTTCTAAAATGGGACTAGTATACTCCCCATCCTTTGCCATTAGTACTAATTTTTAAAATGTTCTATTTCAGGCAGCCTGATTAGTTTAACCCTCTAGAGTTTCATTCCTTGTTACCTTTTGTTTTTCAATTGCTCTGGATGCTGGAAGGAAATGCTAGTTAACTACGGATCCCTGAGACAATTTTGGACGTCTTTGATAGACTTATTCTGACCTAGAAACAGTTCCAGAGCCCAACACCGCTTAATCAAATCTATGAATTCATTCTTTCTCGAGTACTGATCCAGCCTCACATACGCTTGTAAGGCCAAACTTACAAGCAGGAAGTAACGAAAGGACAATGCAAGGCAGTATAGAACTACTTGCTAATAGTATGAGTCACACCGTAGTTTTGAGGGTATTTAAGTAAAGGAGAGATCAATGAGGGCTAGTGTTAGTAGAAGTAGCTTTGTGGAGAAGAGGAGGATCTGAGCTGAGGCTTAAAAAATGAGTTGGATTTGGAGAGCCAACGCTGGAAGGGAGGAAGGGGAAGAAGAGAAAGGAAGTGTGCAAGCAGATTTTTGTATGATTAGAGATAGGTCTTAGCAAAGATACCAAAAAGGGAACAGTGAAATTCTACCACCTCCCATGAGCTGTACTCTATATTTCTATGAATATAATCTAATCTAGACCCTAAGAGTGTGGTCCACAGGAGTCCACCAAATTAAGCATTTGACTACAAGCTTTTTTATAGCACCCATCCCTATGGCAAATGCAGAGTTCTGTAAATGAGATCTTCTATACATTATAAATAGCTGTTTTCCCTAAAATTATAGGTGTGTATCTGTTTACTAGGTGGTTCAGTGGATGGAGCACTAAGTCCAGAGGCAGGAAGATCTGAGTTCAAATCTGGCCTCAGACACTTATTAGCTGTGTCTGTATTTACCTTAATCTACTGGAGTAGGAAATGGTAAACCACTCAGTATCTTTGCCAAGAAAATCCTATGGACAGTTGTTGTTAGTCCTTTGTTCCCAAAGAGGACCAATGACATCATGAGGGTAATGTCTTGAGTTGTGCATGAGTTGGATATAGGTGAGTGTGTTGGTAAGCAAAATGGGCTCCTTAGCACTTAGTTCAACAGGTGCCCTTGAGGAGTTTGGCTTTTGTTTGCTTTGAGTGATTCAGCTATTTCATTGAATCTTGCTAAGTGCTAAGCCACAGGCCCAAAGCCCTATTAGGTGTAAAACTTATGTGGGTGTGGACTGATGACTGAGGTGGGGCCCAAGGTGGGGCTGGCTAAGGGGAGGTGTTGACTCCAGAGCCATGCCCTGTTGGGTGTGGACCTAGTCTATGTGGATGTGAGCCTCCCAGAGTCCTAGGGGGAGGGGCCAACTCGGGAACCAATGGGCTCTGGTCATTCAGGTGGCTCTTGATGACGCCAGGGGCTAGGCTGGGAGGAGGCCGTCTCAGCACTTTCGCCATCGAGGCAGCCACAAAGCGGAGCGTGATCTTGGAACAAAGTGAGGGCACAAACTTCCCCCACTGGTGCCTCAGCCTCTAGCAGCCTTTCGTAGACCTGGGACTGAAGGAGGAGGAGAGGAGGCGCCCCAAAGGCGAGCTCCCGGCACTCCATTGCTGGGTTGAGGTTGGAGGCTGCAAGGAGAGGCAAGCCAAGAGACAGCTACAGCCGAAGCTGAAGATAAAGCTGAAGATGAAGCAGGAGCTGCGGAAGCAGAGCCGACCTGGAAGCAGGGCCAACCTGTGTGTGGACCGAGGAGTGCTGAGCAAGGACTTGAGGCCAGTGGGTTATCTTCTTACTGGAGAGGGGTAGCATGAATATGATTTGGTTTAATACCATCATGTTTTTCTGTGGCCTCCTGGTTACTCTTGTGAGGCGGACTTATTGGGCCTGGAAGCTTTTGATCAAAATATCAAAATGGGGAGGCTGGTTTGTGGGTCTGTTACTTCGGAGCCTGAATAAATGCTTTAATTCTTCTGCCTTCTACTTAGAGAAGTCCTTATATCCTGTGGTTCTGAACCATTCAGACATATATATGATTCTCTTTGAAATCATAAATTCTGCCTTCTTAATACAGTGAGGCAGAGCTCAAAGACCTCAGCCACAGTCTCTTCTCCAGAGTTTTTGAAGTCTAGTGGCAAGAAAAAGGTCGTGAAGAGTCATGACTGAACAACAACCATAATCTGTTTACATGCTCTTTCCCCCCATGTAGTAGGAAGGCCGAATTTATAATCTCAAATATAATCATGTATATGTTTGAATGGTTCGAAATTGCACGGTATGACAGGTTCTCTAAGGAGAAAACAACAAGAAATTTATTTAGGCCCCACCGCAGCAGAACCGTGAACCAGCCTCCCCATTCCGACATCTTGACAAAAAGACTCCAGGCCCAGAAAGCGCACCTCACAAGAGTAACCAGGAGGCCACAGAGAAACAAGATAGTATTTAGCCAAATCATTTTTATCGGCCTCATGTTCCTGCTTGCACTCCTGGGTCTACACACGGGTAAGCCCTGCTTCTGCAGCTTCCGGCTTCCGCAGTAGCTTCCGCTTCTGCTGAAACTGTCTCGCAGCCGAGCTTCTGGCGTTCTCAAGCCCTGCCTCAACTACCAGAGACCACTGATTCCCGAGTTGGCCCCTCTTAAGTCATTAATCTACACCCACACAGGTTCCTGATAGGGCTTTGGGCCTGGGGCTTAGCACTTAACAGCTGAAAGTACTTCCACTCAAAAGAAACAAAAGCCATGCTAAGGAGACTTTTTGCTTAACAACACACCCCAGCAGAATGTAAGTTCCTTCAAGATGGGAATGGTTTCATTTTTGTCTTTGTAGCAACGGTGCTTAGCACAGTACTTGTGCTATTGGCACATAGAGAGCAATTAATACATTTTTATCATTCATTCATTTAATAAATGTTTGTCTAATTGAATTGAACAGATTTAGCATATTTCCTTTCTGGGTAGCAGCCAGGGAATTTAAGCACATAATTCTTAATAGAAATATTTATCATAAATTTAGCCCTCTATTTAAAACAAAAATTCATGAGTGGCTCAAAGTTACTTACTGAGTAAAGCTTGGATGTCTTTCCTTGGCATTAAAGAGGTCCTCCAAGATCTGGCACCACCACACCCTTTCTCATATTTCTGTCCTTCATACACTCTGAGCATTAGCCTAACTATTAATGTCTGTTCTTTCAATGTTTCTTACATTTTCCTATCCTGGTGTTTTTAATCTCACTGTTCCTTATATCCCAATTCTCCTCCCGTTTCTCCAATGCCGAACTCCTACTTTTCCTTTAAAGTCCAACTCAAATGTCACTCCTTTCACTATTCTCTCAAAGCCTCCTGAATAATTAATCACCCATTGCCTTGAACCTACTTTCCATTTTGTTGTGTACCTCTGTAATGTGCTTCCTGAAATAATATGAACTTTATTTGAATAGGTACTTTGTTTGTATCTGTAGAAGACAATGCATGTGCCATTTTCTGACTAAACTCTAAGTTTCATGAAGGCAGTGACTGTGTAGTATCTAAAACTTATATCTCCCCCAGCACTGCACAGAGAGTTCTGAACACAGGAGGCGCTTAATAAATGTTTGTTAAATGATGTACAAATAAATGAATGACAAGTGACCGTATTTAATTACAAAGAATTGTCCTCGGTGGGATTTACATTGTGACTGTTCTTGGTTTTGATCCTGCCCAATTCTTCATAACCCCATTTGGAGTTTTCTTGGCAGAGATACTGGAATGCTTTGTCATTTCTTTCTCCAGCTCATTTTACAGGTGAGGAAACTGAGGCACAAGGTTAAATGACTTACCCAGGGTCACACAGCTAGTAAGTATCTGAGATTTGAACTCAGGATGATGAGTCTTCCTGACTCCAGGTCTGGCACTCTATCCACTGTACCACCTAGCAGCCCACAGAGTGATTGCTTTACTATATGGGTAAGTCAGGTCTAGTCATGAGATATAAGTTGTGTAGAAATAACAGGAGCAAAAGCAAAGAGATAGAAAAAACAAATTAATTTACTACTGATTGAACACAACTTAAGTTTTCATCTTTCTTGGAAAAATGTATTTTTGTCAAGGTTTTTGGGCATCAATGCCACGAGTGTATTTTATGTCTAATTTAAAAGTTATTTTAGTCATGGTATGTATAACTACAGTCTTTATCTTGTTTATATTCTTTCAGTTTATGTTATTGTGGTCATTTCCATAGTATTCTCTTGGTTCTGCTTCCTTCACTCTACATCACTCATTTCG
Source organism: Phalanger gymnotis (assembly GCA_028646595.1). Lineage (NCBI taxonomy): Eukaryota > Metazoa > Chordata > Mammalia > Diprotodontia > Phalangeridae > Phalanger > Phalanger gymnotis. The sequence goes on from CM053622.1 coordinate 139,562,517, forward strand.
AGTCTCCTCGTGCTCCCCTGAATTCCTTGTTATTTGGTGTTTCTTACAGATCTATAATATTATAGTATATCCATATAGCACAGTATATTCACCATTAATTAATGAAGACTTATTTTGGTTCCGGTACTCTGCTACTGTAAAAAGTGATGCTACAGATATTTTGGTATTTATGGGGAATGTTTTGGTCTTTAATCTCTTTGTGGTATATGCCAAGGAATAGACTTTCTGGGTCAATGGGCTTGACTTAACTAGACCTTTCCCTCAAGTAATTCCAACCTGCTTGCCAGAATGCCTGAACCAATTGATAGATACCCTAAAGGTAGATATGTGTGCCTGTCTTCCCACAGTCTCTCCAGAGCTATTTCTGCCTTTTGTTACCTGCGCCCACATACTGGGTTTGAGTAAAACCTTAGAGCTATTTTAATTTGCACTTCTCTTACTATTAGTAACTTCTAACCAGCAAATTTAGACATGAGAGGAAACATAACCACTATTACTTCTTGAAATTATATGACTACAAACAGAACAATGGAGTGCAAGAGATGGAGACTTGGGGAAGGGGTCAGATATGAATCTCTTTGCAGTGAATTCAGTGGGGGCAATGTTGGTTTGGGGTCACTGGGTATTTTCCTTCCTGTGTATGCCTTTGTATGCCATGTTGTCACATGGTCCCAAATTTTACATATAGTCAGTAAGATTAGAGAGTTGGTCTGTGACAATTCTATACCTCTAGTTTCAGCAGAAGTTTACAACTGATCAGCATCTTGAGAAATCATTCCCTCTTTCAGGTGTGCTCAGTATGGGCTAGGAAGATGGACCAAGGACACTTGGTACAATCTGTGAGCTGTCCTGGTTATCTGGCCAGCTAGGTGGCACAGTGGATAGCGTGTTGGGCTTGGAATCAGGAAGACTCACCTTCCTAGTTCAAATCTGGCCCCAGACACTTACTAAATGTGTGACCCTGGGCAAGTCACTTAACTCTGTTTGCTTCAGTTCCTCATCTGTAAAATGAGCTGGAAAAGAAAATGGCAGACCACTCCAATATCTCTGTGACATCACAAAGAGGTGGACAAGACTGAAACGACTAAATCAAGTTATCATATCTCTTTCTACTTCCCAATGCCTTTGGCTGCTTCAGAATTAAACCTCACTTTCACTTGAAGGTGGAAAAGATGAAAGCGAAAAGAATCTCCAGTCAAATGATAATCTCTGTTATTATGTTATTCCATAGCTTAGGAACAATTTCACATTCATTTTTATTTTTTCCCTGATGTGTCTTTTCTTTATTAGTAGGGAGTTATGTGAAGTGTAGGTATCTTTGACCTAGCTATTAATATTCAGGAACATCAGAGGGTTAATTTTAGGTGAACACTCTGGGCTACACATTTACATATGTATTTGGTGGGGGGACCTTTCAGGGTCAGAATGGGGCATTATACAGAACCCTCTAATTCCATCAAAACTCCCATTTTCACCTAATTTCTAGGTTACATTACTAATTATATTACTAGTATTACCACTTTCTAGATTACATTTTAATTATTTGTATGTGTGTCTTACTTCTCTGAAAGCAGTATAAGCTCCTTTTATTCTCTTTTTCAGCACACATGACAGTGCTTTGTACATAGTAGATAATTACTAAATGTTGGCTGAATGTAAATACTCATTGAAATGATTTCACTTCTGGCATTTAAAAGAAAATATTAATGGCAATGCTTAAACAACACAGTAAATTGGGATATCACTGAATGTTAATACTTTTCAATTAATGTCTTAGCACCACTATCATCCTCTCTTGTCCAATGCTGAGTAGGGGAAAACTCATCCTGAAATGGCCTCCTTTTTGTGAACATGATGCCTTTTTCTGTATTTGAAAGGCTGGTCTATGGAAAAGGAATGATGGGAAAACTTTTCCATTTCCACAGATGGAAAAATCAGGAACAATGGGTAGAAGCTGCAAAGAGAGAAATTCAGGATGGATGAAGCTAATGATTTGGCTTATCCAAATAGCACTGGCTACTTCAAGAACAGCTAGAATTTATTTACGTTTTGATTAAGGGAAGAAGAAAGATATGTGGCAACATCTGAGATATTTGTGTGAATAAGAACGACAAGCTGAGGATGACAGAGAATTTGAGAGCCTAGATGACTGGTACAAGTTGTATAATGCCAAATCCCCTTTGCTGATGAGCAATTTATATCTTATTCAGATGCACACTTTATTTCTAATTGGATCTTCTTCGGATAAAGTTAGATCTAATACATTATCCATAGGAAAAGAATCATCAAGCACATGAAGAAATAAAGGAAACTCCCTCCAAAAGATGAAACCTGAGGATAGAGAGCCACAGGGCTTCATTTTTTATTGAGTTTTATTTCACCCCTAGTTATAGTTCACATAAGCCACAGTCTCCAGGTTTAACATCACTGAGTAATATTGTTGGCACCCCACCCCCTGCTTCCCAGTCCTTATACTCAGCATCAGAGGTTGAGGCATTATTGACTAGGGTAGCATCACAGGGAATTTCAATGATGGTGTTGAGAGGAAAACAATTATTCATGAAACTTTGGTCTGGAACAAGGAAGGCAGTCCCGCATTTTACTATGTGTCTGTAATGAATATGTTCAAGGTATTGCCAAGGAGATGGGCTCATTTTCCAATTTGAGAAGGTCTATCTGTTGGCAAAAGCCTCCAATCATGAAACATGGAGGCCATGCTCTCTGTTCATTTGGAGTAGCTTGTTGCCAGGAAAATCAATTTACTTTGATGAAAGATCTTGTATGAAACTCTTTGATCTTAAGAAAACTCTATTGAACAGTTACCAAAGAACACATGAATGGGGAGGATATGTGTCAGAAATTTATTGGGATGACTGAGAACATGATTCAGAGGAAAACTGTTGTTAATTGAATAATTTAGGAAACCACTTATTTTAGATATTAGTAGCCTTTAACAATATAGCATGCAGTCAGTCAGTCTACAAGCATTTTTAAGTGCATATTCTGTGCCAGGTTCTGTGCTTAGCCCTGGTGACACAAAGAAAGTAAGAAATATTTTCCGCCCTCAAGGAGCTCACATTCTAATGGAGGAGATAACCTGTGAATACTTAAGTAAACATAAGATATGTACATATGAGTGATAAATGGAAGGTGATCTCAAGGGGGAAGACACTAGCAATAGGGAGGACTAGTAAAGACCTCCTATAGAAGGTGGGATTTGAGCTGAGTTTTGAAGAAAGTCTGGAGGTAGTAGTGAGGTGGGAGAGCATTTGGGGCAAGGAGGACAACCAACACAAAACAGATGAGGACCAACAAGTAGGCCAGTGTAACTGGATTTTACAACGGAAGTCAAATGGAAGAACTGGAATAGTTGTAATGGACCTAGTTTCAAAGGGTTTTAAATGACAAACAGGGGACTTGATAATTTATATTTGATCCTGGAGGAACTAGAGAGCTGACGGAGTTTACTGAATAGTGGGTGATATCATTAGACCTGGCTTTAGGGAAATTACTTTGGTAGCTGAGTAGAGGATAGAGTAGAGGAGGAAAGACTTGAGGGAGGGAGACCAATTAGAAAGCTATTTCAATAATGCAAGTGAGAAAAGATGAGGCTTATACCAGAGTTGTGGCTGTGTGAGTAGAGAGAATGGGATATATAAGAAAAATATTGTGAAGGCAAAAACGATACCTGACAATAGATTGGATATGTGGGGTGAGTGAAAGTGAGGAGTTGAGGATGACACCACGGTTATGAACCTAGGTATACTGAGAAAACAGTGGTACCTTCAATAATAGTAGAATAGCTGGGAAGAAGGGAGGGTTTGGAGGGAAAGATAATGAGTTCTGGTTTGGTGTAAATCCAATCAGTAAGTGAAAGATCTTTCCCAGGAATTGAATCATTGAATAGTCTTCAGGTGGGGCCAGCAAAGGGAGGCCTGATTAAAGATAGGCCTACACCCTTTCACTAATTAGGTGTGAGGCCCCAGGCTAGTTAGCAAACTAATTTGCTAGTTTGCAAGATGTGTGAAGCCCTAAGGGCCCTAAGAAGAGTTGCTAAGATCAGAGCCAATGGTATGTGAGCTGATTTCTAGTCAATCAGATGATGGCTAGGACTATATAAAAAGAGAACTCAAAACTGGGAGCAACAGAACTGGGAGCAGTGGAGAGGAGAGCAGCAGGATTCAGAAGCAGAGAGCCAGCATCAAGAGAGAGTACAGAGTAGAGAGTGCTGTACAAGACAGAGTTGCAGAAATCAAGGAACTCAGAGTCAGCAGAGCTGCAGGAGACAGTGCTGAGTGGAAAATTAGGATTCACGAATGATGTTTTATAGAAAGGCCCTAGCAGCAAGGGGAAGTTACAAGTATGGCTTGGTTCCTTGCTATAATATTTTGTTATAATTTCCTTGTTACTACAGTGAGGTGGGCACACCAGTTTTGGAATATTATTGCTACAATCAAATTAGGGACATTGGTCCTTGGATTTGATCCTCTAAAGTCTAAATAAATGTTATACTTCCTCTGCCTTGTACCTAGAGAATTCCTTATACTTCTTGATTCCAAACCATTCAGGCATGTCCATGGCCATCTCCAAGGTCTTGAATTTTGTGTTACTGCTATATTGGGACATGCATAATTTGAGATTCCTATGGGACAACTAAATTGAGATGTCCAGAAAGCAGTCGTTACTATAGGATTGGAGCTCTGGAGATTAAAGATATACACATACACACACATGTATATACACATTTCTATATATGCATATGTATATCTACAAATATGTGTAGGTATGTATAGGTCTACATATGTACATGCACATGTATTTGTATACATATACATACATACATACATACATACAGAAATTAGCTACATAAAGATGATAGTTGAGCCCAGAGGTACTGATGAAATCACCAATCACTAATAGTATAAAAGGCAGAAAAAAGGGCCCAAGGCAGGGCTTTAGTGGACATGCATAATTAATTGACATGACTCAGATGATGATTCAACAATAGGAGACTGAGAAGGAATGGTCATACCAGTAGGAAGAGAATCAAGAGAGAATAGTGGTATGAAAACCCAGAGAAAGCAGAGTATTGAGAAGAAAAGCCTTCTCAACAGTGCCAAAGACTACACAGAGGTTAAAAAGGATAGGTGTTGAAGAAAGACTATTAGATATAGTAATTAATATTAGATATAGTAATTAAAAGATCATCAGTAACTTGGAGAGCAATTTCAGTTAAACGATGAATTCGCAAGCCATATTGCAGGGGATTTAGAATGAAGTGAGAGAAAAGGGAGTGGAGACATAGAGTAGAGATTGTTTTCTTGAGGAACTGGGCAGAGAAGGGCAGGAGAGATAGAGGATGATGGCTGTTAAGAATGATGGATCAAGTGAAGGTTTTATTTTTCTTTTAAGGATGACAGAGACATGAGCATGTTTGTTGGAGTCCAGAAGGATCCAGTAGAGAGGGAGAGACTGAAGGCAAAAGAGAGAATCAGGATGATAGTGGGAGCAGTTTGCCGTAGAAGTCAGGAGGGGACGAGATAAAGGGAGCATAAAGATAGGCTTGCCTTGGCAAGAAGGGCTACCACCTCTGTATCTGAGTCTGGAGTTAAAGAAAAGATAGTTGAGGAAGATGTCTAAGTGACATTAGATGAGGATGAAGGAAGAAGGAGGAATTTTTGGGAAATGGCCTTCACTTTAATGAAGTATAAATCTAAGCCCTTGGATGAAAGATTGGGAAAGAAAGTCCCATGGAAGGATTGAAGAGAGATGAAAAAGTCTGGAATAACTGGTGGTAGATCAGATAATCAGATAACAAATTGATTATAGTAAGGTATAAAAAGGACTGCTTTGATGATGCAGTGAGGGCCCAGTTGAGATTATGTAACATACATTTGTAAAGTACACAATCAGCATAATTAGGTCACATAAATTTGTAGCGGACTCAATCTACAATGGTTCTGAATTTCTTCAGTTCCATTCAGCAACATGTTAATAAGAACAAAGTAGGTTGATGGCAGTAGTCCAAAGTTAAGGTTTGGCAAGGCATGACTGGTGATAGGACAAGAGGGCAAAGTATTTGAGTGAAGAGCATGGTGTAAAGTTCAACTGATTCACCAAAAGATAGAAAAAAGTAAGGGGAGAGAAAGTAGCCATTGCAGGAGTGATAGCCTGGGAAAGAACTTAGGAATGGAGGGATTAGATGTCACAGTGAGGTCAAAGAACAGAAGTAGGTGTCATGAGGCATGGGGAAAGATAAATGATAAAAGGTTATGAGCAAATAAAGGAATTTAGGAATTCATGACTATGAACATAAAAGATGTTTGGCACGGCAAGCTCATCCCTGTGTGGTAGCTGAGGTAGGGTGGAAGAATGAGTCTTTGAAACCAAATAGATTAAGGAAGTTAGTTAGGGAGCATCATTATGTATGTTGAAGTTCCCTAATATGGGGGCAGGAATTATAGTATAATGACTGTAAACCAGGCACTAAATTCATTGAAGGAGGAAGCCAGATGATCTAGGGCTGACAGATAAAGAACAGCAAGGATATGAATTGTGTAATGAATTTGAACAGAATGTACCTCAAAGAAAGAGAGATTGTTGAGTGACAGCAGCAGAGGGGTAATGTGGACCAAAGAGTATTCCAGCTCTCAGGGGTTCTTTCAGGGCATAACCAGTTAGGGAAGAGAGGTAGCAAGAATGAGTTTGCAACCAGTACTGGAAAGCTTGCCCTGGAGGACCTTTGTCATCAGGAGCAATTCATGTCTCAGTATCAGAAGACGAAAGGAGTCAGAGAGGAAAAGGGTTAAGGTAAAGCAAGTTTGTTAATATGGCACAATCACTGAACAGAACACAATGGAAGTTATGGATAGATTTCACATGAAACAACGGAAAAGAAGGGCTGATGGAATGAGCTTGAAGGATCAGCTAGTTGGGGATGGTAAAGAGAGTCTTTTTACATAGGAAGCAAGGGATTCAGAATCACTAGGATAGGCAGGCAGATTATGAAGGGGTTGGAGAGGAGGAATAATCTAAGCAGAATATCAGTGGTCAACGTATGGTCAGTTAAGGGAGGCAGGTGATTAGACTATTCAAGGTCCTTTCAAAATCCTCTCTCTGCCAGAAGCAGCCAGCCTGGGCTAGCTTCAATGCATTGTTTAACCCACTGGCCACACTCTACCCTGGTGGTTATGATGTCTGCGGGGGAAAGGAAATTTGGAAAACGCAGTCAAGTTGTGTGATGTGGACATAGGATTGGAAACAGTACAGTATGAGAAATAACAGTGGTGGAGGCAGGGTTGGCAAGTATTAGTGGCGATTTGGAAAATTTGACCTACTCTGAAAATATTAGCATTCTATTAATTTGTATTTAATGTGAATAAGACCGACCTCCTACATCACTGGGCTGGCTTCAGAAGACCAGAAAATTTCACCTATTAACCTCAAGGGGAAATAACTCCTCTACCATAATATAGAAATAAAATTAGGGTCACTACGTATTTTTGCCCTGTTCTATGTCAATTTTGCTCCTTTGAAGGTAGTACATATAGACAACAGCAAGCTCTTTCTGGATGGATCAATTATTTTATTTTTAAAGGTGGCCATAAAACCACTATATCCTCCAAATGTGAAAATGCTAATAGCTTCCTATATTTATTGCTACAAAGTAGCTTTTATCATTTAGGAGAGAGGAGATGAGACAAAAACTAAAACAAAACAGGAATGGGTCTGACCATCTCGGTCTCCTTGAGACCAAATCAATAGAAACCTAGTGAGGATTATCATATAATGATGACTTTCAAAGTGATTATTTCAGGAAACATAGACCATTTCCCATCACTCAGCATCTATTTCTGTATTTTTAAAAGAGGGACTCATCACACTAGTCCACAGCAGGGTTCTTGGTAAACAGGCCGATGTTCCTGCAGTAGATGAATAAAATTTCACATTTCTACTATGTTTTTCCTTTTCTCTTTAAGTCATAGGATTATCACAGAAATAAAATGGGTTAATTATTCTACCCACTTCAGTTGGGTCATGCAGCATTAGAGAAGTCTCATTTTCCATATTAGAATTGGGGAACAAGTGGAGCAGAAGGAAAAATATTGGCTTTGAGCCAGAGGAGCTGGTTTGGAACCCTAGTTTGACCAGCTTGAATAAATCACAACCCCTCTGTGCCTACCTTTGCTCAACTGTAAAATGAGGGGATTTAGACTAGCTGATCTAGAAAATCTCTTCTGGTTCTAAATCAATGACCCCATGACCCAAATCCCACTGAAGGTCAGTAAAGCTAGCCTTTTTATGTATCACTGGCGACAAGAGAGGCAAAGCAAGAAAGAGTGAGGCATTAGGAGTGGGACTGGAGAAAATTAACTAAGTAAAAGGATTGGGACAGGGAGTGGGGGAAGAGAGGGGAGGAACTTATCATAGGGGACAGAAAAGCTTTAAGTGCCTAGCTGATCTTACTAGTTGTGTGACACTGGGCAAATCACTTAATATTTGATTGCCTCAGTTTCTTCAAATGTAAAAGTGAGGATAATAGCAACTACCTTTCAGGATTATTGTGAAGATCAAATGCCATAATATTTGAAAAAAGCACTCTGCGATCCTTAAAAGTACTATTTAAACAGTTGCCTTCATTATTATTCTTGATGATTCTGACTTGGAGGAAGTAACCTTCAAAACACTAGAGAAAACTGGACATGACCCAAGAAAACATTGGAGAAGCAAGACCATAAGCTCAAGGCAAAATGAACAATAAAAATGCAGGACTTGGTCTTCTGACCCTAAATACAGGATTCTTCTTGCTATGTTATGCTGCCTCAAGCTATATGGAACTTAATTCCAAAGCCTGGCTCTGACACTTAATCCTTTTGTGACTTGAGTGACTCCCTTAGCATCTCTGATTCTTTCCTTCGAGGTAAAGTGAGGAGGGAATGAGTAAATGAGAGGGTGGGCTCAATAACTTCCAAAGTCCAATACAGCTTATAATCTATGATCCCATGATCTCTAACAAGTCAGAGTGGCAGAATGGATAAAGAGGTGGCCTTGGAGTCAGAGAAAAAAAGTGATTCTAACCCCCTGCCACACACAGACTAAGATGAATCCGCCATGGGTAAGTCATTTAACACTTCAGCTCTGCAGTCAGGCACCTCCCTAAGCCCGTAAGTTACAGTTGATTTGCTAAGTGGCATTACTGGTGAAAGAACTTTCTACACTGATGAAATCACATGTCCAGAATGGAACCTCCCTTCTTGCCCCCACCAATAAAAGTAATTAAAAAAAATTTTTTTGGAAAAAAAGAGAAGAGAAAAATAATATTTGTTAAGTAAAAAATGTGCTGACCAACCTAGAGATTTGGGCATTAGAATTCATGGTTCTGGGCTGAAATTCTTTAAGTACAAAATTTCATGAATAATGGATGCTTCCAGGAATTTTAAAGCTAGGATGCTCTGTGGTCAGTCAGAGAAAATATCAATGGACCATTTTGAAGGAGAATAAATACTTCTGGAAATAATGTACACTTTATTTTAACCATGACAGATATTATATTTAAATTTATTTCCAAGTAAACTGGGTGTTACACATTGCATTAGTACAAAGAATTACACAAAAAATTAAATGCATTATAAAAATCCCCAAAAAGGTGCAGAGTATTATTAGACTACATGATTGTAATTAAAAATCCTTTGGATTGCAAAAGCACCACTTAACTCCCTATTTGAAATCTGGCACCCACACTCACTGCCAAGAAAGCATATTCTGTACAGAATGAGATCATCATTCCACCTGAACACAGAACGCACACTTCCCAAGCATAAGTATGTTCACCAACTTGTTAATTTTCTTAGTAACCACTAAATGTCAAACATTACCCATATAGGCTATTGACACATTAATGTTTTCATTAAACAAAGAAGATCCCTTTCCTCATTACGTTACATATTTTTAGATAGGAGATCTGTCAAATAAATTACTTCAAAGTAGCTCAAGCCAGACCTAACTACACTTGTATCCTATAATCAAGGGGCAAATAACCTTTAAAACAGATGACAAATGATGAAAATTAAAGACATTTAATTTGCATAAGTGTAATGTTAACAGTCTTCTCCTTATTACATATTTTGTGCTTAATTTGTAAGTGTCACCACATTAGGTCCTTAATACTCTTATAGGTCAATTTTAATTTTTTCTTCTGATTTTGCTTCCCTGTAATGTTTGATAAGAAAGTAGTATGTCATTGGGGGAAGGGGAGAGGGAAAAAAGTAAGGTCATCTCAAAAGAAAAATTCTGTGTATATGTACCCATTACAGAATTAGGATAAAATCACAGTTGAAATGATGTCAATTCAATTTGCATAGTCAATATTTAATGGGTCAGATCTGTGCCTAAGATTAAAGCAGAGCTGTCTGCCTCTCAGGACTCAGTTCTACTGAAATGTTATTTCTCTTTCAATATGTCAAAGTCCTGTTCACTTCATTAAGACCCAATGGGATGGAGAAGCAAGACACCAGGAAAAGGATTTGCTTCTCTATTGCTAAAGCTTGCTAAACGAGCTCACTCACTTTGACCAGCTTCTACTTCAAATATAATTAATAAAGAATCTGGGACACTGGCTTAGTTTATTTTTTTAATACCTTTACTTTCTTCTGCAAAGATGGAAGACACTCAAATACTTAATTGCTCTGTCAACACTTGATCATGTTTAATAAACAAAACAGAACAAATCAACCTAGATGCCAACACTGATGATTTTGGCGGGTTCTCTGATGTACAATCACTATTCTACCAGATAATACTTTTAGTATGATTATGCATTCATTAGAGGACATAGTCACCTAAGTTGGAAAACATTAGTTTACAAGTTAAAGAGACTCGCCAGTGACCTTTCTATATCTTTCATTGATGAATCCATTCCAGCAGTACCCTCATCCTTCATTTCTATCACAGTCTCTCAATTGGAACAGTCAATCAATAAACATATGTTGAACAATTCAATAAGAAAAGTGGGAGTTAAGCTTCTTCCCTTAAAGCAAACAAATTATATTTCCAAAGACTTCAGTTTTCAATGGAACTTTATAGGATGAAGGATCTTGGTTGGCTTCATCCTTTTCATACCAAACTAGAGATTCAAAAATTTAGGTCATCTAGGACAAAGTGACTTTCCATTTCTGGAAATATATACAAATTTATGCTTCCATCTCATCCTTACATTAGCCACAGGACTATTTCCTGGATAGTATAGTAAAAAGCTCATGTCTATTATTATCTTTCCATTTAACACATAGCTTGGTAATACTAAAATATAGTGCCATCTGAATGGGCATCACATCATTTGCAGATAAGTTCTGATGAATCAGATGGCAGGAACTTGAATTTACTTTTGGAGAAGCTTACAAAGCTTACTTTATTTTTTGTGGGTTTTTTTTTGGCAGGGCAATTGGGGTTAAGTCACTCGCCCAAAGTCACACAGCTAGTACATGTGTCAAGCGCTGAGGCCAGATTTGAAACAAAGCTTACTTTATGATGCTCTCATCTAAACATGCACTGTTTTACTCTTATCCACAAGCTTCTCCTTCATAATCTTATTTAAAATTATTGGAAATATGCTAAGCCACTAAGTTCTTTCTAAAAAGGTTGGATCCTCAAAAGCTTTCAATTGTGACTGTTTCTATACCTGCTACCTTTCTAAAGGAATATGCTTCTTACATAAACCAATATAATATTCAGAAATGTGAGGCTCTATATACATACATATGTGTGAGTATATTCAAAATATGAATAATTTATGTAGCTCAGTTTAGCTTAGGATAGCTATTTGCCCATTATTCTTTCAGGTCTGTGGATTTGCAAGGCATCATAACACCAAGTTCTCTTTGAACAAAAGGAAAAAAAAAGTACTATCTGCCATTGGGAAATAGAAAAGTTCCCTAAGGGGACATTTGTCATAAACTCTCATATTTGTAGGACTTACAGATATCCTTGAAATGAAAGAAGAAACAATTAATATGCAACTAAGTGGTTATGTGATCTTTGAAAAGTCACATCAGCTCTGTGGGTTTCAATTTCTTTATCTATCAAACTCCACATAGATGATGTTTAAGGGCTTTCCAATACACAAATATAATCTGGTGGTAGTATTCTTGCTTCCAGAGGCTTTATCAGTGCGAAAAGATCAGACATGGAATGTCCACCTTCTTTGGTACTGACCAAACTAAATCCAGGCAACGTGGCATAGTAGAGAGAAAGCTGGATTTTCAATCAGGAAGACCTGGGTTTGAGTCCTACTCCTGACACATTCTAGCCGTGTGATCATGGCCAAGGCACTTTGCTCTTCTGAGCCTCAGTTTCCTCATCTGTAAAATGGAATTAGTATTACCTATACTCAGGATAACTGTGAGGCTCAAATGAGAGCATGTATGTGCAATACTTTGCAAACTTGAAAGTATTATATAAAGTCAGAAGTTATCATATTATACAATAATATAGCCCCAACCATAATTTTCAAGGCTGAAGATCCTGGGTATCTCTTTAATGCCCACAATAAAAATGAAGTCACCTAGGCCATGAACTTGATCCCATGGTATTACATGCCTTTACATAACTACATAAATTTCTCAAGGGCTCAAAGTATCCACACTGTACTAGATACAGGGTGAGGGTGTGTGTGTGTGTGGGGGGGCTTTCCCTTGCTGAGGAGCTTTCCCTCGATTGGTTATTCATTCTTTGCTCTCATTAAATTTCAGTGGCTTTCACAGTTGGAGGGAGCATTCATGCTTCTAGGTTCATAGATATGGAGCTGGAAGGAACCTCAGAGATCATTTATTCTGACCCCCTCATTTTACAGACAAGGGAACTGAGGCTCAGAGAGGTTCCATGAGTTGTTCAAGGTCACACAGGTTTAATAAAGCAGCAGAGGTGAACACTGACCTCAGGTCCTCTGTTCCCTTCCAACACTAAAAATCTATGTTCTACATCAATAGATACAAGCTTTGGTTAACTATGTTGTTGTTGAGTCATTTCAGTCCTGTCTGACTCCTCGTGACCCCATTTGGGGTTTTCTTGGCAGAGATACTGGAGTGGTTTGCCATTTCCTTCTCCAGCTCATTTTACAGATGAGGAACTGAGGCAAACAGGGTTAGTTAAGTGACTTGCCCAGGGTCACACAGCTAGTAAGCATCTGAGGCTGGATTTGAACTCATGAAAATGAGTCTTCCTGATTCCAGGCCCAGTTGCTCTACCCATTGCACCACCTAGCTGCCCCTCTAGTTAACTATACAGATAACACAGATTGATTTTACATATTTGCTGCCGTCAAATGGTTTTGTTCTTTTTGGGGGGGCACTTATTTGAAACTGTTAATTATGGTCTATAAAGCTTCCTGTAGTTTTACAGGGGATGGGAAAGGGTTCCTAATGTGTTATTCCAAGAGAAACATGTGCCTGTACTTTGCAAATTAAATTTTAATAAAACAGAATTAAAACAATATACAAAATGAAAGCGACAGGTCAAGATTTCAGGTTTAGTCCCTGAAAATGCTGTACTTAACATACATGTAAATTCTCTATGAAAATATTGCTACAGGCCAACCAACCCTATGGGTCTCTTCAGCATTAGGAGAACAGAGATAAAAAAAAAACAACTTTTTGGTAAATACAGACCAGTAGCCACTCAGTTACTGGATCTGTTTATTACATTTGGTATAAAACGTGTTGCCTGCAGGAGTCCGATAACAACAACAACAAAATGTCATGTAAAAATGCCGTGACTTGGTTGATCCTGGGGAGCTATCAGAGAGAAGAGATGAGCTGTAACACACTGGGATCAGACTTCACTGTGGTCACTGAATTTGCTCAAATTCTGAAACAAAAGAAGTATCAATGAACAACCACAGGAAGCATCGCACGAGAAACGGCAGGACAAGAAAATGAAATGAGACACTCTTTCTCTCTCAGTAGGTCCACACTCTTCTCTTTGTGGAGACCACAGGGGCAGGAGCCCAGGGAACTGAATGACACTGCATGGATAGGGAAAGGGAATCAAGGATGAAAGAGAGCATCTGTGACAAACTGAATCCCTAGCACAATACAAACGGAGCCAGAGGGAGCTTTAGAGGGTGTATCCAAACCCTCCATTTTTCAGATGAGGAAGCTGAGAACCAGATAAATTTAGCAACATGCCCAAGTTACCCAAGGAGCGTGTTACATGGCTGGGATTCAAATGGAGGTCCAGCTCCGGGGCTCTTTCCCAGCGTACCAAGATGAAATCAGTACTAAGTTACCCAGAGTCTCAACTATTCCTCAAGCCAGAGTAGATGGGATTTCACACACCTAGTACATTTAAAGGTACAGTCCCAAGAGGTAGCCATGTTCTGTACATAGCAGCTGCCAAAGGTAGCTACATGAGTTTGGAGGTAGAAGCCATAATAGTAGGAGAACAAAAAGTCATATTTAGAGTTTGGCATTCATATATTGGCCAACCCAGGAAGAGGCATTTGATTTGGACAGCAGGTGTGGGGCTTTGCATCTTATAAGTACATAATAAATATTATGATTGGGTCTTATGGATTGGGGAAACCATTATTAAACATCCAGTAAAGGGATTATGGGCTTTGTAGAAAGGGTATCTGAAATGCAGATATTCAATGTGCTTTTGAGATCCAAATAATGCCTGTGGGCAAATCTCAAAATGCGGCTACTTAGCATATTCTACAAATATTCCTAAACATTTTCCCCTTTAAACTCACCTTATTTAAATGGATGGCACCAATTGCGGCAGATACTGATTCAAAGAAAATGTGTTTATCTGACTCTAGGTGGCCACAATATTGCACTGCTTTTTTCAAGGAAGCTGAAACAGAGGATGAATATTAAATGCAATGTGATGAATGTCTCCAGTATCACAGTAAGTGCATTTACCAAGGATTACTTACTTACCCGTGCAATTTGCTAATAAGAAGTCGACATTTTGGCTTTTGCAATCCGTGTAAGCCTAGATGGATTAAAGTAAGATATGTCAGTCAACTCAGGAGGAGGGAGATGGTTTGGAAAAGTTACTATCGGTGTGACTGTGGGAAAGTCACTTAACTTCTCAGTGTCCAGGTCTCCTCACTAGTAAAAGGAAAGTAAATGAGGGAGCTGGACTGGCTCTATGATCCTAAATGTTGTGATGAAATTACACCACGAGAGGGAGCCATTGTATACCCCATTCCTACATGCTGATTCATTTCACTGAAGAGACTTAAGCAGAAAGGACTAGCTTTAATCAAACAAGACATTTATCACTTCTGCAACTATATTTTTCTTACTTCAATGCTTTCTCTTGGTTTGGGGTTAATAAAATTAAAATATTGCCTATTTCTCCAATCCAAGTTAAATATTTCTGTCCTACTCTTTCTCCTCTGAAAGCACCAAGAATACTCAATGAAAAACTAAATGATGTAAGTTGCTGAGATTTAAAATTTTACCAATCCCGACTGATTTATTTGAGCAACAAAAAGGATGCATAAAGAAAACTAAATGATTTAAATTGCAGAGATCTAAAATGCAACTAATCCTTTCTGATTTATTTGACTACCTGAGGCTTTCAAGAAAAAACTAGATAACCACTGGTTGGTTATGTGGAATTCTTTTAATGGTATAGGTTGGGTCCCTTTCAACTCTTTCTCACATTTGCACTCAGTAGGAAAGCCTCATTTCTATTTCTGAGTTTCACCACATATGATCACAGGAGAGCAAATGTTGAATGAAAAACGGTAGGTAGGTTAAAAATAGTGCTCAAATCCCCATTGGATTTGAAAATGTGAACTCCTCAAAGGAAGAGACTGCCTCAGTTTCACGTTTCTAGTCTGAGTGCAAGAAATATATATGTATTTATGCTTCCTGCACTTAGCACATACAAGACATTTAACATATGCTTGTTGATTCACAGATACCCTCCAACTCAAAACAAGAATAGGTTTGCACACTTTTGAGTGAGAGGCAGTGTGGTAGAAAGAACTCCAGACTTCAAGCAGGAGAGACTTAGGTTTTCATCCTCCTTCACACACTTATTGTGGAACTACAGGCAAGTCTCTGAACCTTCCTTCCTTCCTCTGTAACATAAGAATATTAGCTACAGTACCCATTTCATAGGATAGCTGCAAGTATTAAATGAGATGATGTATGGGAAATCCTCTGAATATCTTAAAGAGCTATCTAGGATGTAGCCTAACACAGTGAAAATGGTGTTGAAACTAGATTCGAATCTTGGTCCTTCCTGCTTTCCTTCTTTTCTTCCTTCCTCCCTCCCTTCCTTCCTTCTTATGTACCTAACAGATACCGTGCTGCCAAAGATGATACAAAGTTTAGCTGAAACAAAAAGATTTTTAAACTATCTTTACTAACGTGGAGAAACATTGATTAGAAAGGGAGAAACTAAGATCAGTCTTGGGACCTGTGAGTAAATACCTACTGGATTTGTAAGGTGACAAGGATGAATTCAAAGTGAAGCTTGGATGTTTGGTTCTTCATAAAGCCCAATGAAGCATGAGAGCAGAGTCATGGCTGGTTTACTGGTGTTGATAAACATAATTGCTACCTCAGTGACCTCCCTGATGCCCCACGTAGATGACTAAGTAGAGGTCACCTCACTTCTCCCAGCCAACAACTCTCAGACGTAACGTTCCTGAACCTGTAAACTACTTAGGAAACAGCTGAATGAATTAAAAAGTGGAGACATAAATGTGGCTGAAGAGAAACTCCCCTTTCATTCCAGTCACTCTATTTGACAGAGCCTGGGACTGTGGGACATAAGGACTTGTTTTCTTTAAGAGTCATTATTCACTACCTTCCTTACTTAAGGCTGTATTATCCCTATGCTCACAAAGGTAACAATCAGATAAATCATTATGTTTGTAACACCATAGAATAAATCGATGTTAGCATTAGTGTGCAGTCACTGCCTTTTCTTTATTTTGGACTGAGAGTGGAAAAGATGAGAACAGATCAAACTACACTTTACTGAAGTGCTTTCTGCCCTCTTGACAAATGAATTTGATCATGAGAATGACTGACTCAATCAGCTGTATAGAGGTTCTCCATTAAGACAAAGAGTTGTTTTTTTAAAAAATTTCATTGAAAATCACTGAAGCAGTAACCACACATACAGGTACCTCCCTCAACAGTTATATTCGGGAAACAAGTATTTGTGAATAATATTTATATATCTAAAATGATCATATCTATTATTAAATATTTATTCCACAATGCCTGAAGACCCTATCCTAGGTGCTTTGGGAGATATATAAGAGACAATAGTTCTTGCTCTCATGAAGCTTACAGTCTAGAAGACAGATACACCATTTTGAAAAAATGTCCATTACTCAAAATTGTTTATGGAACTTTTTTTCCAACCACAAACTCTATGTTTTGTGAGAGCAGGGAAACTTTCCTACTTCTCAGCAATTCCAATGGCTACTTTCCAATTCCTAGTACAGTAGTGTGGGTCATGTTAGGAAATAGTTTTCTAATTTGAATTTCCCACAATACTGAAGAGACAAGGGACTTCAAACACCATCTAGTATCATTTTTTTCATGATCGGGAATTATCTCTGGTAAACCTGACCAACTGTAAGCCTGCTTCTGCTTAATAACTTTCTATGAGGTCTGCTTCAGAAAAAAGATCATCACAATTTTGGATAGCTCAATGGCTGGGAAGTCCTCTTTTCTGATACTGAGCCTAAAATTGCCTTTCTGCAGCTTCTACCCATTGGTCCTAGTTATGCCTGCTGGAGTTCAACAGAAAACAATCACATGAAAGGCTTTCAGCACTTGAAGACAGCTGTCGTGTTCCCTTTAAGTCTTCTCTTGTTCAGGTGAAGATTTTTAAGTAGGGAAATGACACTGTCAGAACAGAATAACGAGGGGTTTGGAACCATATTATATGATTGACTTGCTCAAGATCGTACAACTAGTAAGGCCGGGATGGGAAACTAGATCTTGAGACTTCAAGTTCAGCAATTTTTCTATTATGCCATCCCATGCTGCTGCATTGTTCAGTCATTAGTCTATCTGATTCTTCTCATGACCTTACGTGGGGGTGCTCTGTCCGAAGGAATACAAATTTTGATCACTTATATTTCTAAAGGTATCTTGGAGTTTGGGGGCTAGATTTTTTTCTTCCCTACTTATTTATTCTTTTTTATTTTAAACGGGACAATTCTCTCTTCTGTGTAGCTTCATTTATGATTTCTTGAAATATAGCTGTGGGAAACTAGGCTTTGACAAAGCCCACTGGGATTCAAATGGAGCTCCTTGACTATGCTTTTAAAATGAAATCACTCTGGCTCTCACTGATTGGCTAATAACAGGCCCCAGCCCAAGCCTCACTTGCTCATTGTTTGGGTTTTGATGGCTCAGAGTGAGTATAAATAGCAATTGTTTCTGTTCTGGCCAGAAACTCTGAGGGTCTTTTGATGGATTCTTTTGTGAAGACAAAGTAGTCCATCTTTGATCTCCTTTCTTACCTAGCCTACTGAACTACTACTACTAAATGGAAACTGCCTGAGACAAATAGAGACCTGGGAAAGACCTTAGCTGAAAAAGGTCTTCCATTGCATCCTGGGCCATAGTCAGTTGTCCTAACCTGTGTCTTGCCACTGGACTCCAATGATTCTGGAGGAAAGAGTGGAGTCGATGACTTTGCACAGCTCTGTCTCACTTAAATCCAATTCACCTGACGGTCAAAACATCACCATCCTGATGTCATTGGTTCTCTTCCATAATGAAGGACCAACGACAACAAGGACAACAACATCCAACTCTTCATGACCTCATTTGAGGTTTTCTTGGCAGAAATACTGGAGTGGTTTGCCATTTCCTTCTCCAGCTCATTTTACAGATGAGAGATCTGGGGAAAATGGGGTTAAGTGACTTGCCAAGGGTCACACAGATAGTTAAGTGTCTGAGGTCGCATTTGAACTCAGGTCTTACTGACTTCAGGCCTGGTGCTCTATCTACCATGCCACCTAGCTGCCCAGACTGTTACCACAGGTCACCACCATAGGTGGCCTTAAGGTCCATTGAGCCTAAGATTTTATTAAATTATAACAAAAACAGGGGGAATATTTAGCCAACACAGAAGTTAAAGTCAGCTGACTGATTTTAAGTACTCATGAAACCAAACTGAGCATGACTGCTTATACTCAATGAACGTATTCACTATAAACACTAATCCTCCATGACTAATATTGTAGTTTTTACTACTGAAAATAATAGCAGTAAAGTCTTATTACCTGACTGAATACTCACAAACAACCTGTAAACTGGCTAGTTCCAGTATTGTTAACCCCATTTTACAGATGAGGAAATGGAAGCTCAGAGACATTAACTGACTTATCTATGGTCACACAGCTAGGTCAGAGTTGTCACTTATACAGGGCTTTAAAGTTTTAAGGTTACTTTAAATACAATATAAAATTCCATCTAAACAACAGGCTTTTAGGTAGGCGGCATAAAAATATTATCTGCATTTTGCACATAAGGAAAACTGGAGGTCTTAGCTTTGTTACCTCCAGACCTCCAACCGTGAGGTACCCAAGGTTCTGATTGGTGAGTGTCTCATTAGTGACCCCTTGAAGCAGGCCAGATGCTTCAGAGATGCTTTACTTTTCTCAACTCTGCCATCTATACCCAAGAGAGGAAGTGTGGCACAGTGCAGAGAGGGCAAGCCTTGGGTTCAAGTCTTCCTCTGACATATGCTGGGTGCATGACCCATGTGCAAGTCACTTAACCTCTCAATACCCTGAGGTAACACTCTAATACCGCATACTATAGGGGAGTTGCCAATCTGTACCACTGGAGGACTTTCCTGTTCTAGGAGGTTCCCATATTTATGAAATCACAGAAACAGACTCCAATCCAAAAGAAATGCATGTGTATTTGCATATATGTGGGTATACAGCACCATTGTCTTGCTATCCCTTTCAGGAAGGAAGATATGCATTAACACAGTCAAAATGGATAAAACACATAATGTTACAATGACCTCTAACTACTCCTCTGTTCATGGGAAGAGTATGTTCCCTAGGCACATAGGAGAGGAAACAACCAATCCAGCCCACCATTTTTCTGCTCTTGAAGCTAAAGGTCAAGAGGTATGAACCCACTTTGCCCATCAAAGTCAGACTTTCCCCTCAGCTTAGGAGAAATAGAAGGATGCCTGGGAGAACATTCAACAGTGATAAATGATTTAAATACCTGAACAAGTGTAGACACTCCAGTATAGTCAAAGAAGGTCAATCCAGTGCAATCCAGGATCACAGAATATTTTTCATTAGGATATGGCTGTGGTGTTTCCCCTGAAGGAAGAAAAGAGGCACAATTTGACAAGAATTTCCAAAGAAAAGAGTTGCCAACTTTCTAGAAACACAAGGAAATGATTATAACCTAACATGTAGTAATAATTTGCATTAATAAATTTCCAAGGTGCTTTCACATGATTTATATAATATTAATACCAAGTAAATAAAAAGATTATGAAAGATAAAGAGGTTCACAGTTTCAGACATAATCTTCTTTTCCTGTTCTATTATGTATATAGGCGAATATTCATATTAGTTGGTGTTTGTTGGATTTGTTAAGATGGAGGCATCTTCTTGGCCCAGTGGACACAGCGTGGGAGTAAGGGAGACCTCAGTTCAAATCCTACCTCAGACACTTACTCACTAGTTGTGTGATCCTGGGCAAGTCATCTAATTTCTGCTTGCCTCAGTTTCCTCATGTGTAAAACAAGTGTCATAATTCATTTGCTTAATGGGGTTATTGTGAGGATCAAATGAGACATTCGTTAAACATTTTTGCAAACCTTAAAGCTAGTAAGTGCCTGAGACCAGATTTGAACTCAAGTCTTCCTAACACCAGGTCCAGAACTCTATCTACTGTGCCACCTATTAATTATCACCACATAATAATCATAATTATTGAATGTTATAATTTTTATTATAATTATATTATATTATATAAGTATATTTGATTAGCTAATACATTACAAGTGTAGTATAATTATATATTATATTATCTACAAATATATCAGTAGAAATATAATTATAACAACCATAAATTTTATAACAATTAATATTAAATAATAATTAGAATTCTTCCCTTAAGTCTTTTTCTGATGCCTCATTATAAAGTATATAGGTATAAATGTAGGTATAAAGTATAAAGACTCTGGGTTCTCAAAGCAATGTAGTGCAAGCTCTTACTAAGTCAACGAGAAGACCTCCCCCAGTGACTAACATTTTTGGTATCAACCCATATAATAGCTACCATCCATACAGCACCTACTATGTACTAGGCACTGTGCTAAGTTCTTTACAATTATTATCTTATTTCATCCTCATAACAAACCATGGGAAGTGGATGCTATTCTTATCCCCATTTTACAGGGGAGGAAACTGAGGCAGAAACCTTGCCCAAGGTCCCACAAATAAGTAAATGTTTGAGGTCAGACTCAAGCTTGGGTCTTTCTGATTCCAGCCTAGGGTTCCATCTGTCTGTCGTACCATCTAAATGCCTCGAGTCATACTGTCTACAGGGTCACGTTCAGTTTCAGTGACCTGGAAATGAATAAATCACAGATCTTTTGAAGTACACAAAAATCTGTAAGTGTATCCTTGTATAATTTGACCACCAGGGGACACAGGAATTTAGTTGTACAATCCTGTTCAGTAATAAGAATGAGGTATTCATGGTCACAGGCAGCTAGGTGGCTCAGTGGATAAAGTGCTAGGCCCTGAATCAAGAAGACCTGAGTTCAAATCCATAGCTCTTACTAGCTATGACACAGCTAACCTCTATTTGCCTTAATTCACTGGAGAAGAAAATGGCAAAACACTCCACTATCTTTCCCAAGAAAACCCCACACGGGGTCACAAAGAGTCAAAAACACTCACAGGCTCACCCGAGGGGTCACGAAGGGAACTAACACTAGAGGCACTGCTAGGACCCTCAGGGAATTGGCAACCTGTGTCTACCACTTCTCCCCTTTTATCAGCGGCAGTGGGGCAGTGGCTATTTCATTAGTCTAAGCAGGGACAGGGAACCTATAGCCTCAAGGCCGAACTTCATGGAACAAATCTTCTTAATAGAAGGATTTGTTCTATAAAATTTGGAGTCTGTCAAAAGGCCACACGTGGCTTCCGGGTTGAAGGTTCCCTACCCCTGGTAGAGGTCGGTGCTTATGTAAATTTACTTAGTCTCACTATTTGTAGCATATCCCCCACCCGCCAGGAAACATGACTCTTTTCCAATAGCAGTAGTAGTAGCAGTAGCAGCAGTAGCAGCAGCAGCAGCAGCAGCAGCATCTATATAGTATCTACTATGTGCCTGGCATTGGGATAAGTACTTTATAACTACTATTTCATTTGATCCTCACAACCTTGGAAAGGAGGTGCTACTTTAGCCCTATTTTACAGACGAGGAAATGAAGGTAGAGGTTCGGTGACTTGTCCAGGGTCACACAAGTCTTCTGACTTCTATCCACTGTGACACCCAGCTGCCTAGGAGCCTCCCTTCCTCCCTATTTCAGTGGAGTAAATCACATAAACATGGCACAAAGGTATACAATTCTTTACCTATAACTACAGGTGATTTTTTTTAAAGGAACAAAACCAAATAAATTAAATGGTATGCATGGATTAGGTACCCACAGCTTCTCTTCCCAGACCTGGAAGCTCAAACCTTTTAGGGTCTATAGGCAAAATCAGGCTAGGTTCTCAGATTCAAACCTCCCCACCTCCATGGGTAAGGAAGCAAGGTAAGCCAGTCAGGTAGTCCAAATGACTAAATACTGGGAGAGGACTTCTCAACTGGATTCCATCTGAGGAACACTTTCCAGATATGCTGCCCCTCTTTTTTGAATCTGTGGTTCCTCTGTTCTCTCCTCAGCACCAGTGAGTAGAAGGGAAGGGATATGGGGCTGTGTGGTCTAATGGTTATAATCCAAGAAGACCTGGATTTAAATCCCCCTTCAGATACTTACTAGCAGGCTGATTTAAGTTCTCCGGACTCCTTTCCCCTTTGTAAAATAATGGGGTCAAGGGAGGTAACCTAATAACCTTTAAGGTTCTTTCCAGATCTAAATCATGATATTATAACCTCTACAAGGTATGTTCTGCTTAGGTCTCTCAGTTCCCTGAAAGTAGTCAGAAGAGAAAAAAGTGCCCCTAACTCAGCACCAATAACTTAATTAATTTCTTGTCCTCTGTCCTTTTTCCTTCTTGGGGGAAAATATGTACCAATGACATCACATATCACTTCTCACTAACCCAATCACCACCCACCACTACCCCCACAAGGGCAGCACTTTACAAGTCATCTCCTAGAAACTCATTTCTACTCTTTGTTGCTGTCCAACTGCTGATCTCATCACTCAGCTGAAGCTCATCTCTCCAAAGTTCTCAATGGTCTCTTAATTGACAAATCAAATAGGTTTTCTTTAGTTTCCATCCTGGATGTCTTCACAGCTTTTGATGCTAGTGATCATCCTCTCTGTATATTCTTTCTTCTCCTCATTCTGGGTTTTGGGTGATGTAGCTCTCTAGTTCTTTTCCCACCTGAATGACTGTTCCTTTTCACTCTCTCCTTTGCTGGATCTGTTCATTTGGTTTTTTTTAAATTTTCTTTTTTTGTTATGGATTTAACAAATATGAACACAAAAGTGTTGTGTATGAAACCATGAACTTGTTACTATGGTTTGATTGCTTTAAAGTGTACATTAAACCTAAAACAATAGTACAAAAGTGTCTTGCTTATCTATCTCCTTTGGACCTTCCTTCTGCTCTCTTTTATGTATTTTAAATGCTTCATTGATTCTCTCCTATGTTCCTTTTTTGAATCACTCTCAACCCCCTCTTCACTACATCAATAGAAGCCCTCCCTTGTAACCAATACACATAGTCAAGAAAATCAAATCAACATATTGACTACGTCTGTACGTATTTCTGTCTGCACTTCTAATCTCTGGCAGAAGGTTTCCCACCTCCTTCATATGCTTCATCATCAATCTTCTGAAATCATGATTGGTCACTGCATTGATCAGAATTTCTGAGTCTTTCAAAGGTGTTTTCCTTGATATTCGTTAATCCAGGATATTTTTCTGTCCGTCCATCCATCTAACGGTTAGTATTCCTTCTGTGCCAAGCCCTCTTCTTGTTTCTCTCTACATTTTTTTCATTTTGTAACCTCATCAGCTCCTACAGATTAAATTGTCATTATCTCTATGATTCTTCTCTATGAAGATGACTCCCAGAGCTGTATATTCAGCCCCAGCCACCCAGTCTCCAGTCACATGTCACCAACTGACTACATAGTCATTGCCAACTGGATATCAAATTCAACATTTTCAAGATAGAAATCATTATCTTTCCCAAAACCCTGCCCTTCCCTTGAACTTCACTATTTCTTTCTTAGGTAAACACCATCCTTATAGTCATCCAGGTTCTTAGTGTCATTCTAGACTCCTCACTCTCCCTCATTCCACATGTCCAATCAGTTGCCAAATCTTGTCATTTATTCCTGTGCCTACATTCTAATAGGAAGATACAATCTGTAAATGGATTAAGTCTACATGTGAAAATGTGAAGAGGAGGGAGGGAATACTCTCAGTTAAGGGGATCAGGAAGTACAAGAGCTCATATTTGAGAGAAACTCCACAAGCTAAATAAAGGCTTGGGCCCCATTACTTCCTTTTACACATTCCAAGTCCAGCTAACCTGGCTCTCTTGCTGTTCCATACAACACAAAATTACAATTCTCATCTCCGTGCTATTATACTGGCTGTCCCCCCATGCCTAAAATATATTCTCTCCTCCCTTCAAGCTCATAGAATACATGACTTCCTTCAAAGCTCAGCCCATACATCATGTCTTATTATGATGCCATTCCTGATCCCCCACCTGATAGTGCTTCCACACCCCAAAATTACAACATATTCACGGTTTATCTCTTTTCTATCTATTCTCATATGACTACATGTTGTTTCTCCTCACAGAATACAAACTCCTTGGAGGCAGGAATTCTTTGAAAAAAAATCACAGTCTAGTATGCAGCAGCCATTTGATAAATGCTTAATTGATAATGGTCACGTGCTTTGACCAAGCAATTTCTCCACTCTGGGGTTCATATTCTTCATCTGTAAAACAAGAGAATTTGACTAAATCGCTTCTAAATTCCCTTCCAGCTATAAATATAGAATCCTGAGGTGAAGTGGATGAGTATGTGGCCCATGGGGTATCGGCAATAATGATCTGTGCTTGGGAGGTGGCGGCACATACAGAGTATACTTCCAGACAGGTATGACCCCAAAATGAGGTGAATCAGTCATTAGTGAGAGTGAAAGACATAAGGGACACCCTGGGGCTGCCTTAGGTTTCATAAAATATTAAAAGAACTGGAAGAAGTCATCCAAAGTTCATATAAATGGTTTGTTCAAGAAAAGATATGGGTAAGAATCATGTAAGATGAAGTCACCCATGAGTTTCAATTTCCAACAGTGGAGGAAGCATAGAAAACAATGAGAACAGAGCAATGGACATGTCATTTTTGCATTCAGTTACCAAGCAAATATTAAGAGGCTGTTTGCATAAAGTAGAAGGTGTGAAAGTGTGGTCTGGGGATCCCCGGGGGTCCCTGAGACCCTTTCAGGGGATCCTTGAGGTCAAAACAATTTTCATAATAATCCTGATATTTTAATTTCTAATATGGTATATATCCATAAATGTAATTCAAACAAACAAATACTCTTGAGGGGCAGGGGAATGTCAATAATTTTAAGAATGTAAGGGGATCCTAAGACCAAAAAGTTGAGAACTGCTGGCCTAAAGGAATGTGTTTGTACAGGACTTTTTTTTACATTTGGGAAATTTATTTTGCTCTCCCTCCCCCAAAGTTAGTATTTATTACTTTACATATATGTATTTGGGTGTATATGTGTATGGATATCTATGTATGTGTGTGTAAACATATACGCACACAAGGAGGGAAAAAATTAAGTAAAAAGTGCCCAACAGAGGACAAAAGAAAACCTACAAGGAAGCAAAAAAAAAAGCTGGACAGCTTTGAAAACAATGTGTAGCATTTATTATATAGTTTTCTTGAAATAGAAATTTATTGCTTTATATTGAATCCTCTCTTATGTTCTGCTTGTGTATATGGCAATGTTTTTTTTTCTTATTTTGTATTTAAGTTTAAAATAAATTTAAAAACTTTTTTAAAAGGGAAAAAAGTAGCATTACTATTTCTCAATTTTAAAGCTTTAAAGCCTTGATACTGGATTATTGTTCAGTCCACATGTCTCAATTTTCATTCCAAAGAAAGATTTAATTGTGTTTTAAATTACCAATGGTTCAATACAGGCAAAGAATAAAGGATATCAGAAAATTATTAATTAACTTAGACAAAGTCACAATGAATTGAGTTTATACCTTTTGAAATCTATTATGTGGCTACTCTAGGCTCTGGTACAGGGCTGGATTTAGGGTCAGAAAGAGATGATTATAAATTCTACCTCTAAGCCCTAACCTGTTTGACTCAAGGCAAATTATTTAACCCCTACTCAGTCTTAGTTTCCTCTCCTATAAAATAGTGATTAAAAAAGTAACAACTTCACAGTTATTGTAAGCATCAAAGGAGATCATGCATATAAAGTTCTTAGCAAATCTTAAAATGATATATAAATGATAGTTATTATTATCATCACAAATCCTTCAAGAAACAGATATTTTTCCTACTTCTCCCCATAACTATTATAATTTACAAATTTTATTTTTGAGAGAAGGAGGTAACCTATATGGGAATAACAACATGTTATTTTTAACACTACACTCCCCCAATAACTTTGTACAAGTGTTCAACAGGGATCATCAATACCAGGATGTTGCACAAGAAGCTAGCATTTGAGACGGGAACATTTTAGATCAGCTCAGTGGGCGCAACTGAAAGTAAAAGGGAAGAGAAGAAAAAGTGACCATGGAGACAGGAGTAGCCTTTTAAGATTTTGCCTCTTCAGGACTGGAAATTATCAGCTGCAGAATCCTGATGACTTACAGGTCCAGGGAAAATAAAAATAGTAGGGTCTCAGCAAATGAGATCAAGGCCTTTATTGTTCATGTTATGAGCACATCACTAATATGCCTTTTACTGCCCAGTTTGAGTGTCAAGCTGACTTAACAGCCAAGAACAGAGATGAGCAAGACTCAACATTTCATTCCTGGAGATAAAACTTTATAAAGGTTTTCTTTTTCTTTTCTTTTTGGTAGTCGAAGAGGCACACACAAAGATGATGGATGTTTATGGCACAGGGTGATATAAGGGTGTGTGGGGTGGGGGTGGGGAGATATGCAAAGGATATCAAAACTATTGTTGCATCTTTAAACAACTAAGTCATTCAAATGAAGCATTTAATGAGTTTTCCTGAGGAAAAGGGGAAAGGTTCCATTTTGTATCCCTTTCCTCTCAGTTCTCTTATTGCATTTGTCTATCTCCATGGCCATACTTTTACTCTAAGCTCCTAAGTAAAGTAACTAAAGCAATTATATTCACATAATCCAGGATAAAAGTAAGAAAAATATTGAGGTGACAATATAAATCTTTTCTAACCAGAACAACATCAAGTTTGGACCATATTCAAATGAGGCAGTTAAACCTGATCATTGCAGCATCTCTCAGTGCAGGATAAATGCTGCTAATTCCAGACTACACACCAATAAACCTAAATTTTGACAAAGGATTAACCAGAATCTATGACTAGCGACATTAATTTTATGATGAGGGAACCATCTCCTCCCCTACAAAGTAGTTCATTAAAGCCTGTCATTCAGGATATTCCCACAAATGTCTATTAAAAGCCTTCATATGGTCCATCAATGGGTCTGGCAATGAGTTATTTTGCAACAAAATAATATAGACAAAAATTTCCCCGGTGGTTGTTAATGCACTACCCCTTACCAACTTTATGTTAAAAAACCATTTAGGGGCTGGGAAAGACATATTTAGGGTCAAATAAACCCTTAAATGCAATTTAAGGTAAAAGGCCATAATCATACAAGGACTCATTGTTGCTAATAGTCATTTCAATGAAGGTCATAAGAAAAGATCATCACTGAGCCTCCCCACAAAAGAAAAACATTGTCTCTATTTGCTCACACACCATTATCCTGAGCATTTTTCTCAATCTAGCTCTAATACCTACCAGCAATGTGATGCTATGCTCTCAGTGACCCAGGTAACTCTAAGATTCTATGTTGCAGAATAGTTGTGATATGCATAGAAAAGCAGGGAGAGTTTCCTCACCTACACCTATGAAATCACAGGTAAGGACAAAAAATTTCTCAATCTCACTTCACTTTCCTCTCCTTTCTTTCTAGGGATCCTAACTTGATCCATCTCAACAATGAAAGCTTTGGCATCACAATTACCTTTCAAAAGAATACTATTATCTCTAATCTATATATACATATATATGTATGTGTATATATCTGTGTGTAAACGTATGTGTTATATATGTATACATATACACACATAGAGTTATCCTTTCCACATCGTGGGAGTTAGGGGTGTGGTGCAGTGCCCCCAAGATCTGGAAAATCTGTGAAAAAAGTTTTGGCCTTCCGTTTGTACCACAGGAAAAGTCTGAATTATTTCTTTTTCTTTTATGGGGTGTTTACAGTACCTTACTATAAAATTTGGGCTGATATTTTATGTGTTTCAGAATTTCTAAACTTTTTCCATGTCATCTGCTAGCTTTTGTATGTTGTCTGCACCTTCCAAAAAACTCCCCCAAATTCCCATTTAATTCTTACGCAAACCAGCAACATATCAAAACTGTGATGGAAAAAGTTGTGATGTGGAAGGATAACTGTATATATCTTGTTTGTACATGGTGAGAGTAATGATTATTGATAACGAATAATTTGGAGAGATCAAGAGCTCTCCTCT
This sequence comes from Phalanger gymnotis, assembly GCA_028646595.1. Taxonomy (NCBI): domain Eukaryota; kingdom Metazoa; phylum Chordata; class Mammalia; order Diprotodontia; family Phalangeridae; genus Phalanger; species Phalanger gymnotis. Next base: position 139,591,493 of record CM053622.1, read on the forward strand.
TCTTTTAAAGTCCTGATTTTAAAAAGTAAAAAGTTCAGTGTCTTGAAGGACATTTCTGATAATGAGATAGAATTAATTCTCTTCAATCTTGGTCAGACCCCACCCAACTTTACAAGGAATTTAACCAAAGGTAGGGAAGTCCATGGTGTTCTACTCAGGTTTAGGTGGGGATAAATTCTTTGATTAGATTGCCCAAAGCTAGGGATAGTCTGGGTACAGAGATAAGATTCTCTGTCCAAGGGTGACAAGATGTCATTCCACTCTCAGACCTTCATTTTAATATAGCCCACATTGTGTTAACTAATCAGAGTTGACTGCCACTTATTCTCCAAAAAAACATATAAGCCCTGAGTCCATCACCATGATGGTCTTTGGTCTAAGAGAGGTGGCTGTATTAACATAATGATTAAATAACATAGAAACTGTCTCTTGAACCTTTTTAATTGCCTCCATAGTTGTCTGCATGTTAACTTTCCCATTAGACTGTGAGCTCATTGAGAGCAGGCACTGGTATTTTTTGTTTGTTTTTTGCCTTTTATTTTTTTTTTGCCTCCCTATTAGCAGGGTGCCTGGCCTAAGTAGGTGTTTAATAAACTCTTAGTGACAGTAACAATGATTGTTGTTGTTCAGTTGTTTCAGTTGTGTCGTACTCTTCATCACTTCATTTGGGGTTTTCCTGGCATGGTTTGCCATTTTCTTCTCCAGCCCATTTTACAGATGAGGAAACTGAGGCAAACAAGGCTTGCCCAGACTCACATGCTAATAAGTGTCTGAGGCCAGATTTGAACTCAAGGAGATAAGTCTTCCTGACTCCAAGTTCTGCAGTTGAGCCACTGCCCAAATAGTATTAATAATAACTAATATTTATATAATGTTTTAAGGTTTGAAAAGCACTTTACAAATATTACCATGCTTGGTCTTCACTACAAGGCTGTGAGGTAGATGCTATTATTAAACCCATTTTACAAATGAGGAAGCGGCCTGACTGAGGCCAATAGATTTGTTCAGGGTCACATAGCTACTAAGTGTCTGAGGCAAGATTCAAACTCAGCCTTTCTGATTCTAAGTCCAAAGCTCTAGCCACTATGCAACCTGGCTGGTCTGAGAAAATTGTCCAATTTTTTTCTTTTAAAGCTCCCCTTGACTTTCATTATCTGATCATTAATTATTAATATGACAGGTTAGACTTAATTATACTGATAAATGCTTTGATTTGCCACTGAATTTTTGAGTGTAACCACAGCATCTGACTGGTTTAAAGATATTACACCATTTACCAAGATAAGATCAAAATGGATACATGACTAAGTATAAAGAGAGATTTTATAAGAAAATTAGAAGACCATGGAACATACTTATCAGACTTGTGGGTAGGCAAACAATTTATGAATAAACAAAAGATAGGGAGCAAAGTTACTTGTAAAATAGATAATTTTGATTACATTAAATTAAAAAGGTTTTGTACAAATAAAACAAATGTAGCCAAGATTAGAAGGAAAGAGGAAAATTGGGGAGGAAATGTTATAAACAGCTTATCAAATAAAGGTCTCTTCTAAAATACATAAAGTTGATTAGGGAAAAGGGAAAAGAACTTATATGTGCTAAAATATTTACAGCAGCTCTGTTTGTGGTGGCAAAGAACTGGAAATTGCAGGAATGCCCATCAGTTGGGGAATGGCTGAACAAGTTATGGCATATGATTGTGATGGAATACTGCTGTGCTATAGGAAATGATGAGTTCAGTGATTTTAGAAAAACACGGAAAGACTTGCATGAAATAATAAAGAGCAAAATGAGCAGAACCAAGAGAACATTGTATACATTAATAGCAATACTGTTTAAAGAACTCCAAACAAATAAGTTATTTTGACTATTATAAATATCCAAATTAACTATAAAGGACATATGAAGATGCTATCTGCACCCAGAGAAAAAAGTAATAAATAGTGATACGTATAGAACAATTTTACATATATATATATAATCTGTTTGTGTCTAATAGTAGCCATGTGGGAGGGAGAAAAAAGGAAACAAATGTACATGATAATTTTGTTGTATATTTGAAAAGAATAGCAAGTTATGCATAGTAGATTTGCAGTTTCATGTGCAATCATCTTTCTATTGTACTGTTATATAAATGCTTGTTTATTCCATAAATTAAAAAAAAGATATTTCAGAACATGAAAAAGTCTTATTTTGCAACTGTATAGAAATTCACATTTTGATTGTTATGTTTGATGGAAAAATAATTAGGTATATTTCATGGACAAAACAGTCAGAAAATGAAAACAAAGAGTAAAAAGTGATATCTCCCATCCCCCATGCCCCACCCCTCAACTCCATCTTTATTCAGATTAGATCGTTTAATTCACAGTATCAATGGGTAACTTACCATTGCAGGTACCATTGGATGTCGAATTAAGCAACATGTTTTGTTCACACTGAAAAGAAAAACAATGTATAAGAAAAACAGTTTACTTCAAGTATTAGTTCTTCTCTCAATCAATACCATCTTCCTCCTCTTTTCAGGTTAAAAATAAAATCAAATTTTCATCAATCCAGAAAGCATTTGCTAAGGCCTTAATATATACAGGGTCTTGTCCTAGCAATAGCTATATACCAAACAAACAAATGAATAAACAAAACTGTCCCTGCCTCCAAAGATCTTACATTCTCCTGAGACTTGCAAGGACTATAGGTTAATAGAGCTGAAGATCATCTCATTTTGCAGATAAGGATGCTGTTTGTTTTTGTTCAGTAGCTTCAGTCATGTCCAACTCTTTGTAACACCATTGGGGATTTTCTTGGCAAAGATACTGCCATTTCCTCCTCCAGCTCCTTTTACAGATGAGGAAACTGAGGGACATACTCTGTCTGAGGCCAGATTTGAACTCGGGAAGAAGAGTATTCCTGATTCCAAGTCCAGCGCTCTATCCAGTGCACCACCTAGCTAAGGAAACAGTTTAAGTTAAATGAGTCATAAGGAATAGAGATGAAAATCAAACTCAGGTTTTGTGATTCCAAGTTCAGGATGCCTGCTACTTCTTTCTGATGTTCTGTATCAGACTTTGGACAAAAGAAGGACAGGAGAGGGATTTGTGTTTCAAGTCACAGCTATATTGTTATGTCATTACACCAGGGAATCACAGATCTTTGAGGAAGCCTATGAATAGATTTCAGGGAGTCTATGAACTTGGATGGGAAAAAAATTTCACTAACCTCTAACATAAATTTAGTATTTCCTTCTATCATGAATGTAGGTAATAAACATTATTCTGAAAGGGGTCAATGGGCTTCACCAGACTGCCAAAGGGGTCCATGACACAAAAAACCATTAAGAACCAACTGCCAATGACTGAATCATAGTTTACCTAGTGGCAATTTCAAAAGCATGAATACTTAGTTAATATTGGAACAACAGCTAAATGCTCATGTGTGGAACTTCATGAAAACATGCCAAGGTATTGTTTCTCTCTTGTGGAAATTGTGTAGTGTGAGAATCTGTGTCAGGATTCTGACATTATAACATATTCTCAAGTGAAAATTAGTTTACCTGGAGGGAACAGCAGAAGCTTTTGCCTGCCAGTAAACATTGTCTCTAATGCCCTGTTACACCCTAATGGGACTGTATTCCATTTGCTTTTCAAAGGCAAATCTTAGAATGTTAGAATGGGAATGAACTACAGGAAGGATCCAGTCCAAAGCCCTCATTTTACAGATAAGAAGATAAGGCTTTCAAACAGTGCTCAGCCTTTAAGTGGAGTTTTCATAACTATCCCATTTCAATCTTCCTTCATACTCCTACTTTCCATAACTCTAAAAATACCCTGAATAACCAAAAAGAGTTGTTTTTGTTTTTTAAAGAAACAAGAGCTGGATAACATCTTAAATCGCTAAGGTATCAGCTTTAACTTGGTTAAAGCTGGAAAGGCACAGAATGCTGGTAATATAATCATTTGTGTTCACACAAAAGATTTTCAGTTTTCCCTAAACCCAGGGCAATATTTATCATAGAAAGAGAATTTGAGAAAAACAGTCACCCTCAACTGCAAAAGCTGAGTACTTACTGTATGCAAGGAATTATGGAAGGCACTGAGGGGAATACAAAATCAGTGACAAGCGTTAAGTGCATACTGTGTGCCAGGCATGGTTCTAAGTGCTGGGAATATAAAGGAAGGCAAAAACATGATCCCTATTCTCAAAGAACTCACATTGCTATAGGAAAGACAAAATACAAATAACTACGTACACACAAGCTATATAAAGTATAAATGGAAAATAGTCCTCCAGGGAAGGGGCTATGGTGGGTGTGGAAAGGCCTCCTTCAGAAGATGATGCTTGAGCTGAGTTTTGAAGGAGTCTAGAGAAGCTGGAAACTACAAGTGAGGAGGGTGAGCATTCGAAGTACAGGGGTCAGCCAATGTGTGAGAAACAGCAAGTAAATCAATGGAGCTGGATCATGTTTATGGAAGAACATAAACTATAATCAGAAAACTGAAAGTATAGGAAACACACAAACCGTGAAAGGCTTTAAATGCCAGACGGGATTTTATATTTCTATTTCACTGAACGACCCCATTTTTTCCCTTGAAGTATTATGCTTAATTTTGCCGAGTAGGTGATAACTTGGTTGTAGTCCTAGCTCCTTTGCCTTATCTGCACATGAATAGCATTTTCCTTTGTGAGACCTTTGTACTTGGTCTTGAATCACTGTGTTGCTGAAAAGAGCTGAGTCTTTCATAGTTGATCATCACACAATGTTGCTGATACTGTGTACGGTGTTTTCTGGGTTCTATTCACCTCACTTTGCATCAGTTCATTAAGTCTTTCCAGGTTTTTCTGAAATCTGGCTGTTCATCACTTCTTACTGCATAATAGTATTCCACTACACTCATATATCACAGCTTGGTCAGTCACTCCCCAACTGTTGTACAACACCTCAGCTTCCAATATTTTAGTACCACAAAAGGGGCTGCTATAAATATTTTTGCACATGTAGGTCCTTCTCCCTTTTTCATGACCTCTTTGGGATACAGACCTACCTATTAGTGGTATTGCTGGATGATCAGGTATGCAGTTTGATTGCCCTTAGGGCATAGTTCCAAATTGCTTTCCAGAATGTTTGGATCAGTTCACAACTCCACCAGCAGTGTATTAGTGTCCCAATTTTCCCACATCCTCTCCAACATCTATCATTGTCCTTTTTTGTCATATTAGGCAATCTGATAGGGATGAGGTGGTACTTCAGAGTTGTTTTAATTTGCATTTCTCTAATCAAAAGTACTTTAGAGTACTTCATGTCTCTATAGATAGCTTGGGTTTCTTCATCTGAAAACTGCTTGTTCATATACTTTGACCACTTATCAATTGGGGAATGGTTTGTATTCTTGCAAATTTGACTCAGTTCAAGAAATGATACTTTTATCAGAGCTACTTGCTGTAAAGATTGTTTCCCAGCTTGATGCTTTCCTTCTAATCTTGGTTGCATTTGGTTTTGTTTGTGCAAAAGCTTTTTATTTAATATAATCAAAACTATCTATTTTACATTCATCATGCTATCTCTTCTTCGGTCAGGAGTTCTTCCTTTTTCCATCAATCTGACAGAGAGACTATTCCTTGCTCTTCTAATTTGCTTATGGTGTCACCTTTTATTTCTAAATCATGCACCTATTTTCACCTTATTTTGGTATATGGTGTGAGATGTTGGTCTATACTAAGTAGGTGCCCTATTGTTTTCTATTTTCCAAGGTGTTTTTGTCAAATAATGAGTTCTTATCCCAAAGGCTGAAGTCTTTGTGTTTATTATACACTAGGTTACTGTAGTCATTTACCACTGTGTCCTGTGCTATCTATTTCTTCCTGTAACTCACTTCACTTCTCCTTTAAAAATCTGGATGCTATACTACTTGGTATATGTATGTTTACTATTGATACTACTTCATCGTCTATGGTACCTTTTAGCAAGATGTAGTTTCTTTCCTTATATCTTTTAATTAGGTGTCTGAGATCAGGATTGCTATCCCTGCTTTTTTTTTTCTTTAGCTGAAGCATAATAGATCCTGCACCCTGCTCCTGCCCCTTACTTTTACTGTGTGTATGTGTCTCTGCTACAAGAGTGTTTCTTATAAACAACATAAGGTAGGATTCTGGTTCTTGATCCACTCTGTAATCTGCTTCTGCTTCATAAGAGAGTTCATCTTATTCACATTCACAGTTATGATTACTGTGTATTTCCCTCCATCCTATTTTTCTTCTGTTTGTCTTCTCTCTCCTTTCATCCTTTCTCTCCTCAACAGTGTTTTGCTTCTGTCTACCACCTTCCATTGAACTGCCCTCTCTTCTATCAGCTCCTTACCCCCATGACTTTACTTAATCTCCTCCCCTCCTACTTTGCTATCAGGTAAGATAGATTTCTATATTCAACTGACTATGTATATTATTCCCTCTTTGAGCCAATCCTGGCGATAGTAAGGTTCAAGTGACACCCATCCCCCACCCTTCCATCCTTCCCTCCTCTGTAATAGCTTTTTCTTTCCTCTTGATGTGAAATAATTTACTCCATTCTACCTCTCCCTTCCTTCTGTACTTTGTGTACTCCTCTTGCTCATCCCTTAATTTTGTGTGTGTGTGTGATTCCCACAAATTCACCTTATACCCATATACTCTGTCTAGGTATATTCCTTCTAGATGTACTATCAGTGGTACAATTTTTAAGAATGATAAGCATCATCTTCCCATGAAGGGATGTAAACAGTTCAGCTCTATTGAATCCCTTATGTTTTCTTTTCCCCTTTTAGGCTTCTCTTGGGTCTTGATGTTGGAGATCAAATTTTTTTGTTCAACTCTGGTCTTCTTATGAAAGCTTGAAATCCTTCTGTTTTACTGAATGACCCATTTCTTCCCTTGAAGTATTATGCTTAATTGTGCTGGGTAGGTGATTCTTGGTTGTCGGCTCCTTTGTCTTCTGGAATATCATGTTTCATGGCCTCTGGTTTTTTAATGTTGCAACCACTAAGTCCTGTATAATTCTGATTGTGGCTCTCTGATATTTAAATTGTTCCCTTCTGGTCACCTAGTACTTTTCCTTGATTTGATAATTCTGAAATTTGGCTATAATGTTCCTCGGAGTTTTTATTTTAGAATGCCTTTCCTGACATGATCAGTAGATTCCTTCAATGCCTACTTTGCCCTCTGGTTCTAGGATATCAAGGCAGTTTTCCTGATAATTTCTTGAAAGATGTCCAGGTCCTCCTTTTGATTATGGCTTTCAGGCAGTCCAATGATTCTGACATTGTCTCTCCTGAATCTATTTTCAGGTCAGTTGTTTTTCCAATGAGGTATTTTACATTTTCTTCTATTTTTTCATACTTTTGAACTTATTTGATTCTTGATGTCTCATAGAGTCATTAGCTTCCACTTGCCCTGGGGATCCTTGTGTCTGGTGCTGTGCTGAGGAAGTGGGGTGGAGGGATGGCTGGTGCTATTCGAGGCTGTAATATTCTGGCAGCTTGCTGGTGCACAGCCTGGGGCCTAGTGCTAGTGTCTGGTTTGTGCTGAGGCCAGTGTGGTGTTTCTGTGTTTTCCTGGGGCTACACCGAAGCATGTAGTTCTCTGACCACTGGAGGTTGCCTGTTTGCCCGGTGCTATGCTGAGGCACATGGAGGTCTAGCTGCTGGAGGCTGTCTGTTTGTCCAGGGCTATGCTGAAGCATGTGCCAGTTCTCTGAGCTAGGGTCTTCCCATTCCCCTGGCTATGCTAAGGAATGTGAAGGGTCCTGGTGTTGGCATTTGCCTGCTCCACCACACCGGGGCTCAGGATCTCCCACTGCTTTGCTGAGGTGGAGCTTGCTGCTGGATTGCTGGGATGCTTCCTATCCTGGACTGCACTCCCCTTTCACCTGAGTGAGACAGACCTTTCCTGCCAATCTTCCAAGTCTTTTGGGCTAAAAGATGATTTTGCCCCATCTTTTTGCTAGTTCTGCCATTCCAGGATTTGTTTTGGGGCACTATTTTGTGGTTATCTGGAGGTGAATGTAGAAGAGTTATGACTTTTTACTGCTTTCTCTGTGATCTTGGCTCCTGGGAGATTTGGAGGTTTTCTTGGCAAAGGTTACTGGAGTGGTTTGCCATTTCCTTCTCCAGCTCATTTTACAGATGAGGAAACTGAGGTAAACAGGGAGAAGTGACTTGCCCAGGGTCACACAGCTTGTAAGTATGAGGCCACATTCGTATTCAGGAAGATGAGTCTTCTTGATTCCAAGCCCAGTGCTCTATTCACTACACCACCTAGCTGCATACACACACGCACGTGCACACACACAAACATGCATACATACACACATACATGCACACATATATGTAATACATTTATAATCAGTATGAAAATGATTTGTGGAACTAGAAGTCTACATCTAGCTCCACAAAGCGTTTTCATAGAGATTACAACTGAACCATCCTAATTTATGAGATCACTAAGCAAATGACATATGTGCATGTGTATGTGTGAGTATGAAAATGATTTGTGGATATATGTGTGTGTGTGTGTGTGTGCATGTGTGTGTGTGTGTGTGTGTGAATATCTCCACAAATCCTTTTCACAGAGATTACAAGTGAACCATGTTAACTGGTGAGATCACCAAGCAAGTACAGAGGAAAAGTGTAGGAGGTGAGGATAGAAGGGAAAGAAAAGATGTCCCAAGACAAAGTTTTGTTGGACACACGTGTTTAGTGACCATAACCCGCAAGAAGATTTAGCAAAGGAGACTGGGGAAGAGTCATCAGAAGGGTAGGAGGAGAAGCAGGAAAGAGAGTGGCACAGAAACCTAAAGAAGAGAGTGTCCAGGAATAGAGGTTGATTGCCAATGTTAAAGGCTTCAGAGTGGTCAGGAGGGAGGGGTTGGAGAAAAGGCCACTGGATTTAACAATTAAAGAGATCATTGATAACTTCAGAGGAAGAGGCTTCAGTTAAATGATGAGATTACAAACCAGATTGCAAGTAATTTAGGAGTGAGAGCACCTGGTGGAGATGATCTCCTCATGAAGTTTAGCCAAGGAGAAGCTTGAACTGAACAATAACTAGTGTGTTTGGTTGGATCAAGTTGGGCTTTTGTTCTTGATTTAAAACAACGACTGGAGAAAGCAATATAATTATAGGCACCAGAGAAGGAACCAATAGCTAGGGAGAGACTGAAGATTAAGGAAATAATGGGAACAACAGTGGGAGAATATGCTGGAGCTAGAAAGGGACAAGATCAATGATGTAGATAGAGGATGTTTGCCTCAGCAAGGAGAAGGGCAACCTCTTCATGAGAGAGAAAGATAATGGAAAAGACAATGGAGGAAGACTTCTGGTATGAGATGAGGAGAAAGAGGAGAGAAGAAGCACTACAGAAACAGCCTGAATTGTTTGGTGAAATATTAATTAGGTCCTCAGCTGAGTCAGGCAATAGGGCACCATGGGAGTTTTGAAGAGGGATAAAAAGGTCTGGAATGCCGACTTTGGTCAATTAAGTTGCCTTGCTGCAGTAAGCGCCCATCTGAATACATCTGTAGAGGACTCAATCAATTTTGTGATTTTCTCTAGCTTCACTGAAAATTATATGGACACAAGCAAAGCAAGCTGATCATGGGAGTAATACAAAATTGGAGTTTGACAATGCATGACTGTCAACAGGACAAGGAACAAGGGATCTGACAGAAGTAAATAGCCTAGAATTGAACTGATTCACAAGTCCAGTCTTGAGGGCCAAGGAAAGAAGAAGGGTAGAGGAACAGGTCATCACAAGGGCCAAATAATAGGGTTGGGGTAAAGATGTGGTGGAGCCAGCTCTTACTGCTTAGGAGGGCTAAATGTTAATTTTTTGGTGTATTTACACCTTGGAAATCAGCAAACACTACACATCAGGGCTTGATTTATTGTAGTGACTGAGAATATGTTAATAATGAAGATTAAACTTAAAAGTGTTTGTGCTTTTTAGAGTGCTAGTTGTTAAATATTTGTCAGCACAACCATGGTCAGAGGTCATACGGAATGGAAAAAGATGGAATAATATAAGACAAATAGAAAGAGCTCATGGATATGAAAGAATAGTTGTGGCAGTACCAAGACAAAGGAATAGCCCCTGTCCCCTTGGAGTTTGTCACCTACCTGGGAGATAAAATACATACAAAGTAAAATAAATCAACAGTAAAAAGATGTATATGCTCACTACTCATATGAATGGTACTCTAAATACTCATAAGGAGAAATCACTACAGGCCAATTTGTTCAGGGAAGGTTTCGCCGCTACAATGAGATACGAGCTAGGTCTTAAAGATCCAATTATTGTACGTGTGAAGAAAGCAGACTCATTCAAACTAAAATGAGCATTCAGCTTTATGGATACTTCATTCATCGCTTCAGTTATATCATCTGTGATTCAATAAGGGAAGTTAAATTTGTCTGTATCATAATGATCAAAGTCATACACTTCTCTTACCACATTTTCCCTTGCCTTATAGTTTTGGGGGGAGAGGGAGAGGATATTAGTACGTCTTACGTCGCCTACTGGATTGCAAACTACTTCAACACGGGAATGATTTATTCATCCTTCAGAGAACAACAAACTCACAAAACCACCAGATTAGATGGGACTTCAGCAGCTATCTAGAACAAACGATACCCAAAGAGAACTCCCCACTATGGCATATTTTGATTTCCTCTCAAATAATGGGATTAGACAAGATGGTTTCTAAGCCCCCATAGAGCGCTCTCTCTCTCTCTCTCTTTCCCCCCCATACTACACACACACACACACACACACACACACACATAGAGGATATGGTCATCTGGCCTGTTCTTGAAAAGTTCCATTGAGGGGAAACTCTGAGCTTTTCAAGGAAGCCTATTCCCCTTTGGGATGGCTCCAATTATTAGGAGGTTTTTCCTTACAACAAGAAAATTTTGCCTCTCTTGAAGCTTTTGTTTCTAGTTCTGCCTTCTGAATAGACAAACAGATGTCTAATCTTTCAGCCTTTTAAATATTTAAAGATAGCTGTCATGTCCCCTGAGTAACTTCCTTTTATCAATCAATCAATAAGTATTTATTAAGCATCTACTATATTGCAGGCACTGTACTGGGAACTGGGGCTATAATACAAAGCCTGAAACAATCACTACTTTGGAGGAACTCAGATTCTATTCCTCCACAGTACTTTGCACAGGTCCTTGAATATAATAGTTACTCCAGAAATAATTTGTTGAATGAATGAACAAATGGATAAAAGTGAGAAAGCAAGAGCTAATGATAGCATTTTAATTTTTATTGGCGGTTTCTCTGAATATCTACTTTGTAATTTTGTTATAGTCACAATATTCTAACAGTTGACCTTTAACTTTTATTGATAGAATACCATGTCCTACCTTGTTGATATCATCAGGTGGCTGGTTATTGGCATTATCCTTCTGGATTGTATTCATTAAATCAGCATGAAACTTCTTTGCATTCAGGAAAACAAGTGGATTGTTTATTGAGATAATTTTAATCTGTTGTAAATTTTCCTTTTGGGGAAGAAAAAGCAAAGATTCAGAGTTCTGCATTCAATTACTTGAGAAAAGAAATGATGTCCTCCTTTAACAAGAATGAATCGTACTGATAGTTAATCTTTAAGGAAAATACAAAATTATGACAAAAGGCTTGTGGGTCATTTGTTTTTGTGATTTTCTTCATAGTTCCCTATTTGAGAGATGATGTACCATAAGAGATGCTGGTCAGAATGTTTTAATCAATCTCCATTAGAGGTCTTTAATATCTAGGGTGTATGTTAGCATTCTTTTGGAAAAGGAATATCATGTTGAATAATTCTGTTTTTAAGGTATAGGGCTAGGGTTAGGGCCAATAAATAGAAAAGGGACAGCAACAATTTCCCTCTATTCAAAAATATGTTCCCACCTATTTCACTTATTTGGGTACCCTCCTTTAAAAAGAAATCCTGAATATTCATCAGTCATTCATACCTTTGAATCAATTTCCTTCATCAGAAAATCAGTGTTCATTCCTTCTACCTGAGAGCTTTCACACTAAGGGAATGAGAAATCATGATTACTGGAGGGTAGTACAGGGGAAAGCAGGCCAGTGTTTTGCTGGGCTTTGGCCAGCCAGGGTGCAGCATGAGGGCATAGTGTACTCGGGAATCAGAAAATGGGGCTTCTAGGAGGTAAAAGAGTGGCATGTAGATGAGGAAGAGGGAGGGCATTACAACTCTGCCCAGGGCTCAAGAGCAGCAACTTGGGGCATGCCACTGAAAACAAGCTCCTGAGCTACCCCTGAAGTAAGTAGTTGGCAACCACTTACCCAGGACATGTTGATGCCATTGTTCAATTGCTTTTTTCAGTAGTTTCCAACCCTTCATGACCTCATTTGGGGTTTTCTTAGCCAAAATACTAGAGTAGTTTGCCATCTCCTTCTCCACCTCATTTTGCAGATGAGGAAATTGTGGCAAACAGGGTCAAGTAACTTGCCCAGGGTCACACAGCTAGCACCTATTGGAGGTCAGATTTGAACTCACGAAGATGAATCTTCCTTACTCTAAGTTTGGTACTCTATCCATTTTGCCACTTAGCTGCCCCATCTAGGGCACAAGGAGATGGAAATTTAGGTAAAATGATAAATCCTCATTGCTTTAAAAAATAAAAACAAATTGGCTTCTTAATACTCAGGTACTATCTCAAAACAGGTTATGCAATGGATACATGGAGATACAGATAAGCAAAGAGAATGATACAAAAAATGATATTATGCCCTAAGGAAGCTAGTAAGGTTACTGCTTATATGACACTCATCAAGTAACTTAAATTCTCCAGGACTAATTTTCCTCATTAGTAAAACAAGGGAGTAGCACTAGAAAATGTCTAGGATCTCTTCCAAATCTCTATCTCTGGTTCAGACTTTAAAAGAGTCTGCTTAAACTTCAGCAAATCATTAGATTGTCTCTATACAGAAGGTCAAGACCAAGCTTTAAGTTACAAAAATAACTTCAACTGAAGTTAAGTCACAAGCACACCACAAAGGAATAAGCCCCTGGACCTGCCACATTCAATCATCATAAAGTCCTAAACTAGCCAAGATTACTCTAAATCACCCATTATTAAGACTATGTGAGCATGCTAACCTGTTGTTTTAGGTTGAGCCTATGAGAAGAATGACACTAGCTTTCTTAAGAATGGATCTTAAAGTTATTCTGGAAAAGAAAGGATCGTTATGGTGTGGTTTTAACTGGTGGGAACATATTTCCAAAAGTTTGGAAAGGCTATATTTAAAGGGTGTTTGCCTCTACTGGGCCTACTTCAATTCAGTTCAAAACCATTTATTAAGTGCAAGGCCCTGCGTATACACAGGCGAAAATTAAAACAGTAATCTACTGGGAGAAAATGACATTTATGCATATGCATTAGCAAATGTATAGTTAGCCCTTCCACGTCATGACTTTCCCCACTGCGGTTCTGATATATCACAGGTTGGCATAAGAAATCAAATGGGAATTCTGGGGGGAATTTTGTGGCTGTGAAAGCCAGCAGATGGCACAGATAAAGTTTAGAAACTCAGAAATGCATAAAATATATGTATAGTATTGTTTAATATCAACATATTTCATCTTTTAATACTATAATAATTCAGACTTCTCTGGTACAAAGGGATGGCCAAAAAGTTTTATGAAAATGAAGATTCCAGATTGTGGGGGGGGGGGCGCCCTACCCCTGACTCCTGCAATGTGGAAGGGATAACTGTATATACATAGTAGACACAAAGTAACAGGGCCTGTGGTGGGTGAGATGCTAACCATGTGGAGGATCAGAAAAGACTTCATGTAGGAGGTAAGACTTGAGCTGAGTTCTGACTGGAGGTAATGATTCCAAAACACAGAAATTAGGAGGAGGAAGAAAGAGAAATCATGCCTAGCAATAGAATGGCCCCAAAAGAGTGAGGGTGGCCTGTTTCTATACCTTTATATTGAGGCTAGAGTATCTCCTTCTGACTCAGAAAAGTCTCTTTTCCCAATTGTCAGTGAGCTATTAGCTTCAACATGCTCCCCGTCCCATGGGAATCAATTAGGAGTTGTATGTCACCCCAGCAAAGGACATGATCCTCTGCAAAGGTCAAGTACAAGAGTCCAGCTCATTGGCTGGTGCTCCAGGCTAACAAAAAAGAGATTCCTATGACTGTCCCTGCTATACTGGCACAAGGATAAATCTCTGCAAAAATAATGCAGAGGAAGGAGATGGCATTTTGTACACAGGAGAAAGCAAATAGGACAGTCTGACAGAGTTTGGCTCTCCTACAAATCATATCCAGACATTTTTTATTCTTCTCCCTCACAAACTCTTATCTGATGGCCCCCTGCTCCTGAGGACTTTCCCCTATATTAATGCCAAGATTAGCTCAAATAACTGATCTGCTTAGCCCCGATGCATCTCAGAACTCTAGCTTCAGTATTACTGAATGTAGGCATCCACCAGCATGTGCCAGTATGGGCAGTTTGATGTCCATTTTCTGAGGAGCAAACTAGCTGAATTTGGAGGTGCTTGCTAGCAGATGCATACATCACTCTAGATGAAAAATCTTTTCAGCCTCAGGAACGTATGGACGTTATCCAGTAAGGCAGCAGTTTTCAAAGAGTAGTCTGGCTATCCCTGGGGTCCCTAAGACCTTTTTAGGGGATCCATGAAGCCAAAAATATTTTCATAGTAAGGGAAGGAAATACTTATATGGTGCCTACGATGTGTCAGACATTGCGCTAAGAGCTTTACAAATATGTTCTCATTTTGTCCCTATGACAACACTAAGAGGTAGGTGATGGGGATATGGGGGAATGGGGATAGGTATCCCCATTTTGCAGTCAAGGAAATTGAGGCAAACAGAGGTAAAATGACTTGCCCAGGGTCACATGGCTCTTAGTATCTGAAGCTAGATTTGGACTCAGGTCTTGCTGATTCCAGGACCAGCACTTTATCCATAATGTCACTAGCTGCCTCATGTGCCTAATAATACTAAGACATTCAAATTCCTAATATGGTCAATGTAAATAGATTTAACCTACATAAACAAAAGTCCTTTGGGGGGGGGGAGTTCCTCCCTCAATAATTTTTGAGAGACCAAAAATTTTGAGAATCATAGTTCTAAGGCATGGAAGGGATTCCTACATCACATATGCATTCTGGTAGAGTGGATCTAAGCTAGACTTGGAGTCAGGGAGCCTTGAGTTCGAATCCTCTCTCATACCCTTAACTAGCTTTGTGACTCTGGGCAAGTTCCTTGATGTGCCTAAGCCCTAGTCTCCTCAGCTTTAGGGTTAGTATTTGATTACCTCCAAGGTCCCTTCCAGCTTTGATACTTAGATAGATCCAACATAGATTCTTAAAAGTTTTGGGTAATTTTTTTGTTTTTCAGAAAACTAGTTGTGATTATATTATCTTTCCCCATCACACTATACATAAAATTAGCTTCTCATCCCAGATTTAATAGGTGGCTGAGGATGGAAGAGTAAAGAAACAGAAACTGAAATAATAGAAGGGAAATATTTGAGGAGTTGAGCCAATGATTTCCATTTGATTTTTGGTTTGCTTACTTTGTTTCCCACTCCTAGCCCTGCCAGGCCCTGCATCATCCCTGTTTCTGATGATAAATATTAACTTTCTTTGGATCAGGAAGAAAAAAGCAATGGTATGGAGTGGCTTGCTAAAACATCTACTTGCCAATTGTAAAACAGGGATAAGATGCCTGCCTCCCAGGGTTATAATGAGCCTTGAATGACAGAGTATATGGGGAAGACCTAGGAAACTTTCCAGGGCTATAATCACTTGTGGGTATTGTTGGTGTTATAGATTATTATATGGGTCTGAAATGGTTTATTTGGGAATAATCAGGGTCTTTACAGGGCACATTTTAGAATTCATGTTCTGGTAACAGAGGAAACCTAGTAGAATGTAAAGGAAAAGATGTTTGTCCTTTCTATTCTGACAGATGCCCCCAGTTCTCTTCCTGTCCAGTGCGTAGTACAGTGCCTGGCACACAGAAAGTGTTTAATGAATGCTCCTTGACTGAATGCCAAAGGCACAGGAATCATCTTGTGGAACGTGATTTCTAAGCTGAGGATGGTGCCTATGCCCAATGTCCCATTTCATGGTAAGGGTAAGAATGCCAAAGCTGGCCCTCAGGATTGTACCTGCAGTGAGGAGCACTTCAGGCTCCAAGACAGTCAATCTGGGAAATATCTGAGGTACTAAATTCATATTGCAAAAAAAGTAAAGAAAGAAAAAACAGCATAGAAAAGCAAAGAAAGGCAGCATCAGTGGCAAATTAGAGACTGACCAACCATGAAAGGCTCAGAGCTCAGAGTGGTTCTAATAAGTGGACAGATATTTTGATGCTATTCCTCTACTCAAAAAGCTATAACTCTGTATTGCCTCAAGGATCAAATATAAATTCCTCGTGTGACACCTTAAATCCTTCACGACTTGACTTTTACTGATCTTTACAGAGTTTTTAATGCATTACTCACCTTTGGTCCAGCTAAACTGGCTTTCTTTCTATTTGTCCTACATATCTCCCACCTCCTGGCATTTGCATTGACTGTCTCCTATGCCTGGAATGCACTCCCTCCACACTTCAGCTTCTCAGAATCCCTAATTTCCATCAAAGCTCAGATCAAATCTCTGGCATGACAACTCCCCTCTTTCCTCACTTAATGCTAGCATCTCCCTCCCCTGAGATTACCCTGAATTTACTCTCTGCATGTTTTGTGTACACTTATATGTGTACAGGTATCTCCCCAGATGTAATTTCAAGTCTTTGAAGATAGGAACAACTTCATTTTTTTATCTCCAGAATCTAGCACTTAGTAGGTGGCTTAATAAATACTTGTTGATTGATGATTACTCAGAAATTATTGGGACTCCTTGAGTTTAATCAAGTACAAGATTTCTCAGGAGAATTCCTAAGGCTTACTACTTCCAGCTGATTTGGAAATACCCTGAGAATAGTTTTTCAGGCAAAGGGCCAGTTCTTTCAGTTCTGACAGGAACTAGAAATAGAGAGACAAATGAATTTGAAAAATAACAGGGAAAAAAGTTAACTAAATATTTTCAGGACAGGTTCAAAATGAGGTCACTTAAAAAAGCTGGCAAATATGCAAATTAACCTTCCTACCCTTACCCTACCCCAAGGTGGATTACTTATCCCTATGAACAAGAAGGTAAAAATTAAAAACATGGAATTTAGACATGTCTACAGGTGGGCAAGATTGAAGAATTATAGGCTATTCTCTTATAAGAGATGCTGAACCCATCGAAAGTCAATCACGTGAGAGAGGTCCCAATAACACCATGGCATTGGGATGAAAATGCTTCGTGATTAAAAAGTCCTATGTACAATTCTCACCTGAAAGATTTATTACCTATGTGACCCTGCATAAGTCACTAAACTCCTCTGATCCTCAGTTTACTTATCTACAAAATTAAGATAATGATAGCGTTGACCTCCCAGGGTTGTTGTGAGAGTCAAATGTGATAATGCATGTAAACCACTTTGCTGATCTTAAAATGCTCTATGAATGTTAGGGACCAACATCATCACTACCACCATGATTGCTACTGCTATCTCATTCACTCAGTAAAAACAGTAGGTAAACCCAAGAGCCCTCTAAGGTTTCTTCCTGCCTATTCCCAATTTTCTCCTTTCTTTCCCCAACCCATCTTCCCTCCTCTCCATTTCAAATCAAGGTTAGAAATTTGGTTACAGAATTTGAGGCCACTTGGCAATAGAAAGAAATATTCACGTTAATTCTGATCGTGGTTCCCCTGGGAACAGTAGCTCTTCTTTTCTCCAATAGGGTCTTGTTTAATGACACTTGGGATTGATGACCAGATAAAAGAAAGTCTTTGTTCAACTGATTGGTTTCAGTAAAACTATAGACAAACTGGTGGTCATATGTATAGTGCTGCCAGTTTAAAAGAAATAATGATAATAAAAACTTTTAAAAATATCCTTTATTAGCTTCTTATAATCCTCTTATAGTCCTAATAAAACTATCAAGACCTAACACAAAATATAAGGCAATTGTGGAACAAAAATTAGAAAGGTAAACTTACACCCTCGACTTCTGTCTTCACTTTATATTCCAATTCTTTCATATTTTTCAGACTCAGTGTCTTGGCTCTGGAAGTATGGCAAATAGAAAAAATTTTAAAGGTCAAAGTAAAAAAGTCTTTGTTTACTTTTTCTGAATGTTTATATGTGCATGAATGCTTATATTCTATCTTAATATTTAGCCATTGGTTTTAAAGATTTTTTAAATAGAGACTAATTAATTGATTGTGTTTGATTTCATTCAAAGCTCCTATTAGTGGTGAAGATGAAAAATGTCTAGATGGCTGACATTATCCTAGCTTTTCATTATCAGTGATAAATTATGTGAATATTAAATCATAAATTGGTCCAACTGAGCTTATCTTCTTTTTGGTACAATTGTGATTTTAAGATTCAAAAAAAATTATTCACACATTGGACATTAAACCCTGGAATTTTGAGGAAACAAAGTCTACTCTGAGTCTAAGCAAGGTTTCATCTTAGTTCTTTGCTTAAAACGTTGGTTCTTAAGTAGTGAAACTTGTTTTCCAGTTGTGTCCAACTCTTTATGACCCCATTTCTTGGCAAAGATACGGGAGTGGTTTGCATTTCTTTCTCCAGGTCATTTTACAGATGAGGAAACTGAGAGAAATAGGGTTAAGTGACTTGCCCAGGGTCACATAGCTAATAAGTGCTTGAGGCCAGATTTGAACTGACGAAAATGCTTTCTAACTAGTGTCACCTACATGTCCTGAAGTGAAACTTAGTCAATAATTATCTGGTATTTTTTTAGATTCAACCAGGCCCAACCCAACAAGGCTAAAAGAAGACATTAAAGAATAACAGTTTAATATTGTTGAGGGAATGACTGGTTTGTGATAATAATAACATGTTCTTTATACAGTCATAAAATATTTTACCCTATTAGCTAGGTAGGTCAGACGTTATGAGTGTCCATTTTATAGATGAAGGAAAGATGCTTCATAGATACGTAGTGCTTTGATCAAGGTTATGTGGCTAGCAAGTAGTAGAAATGGGAAACGAACCCTTATCTTTTGACTAGCCTTGGTGTTCTCTGGCACCCTACTGGAATTGGGAGTAGAGACCTTTATTTGAAGACCAATGACTATTACTGCTTGCTTCTACTAATCTCCAATTTCCATGACACCCCAGCAACCAAAGTAAGAAAGATTCACAACAAAGATGGGTCTAAGAAATGATCAAATTAGGAAAGATAAGACCACAGAGAAAAACTGATAGGATAATAATAATAAATGGCAATGATAGTATCACCTTAAATTTGTACTATACTTATTTGTACTTTTTATTTTTCCAATCCTTTCATGTATGCTATCACATCATTCTAGAGAGAAAGCTGTAGAGTCCAGGGGAAAGCAAGGTGGATCCGAGTGCTAAGGGAGATGGGGGAGGGTAAGGAGGAGGGAGGTCATAGCGTCAGGGTCAAACAACTGGAAGGGACCTTAGAGGTAACTGAGTTGTAACTCACCCCCTTCATTTTGCAGATAAGCAAACTATCCCAGAGAGATGAATGATTTGATCAAGGTCACACAGTTAGTGTGTAAGGTTGAATTTGAACTTGGGCTTCCCTGACCCAAAGTCCAACATTGCATCCATTATATCCCATTGCCTCACAATGAGGGGTAGGAGGAAGGACGTCCCCCGGGAGGAAGCAAAAGGACCTTCAGCAGGGAGAATGGATCACGGAGGCAAGTGAGAGGAGAGAAAGCTAAGAGGGAGAATGAGTCAGAGAGGGAAGTGAGAGGAGAGAAAGCTGAGAGGGAGAATAAATCAGAGAGGGAAGTGCAAGGAGAGACTGTTGGTGGGGAAAATGGGTCACAAAGGCACAGGTACTCGAGTTAAAAAGAGGTATTTGGTGTAGTCCTTGACAAATTGTATGATGCATTAGGAAAAGCACTGGGTTGGTAGTTAAGAGGCCTGGGTTCTAGCTGGGTCAGTCACTGATTTCTCTCAACACTTTTCTCTTTTGTAAAATGAGGAAATTGGAGCAGATGATCTCCATCTAAGGTTCCTACTGGCCCTAAAGAGCTGTAATTCTATAAAACTGTCTGCGGGGTTGAGATTCCATCTGGTTTCTAAGCATGCAGGGTTTGGATGACAAGCAAACTTTGCCAGGAAATTACACAATTTACCATTAAATACTGACCTGTGATCTATGTGTCATTGACATTTGATGATACTGCCCCAAAATTGCACATTCTGAAATGACTTCAGAATCCAAAAAATGCAGATGTTTTGCTCTTTTCCCGACTTTCACATCCTTTCACATATTCCATTTGATACAAGTAATGAGACATTCCTCATACTAAAGTTCAAAACCAGAGTTTTATTTCATATGTAGGCAGAGGCATTTTCTATCTTCATATACTTTTTAGTGTCTATAACGCATATACATATTATATATATATACATATATATGTACACACACATATATGCCACAAACATATGACATACACATATATAAACATACACATAAAGACATATACATACATATGTGTGTAGATATATAGACACATACAAAAACGTACATGAAGATAGAAAGTACCCCTGCCTACATATTAAATAGAATTCTGGTTCCCAACTATATGATAAGCTGAACTATCTTATCCATCTAGAGAGACAAACACACAAAAAAAGAAATATATAGAGACACACACAACTAAATGTCTACACACACACACACACACACACACACATACACACTCTCTAAGCAAAGCCTGAAACTAGGCTATCAGAGAGAGTGCAGGAAGAAAACAGAAGACAGAACATATACCAGGCTTCTTACCAAAATTTATAAAGAGCATAAATAAACAAACAGAATGCCTTACCTTGGGAAACGCACAATCACAACAGCTATGGTGCAAGCAACACCAAAGAGCAGCCCCACATTAGCCGCAAAACATATTGTAAATATGTAGGTGCTGACCCATATGCTCTGGAAAAGAAACAGATTTTAGGCATCCTTTACTTTTCCCCCTCAGGATTTCAGAGCTTTATCTTCATAATGCCCTTGTGACCATTTCTGACCTATCCTCCTCCCCTTGCCCTGCTCCAGGCCCCCGGGACACATGATTTCACTTAAAAGACAGAAAAACTGAAGCCCAGAGAGAGAATGATGTCATCTGACTCAACGGAAAAGTGGGTGGCCAAGTTAGGAATACAGCTCTATTCTTTATGACTAGGCAACACAAGCTCTTCTTGCTTGAAGTCTCATTAAAGGCTATATATGGCCACTGAACATTGTAATGTGCATTCCCAAATGCATTAGTAGGTTCCCAGAACTTTCCCATTTAAAAAGAAGTATTAGCACATGAGCTAGTCCCAGGTTCATGTTCTGCTTATGACACATACTCTTCCTGTGATCAAGGGCAAGTGCCCCAGGCCACTCCTGAATGCTATAAGCTACAGATGAGGTTGTAAATTTCAGATGAGTTTCAAATATACATTGGTGGAGTTTATATACTGAGAGTTCCTACAAATATGAAATCACAGGTCTGGGTGGGTCTCCTGATACACCTGTGCACACACAAATATATGCACACATGTATCTATCTTTATGTATCTATTGTTCATGCATAAGTATTATTTAGAGACCCTATGTGAATATGCATGGAGCTGGAAGCTCTACAAAACAATGTTGTTAGTATCACTTTGTAGGAATGCTATAAAATTCATGAATGTCCCTTATGATAAGCACTATTACTTGTTAAAACTAAGTTTTAAATGGATGACCTCCTCAATACAGCAATACCCTATTTCATCTTGAGAACAATGAACTTGATTATACATTCAATTTGCAAGGAACCATTTATTGTGAAAACTAGGGTCAGCATATTCCTTCAAAAGGAAGAATGCAAGAAACCTTATTTCTTTTTTAGTTAGAATGTAAATTCCTCCCCTAGAAACAACAGTTTACATCAATGTGTTTTATTATCATTTGCATTTCTTAGCTTAAAATATTGAAAGAAAGAGGGAAGGATGTGTGAGTGGGAAAGAGGGGGAAACCCTTAAGCTCCCTGGAAAGTTAAGTGTTTTATTAAATCCAGGATTTTCTAAGCAAAAAATGAAGACTACTGCATTCAGCATTTAGGCAGTGAAAAAGATACATACCAAAATATTTTCCTGTCTTCTTAAGTAGCATGATTTTTGCTTTAAATACCTAGATAATGCTTTAATCAAATCTTCATTTAATTTACCCATGCAAACAGTTAAAAGCCTGTCCATTTCCTCTTGGATGAATAATCATAAAACATCTCTACTCATAAAGTTATCTTTAATGTCAGAATAGAATATTTAATTGTTTACTAAGACATTTTTGAGGGTAGGGACTGTTTCATTTCTGTATCCCCACAGCTAAGTACACTGTCAACAAGAAATGTTTGCTGATCAATGGGATGAGATTAATAACTGAAAGCCACCCATCACCCCCAACGTCTCTCAGTGTTAGGGATTACAGAAAAAAAAATACTCCCAGCCTTTTCTTTTGATCACACTTCTTAGTATAGGGTAGTGTTCTCTTAAGGGGAGACCTCATCCTAACTTATGGTGACTATCCTGTATACTTCCTAAATCTTCACCTCTGCAAGCCATGTCATAACCATGTAATGGATATTTATCCAACAATTACCAAATAATTTTGGAGTCCCTAGTTTTTTAAATTGATTCTTTTCTCTTGGTCTATGCAAATAAGGTACAGTTAGGTGGCATAGAGGATAGAATACTGGGCCTGGAATCAGGAAGACTCATCTTTCTGAGTACAAATCTGGCCTCAGACACTTTCTAACTATGCGACTCTGGGTGAGTCACTTAACTTTGTTTGCCTCAGTTTCCTCATCTGTAAAATAAGCTGGAAAAGGAAATGGCAAACTGCTCTAGTACCTTGGCCAAGAAAACTTCAAATGGGGTCACAAAGAGTCTGACAGGACTGAAAATGACTGAAATGCAAATGAGTGGGTGAGGAAAACGTAACTAGGCATTCTATTCCTTAGGGACAAATTTATTCTCTTTGCTGGCCTCTCAATTCCATTTTTGGCTTTATGATATGCAAATGAGTCACTCAAAGCCTCATATCCTTTATAAGAGCAAATGAACCTACTCACAATTGTATATCCTTTACAAAGTTCAAAACAATCCACTCACATCTAAAAGAGGTTCATTCTTTTCAAGATGCAAATACACTCTAGATGGGAAGGGCCTTTATATTGCCTCTAAAACTTGTCCCTTACAGTTTTAAAATTTCCAGAAGTCTAAAGGGGAACACCCTTACATGTATGGATTATCTATTTAGTCATATATGAACATATTATATCCCCCTAGTAGAACATAAACTTTTTGAAGGCAAAGACTCTTTTATTTTTGTGCTATGTTTCTAATACTCAGTACAAAGCCTGAGACATAAGAGAAGCTTAATAAATGCTTGTGAGTTGACTGATTGGTCTTTTATTTTTCCTATTATAAACAATACTATTGCATATCAGATAAAGTTCTCCTCCTTGACCCTGGGGGTTATCAATATTGAATGTTATCAATAACATTCAAGTCTACAGATCCACAGAGAAAGTGATGTAAAACTTCCCAAAATGGAAGGGATCCCCTCAGAAAGGGGCTGTTTCTCATCACTAGAAATCCCTACATGAAACAAGCATTTGTTGAGCAAGCAGTGGAGGGAATTCTTGTTCAAGTATGGGTTGGACTAGGTGACCTTTGGAGTGCCTTCCATTTCTTAAGTTTCTTTGATGCCATAATTTCCTAGAGTTAAAACTACGTGCATTTAAAATGATATTAAAAATCGTCACTTATTGTGTCCCACTGCATGTTCGGCCCTATACTGCTGTACACATCCACATCCCTAGGCTTGACCCTGCCCAAATGCACTGTACTTTTCCACTTTTGAACATGTTTTCTATTTTTCAGTGTTTTTCGTGGACGTCAAACTAGAGAAAGACTTACTGACAAGGCGCTTGGGAAGCAGATGCCTTGACACCAACTCAAAGGGGTTTGTAAAAGTCCCCTTTGATTTGCAGGAAACAAACATTTTAAGACACAAAGTTGGAAATGGTTAAGACACTGTTACCCACAGTTTTTGGTACTAGATTATACCCTATTGAAAGAATACTTATTACTGAATCATCATCTTCAGCCTTATTACACACACAGTAGGAGGATTCAGCTCTTCTGTGCCAACCACGTATTTCAGCAGTCCCTTACAACTGTATAACTTTGAAATGCAGCCACACATGCTGAAGTAATAATAATGATTCACATTTATATAGCTCCTTATGACTATAAAGCACTTCGTTTTCACTTACTTTTTAGGCCAGTGTTGTAGGTTAGGTGGTACAAGTATTATTACCTTCCAAAAGCTATTACCTATGAATATCCACTAGTTTTACACCATTTGGGGGACGTGAGAGGAGGAGAAGAAATGGACCATTGATCTCCTGATAAAGAAACTCCATCCACCAGTGCAGATCTGCATCAGCTCTGCTACTCTATCTAGTAACAGGGTTATTTGGGGGCAAAGACACAAGACTAGCATGTGTCAGAGGTAGATCTTGAATTTAGATCTTTCTGACTCTACAGTCAGCTTTTTATCTGTTACTCTTTTGTTGTCGTTGAGTCGTTTCAATTGTTTCCCCATTTGGCGTTTTCTTGGCAAAAATACTAGAACGGTTTGTCATTTCGTTCTTGAGCTCATTTTACAGATGAGGAAACTGAGGGAAACAGGGTTAAGTGACTTGCCAGGGTCACACAGCTAGTAAGTGTCTAAAGCCAGATTTGAACTTAGGTCTTTCTGATGCCAGGCCCAGAACACTGTCCATTGTGTCACCTAGACACACTACTCTAGGAGTTCTTAACCTTTTTGTGTGGATCATGGCTCTCTTTGGCAGTCTGGCATGGTATATGGAGCCATTCCCAGAATAATGTTTCTAAAGGTTCAAAATAAAATATAGGATTATGAAGGAAACCAATTATACAGGGGATGGTATCCAAGATCAATCAAATCTTTTGGTCCAATCTAGTTATATTCTCAATGCTATTTTCAGATCTGCCTAGAAATTAATTTCTTCATCCTCGAATCCTAAAGTAACTCCTACAGGCAAATTAATGCCTTTGGAAGTAATATGGACTTTCAGATCTCTGGGAAGTCATTTAGTAAATTGTGTCACCACATATGGTGGTAGAATATTGCTGAAAAGCACTCCAACTTTAATTTTAAGTAAGACTGAGCAGCACTAAAGAGGGTAAAATATTGGTTTCTGTGTCAGAAGGTACAGGGTTGAATGATAGCTCTGCTCCATAAGGACCAATTGATTTACTCGATCCTTTTCCTATTTTCTTTTCCAAGGAGGAGCTTTGAAATGCAGAGGATAGAGCAAAAATGGCTGATAGGAACTGAAACCCAAGATAAATAGGGAGATATTAATATCTAGTATTTTTATAGCACTTCCTATGTGGTAGGCACTGTGCTAAGTGTCGTACAAGTATTATTTCATTTGATCCTCACAACCACCCTGGGAGGTGAGTACTATTAAGATCTCCTTTTTATAGTGGAGGAAATTAAGGCAAACAGAGGTTAAGTGACTTGTCCGAAGTCACACAGTTAATAAGGCTGTGGAGGCCAAATTTAAACTCAGGTCCTCCTGCCTCCAAGTCTAGCATACTATCCACCGGGCCACCTAGTTGCTATTAAGAAAGCATTCAGCTTTCTTAGATGTGTTCAAGTCACATAAACCAGGAGAATGACTTCCTAGGTTACTCTGAAAGAACTGGTAGATGTCATTGCTGGGCTACCATTAGTAATGCCCTAAAGATGAAGAAAGAGAAAAGTACTACAAGGCTTTCATTAGGGAAAATATTGTGATATTTTTCCAAAAAAGGAGAGATAGGATTGTAAACTATAAGTTAATAAGCTTGATTCTTGTCAAAATTCTAGATATTATTATTAAAACAATGGCTAATAATAATCTAGCAGATGATGTGACAACCACAAAAAGTAAACATAGCTTCATCAAGACCCGGTTATGGGCTGCCCATGTGAATGGCAAGATGGAAGGTTAGATGTTTCAAGTATAACTCTTCTTCTCCAACAATAGCAAAACCAGAAAAAAAGATGCCCCAAATTTACACTAGTTAAAATTCCATCAACGAAGGGATAATACAATTGGCCCCCATAGTAGATAAAGCCTTGTAAAATAACAAGAGAGTCAAATGCCTTAAAGTTTCCAATCACTTGAAATCTCCCAGCCCTCCCCTGCATTGAGGACAGCTAGCACAGACAACTTGGTAAACTTTAGTTTTAAGGTTCTGTTGGGTGAAGGGAGCACCTCTACCCAG
Organism: Phalanger gymnotis; assembly: GCA_028646595.1. Classification (NCBI taxonomy): domain Eukaryota; kingdom Metazoa; phylum Chordata; class Mammalia; order Diprotodontia; family Phalangeridae; genus Phalanger; species Phalanger gymnotis. Next base: position 139,617,969 of record CM053622.1, read on the forward strand.
TTCCCTCAAGAAAATAATTCATTTTAAACTCTCCACACCCACAAAAGGGCTGAAAAAACAATGATCTTTTCCAGGTGCATGATAAAAATGAATGAAAACAAGAGAGAGGAAGAGTGGTGCTAGAGATGAAGTGGGTATTCCATGTTTTAGGAAAAGTCATGTTCACTTTTTGTGGTTACTACTTCATCTTCTAGACGATTATTAACCATTATTTTAATAATAATTTCTAGAATTTTGACAAGAATTGGAATCAAGCTAATTAGCTTATAGTTTACAGTCCCAACTCTCTTCCCTTTTTGAAAAATATCACGATATTTTCCCTAATACTTCCCTAGTAAAATTTCCACAGGGTAGAGATCTAGTGAGACTCTACAGCTCCCAAGTGGAGGATGTTGGGGACAACCAACCCCTGGAATCTATGCTAGAGAAAATGTGGGTATCATGGCAATGAAAGGGGAAGGGTCAAACTGTGAGGAAATATATCTGAAATAAACTATGAGCAACAGAAGAAATACCAAGACAAAAAAATCAAAACAAAAACGATGAGTATAAGTCCATCTCCTAAGGAGACAAACCAACAGTACAACTCATGAAGAAAGAAGGAAAATTTAGCAAAAATTTTAAAATAGGCCAAAACAGACTGAATAAGTAATGCTTCAAAGAAACCAAACCAAAAACTTCTGATGAAAAAGGAAACAAGATAACACATTCTTTGGAATTCCCAGCACTTATAGCAGCAATAAGAATTTCCAGAATGATTCAAAAGATAAATAAAACTTTTAAAAGATGACATTAAGATGAAGAGTAGATCAGAAATTAGCATTTTCAAAGGTAAAATAAATAAGATAGAGAGTAGGTAACTCAGAACATATGATGGAAAATATGCGTAAGTAGAGGCTTTGAGAAAGGGAATGAAAGATGTGGAATTCAAAAATATACAAAGAGAAAAAAAAATTAGCAGAAGAAAAGCATAAAACAACTTTGAAAAAATGTGAATTCTATGAGCCAAAATACAAGAAAATTGCCTAGAAAATTAAAAACAAATGACAATATAACAGGAATCAGTATGTGATATTAGAAAGAGGAATGAGTTTGTAATCATAGTACCTAAATTCAAACCCTGGCTCTATCACTTGAGAAAGTGACCTAAGCTCTTAAGTCTACTTTTTTAACTATAATTTGAGAGATGAAGGTATAGACTAGATGATCTTTAATTCTTTTTCATCTCTAGATCTATGATAATGGTATCATTATCATACTATTATGACTGATAGAATCTGCAGATAACTGACAAAGAAAAACTCAAACTTGAAGGTCTAAGGCACATAATGATTTAATTCCACAATTTTGATATCAAATACATACATAAACATATATGTAAGTATATAATATGTATACCCCAAGTGCCTTTGTTTTTTGTAATATATTCCAATATCTTCTCTGATATACATATGTATATATGTGTGTGTTTGTATGTATATATGTGTATATATAATTGCTTTTTGCAAAATATTCCAATATCTTCTCATATATGTGCATATATATATATGTGTGTGTATATATATATCCTGCATAGTTAAGCATAACAATTATTTTTTTTAAATTAAACATATGAACTTTCAACAGAAAGGAAACATCTGAATCATTCTAGTCAAAGAAACCTGAAGTGCATAGAGCATTCTCATTGTGGACATTCCAAATGTGAGAAACATAGGAAAGAAATAAGTAGAATTATTGAGAAAAGTACAAACAAAACTATTTCTCTATTGTGTAAGCAGGGCAAGACAAGGCTATTGTTCCCCACTTCTGACTCCTGCAAAAAATAAAGAAATATAATCAAGAGCTAATAGAAAGAACAAGGTGGAAGCATCAAGGGACAAAAAGATCTAAGAAACCTAAAGCTCAGGGGAACTTAAAAAAAGACCCATACGTATGGGGAGAATGGGTAGCTGGTCTCATAGTAGAAAGAGAAACAAAAGAATGGCATTAAAACTCATTTCAACAGCATGAATTTTAGAATGGATTTTGTTTGGAAAGAATGAACATCTTTGTTGACCAGCTTCTCTGAGTAAGAATTTTGTTTAGGGGACTATATCCCATTAGATGAGAGTGGGTGTAGGGGTCTTCTGGATTGTAAGCATCCAGGTAGCAAGTGTCAAAAGTCCAGAGATAGGATGTGCTGGGCTTAGAGAGGGCTAAGTGTTTATGGTGATATTAAGAAGTAGTTGCCTCATTCATGAATTGATATTTCTAAGAGGAAAGCACAGCAGACAAAAGTCCTTCCAAACATAAGCAAATAACATACAGCAAACAAAGAACAATAAAGATAAGTTTGGATTCTGTGATAGCTAACATAGGAATGTATACTAACACAGGAATGGGCTACAGAAGTGAGCTCAAGTTTTGTATTACTGAATCCTTTTCATGGGGGAGTCATAAGGAAAATTAAGGAACTTTATCTGTCTATATACATATATCTATATGCACACACAGATGTATACATCTATATCTATCTATCTATCTATCTATCTATCTATCTATCTATCTATCTATCTATAAATACATATTCCATTAATGGGAAAATAGATTTCAGAATAGCATAGATAAGAATAGTATTAAGAACAAATTAACAATAATAGAAATAAGAACAAAATAAAGTGAATATTTCTTGGACAAGGGTGCCTCAAAACACAACTTAAGAAGAGGAGAGGTGCCTCAGAACTATATGCTTTTTTGGTTGGGGAGGGCATTGAGGGTTAAAAGAAGGGAAAATAAATAAAGGAGAGAAAAACAGCAATTTAAATAAATTCAAGGAACTTGAGATAGACCAGGTAAATGAGTATGTGAGACAAAACCTGTGGGAATTCACAAAGTTAACATTAGTGCAGGCAAAACTAATCACATAAGCACTGACTTAAAAAGGGGGAAAGGAGGAGATATTGATATAAAATAAATAAATGGAGAAAAACACAAACCAATAAAACCCTATAGCTTTAAGTAAAAGTTAATTAAATAACTTACTAAAATGAAATAAAGTGGCATACATGATTTCTTAAAAACCCAACCCAATATGAGAAACATCTAAAAAAGACACATGCCAAATGGAAGGAAAAAAACACTGGTCATTTCCAACTAACCTTATTTCCTTTACTGTTTGACAAGGTTACTAGACTAGAAAGTTAGAGTAATTCTATAGATAAACAGTTCATTTTGATTTAGGCAAACCATTTGACAAAGTATCTCTTGCTATTCTTATGGAAACAATAGGGAAATATATACCAAGCAATGGTCCCATTAAGTGGAGTGAGAATTGTTAGAATAGCTAGACCCAACAAGTAGTTAGTTATCAATGGTTCAATGTCACCTTTGAAGAAGATCTCCAGTGGTGTGCTTTAGGGATCAGGGATTGGCTCTAACATTTTTATCACTGATTTGGATAAAGATAGATGGCATGCTGATCAAATCTGCAGATGGCACAATGATGAGAAGAATAAATAAAATGCTAGATGACAGAGTTAGGATTTTGTAAGTTGGTAAAAGAAAAAAAGAATAGGAACAACATATCCAAAAATATTTACAGGAGCTCTTTTCGTGGTGGCAAAGAACTGGATACTGATGTAATATCTATCAACTAGGGGATAGCTGAGTAAGTTAAGATATATGCATATGAATGTTATGGAATACTATTGTGCTGTAAGAAATAATGAAGGGGATGGCTTTAGAAAAACTTGGGAAGACTTATTGAACTGATGCAAAGTGAACTGAGCAGAACTAGGAGAACAAGTTATACAATAACAACAGTATTGTAAAGATAATCAACTTTGAAACACAATAATCAGCCATGATTCCAAAGAACTAAGGATGAAATGTGTTATTTGTCTTCAGACAGAGAAATTACTGATTAACTAGAATATGGATGAAAACATTTTATTCTTTTTCTTTTTTTCAGGGAGTGGTAGATGTGGGAGGGAATTGGCTAATGAGGGAATTTGTTTAGCATAACTATACATATTTGTAATGGGTTTGGGTTTGTTTGGGGTTTTGGAGGGGTTTTTTGCCTTCTCAATTTATTGGAGGTAGGGAGAGTTAGAAGGGAGAGAATTTGGTTGCCCTCTCATGACATATAAATATCAGTTGAAAGAATTGGAAGTGTTTAACCTGAAGACGAAATGGTTTAGGAGGAAAAATGGGAGGTTTCTTCATGTATTTGTAGTGCCATCATAAGGAAGAGGGGTTAGGCCTATCCTACTTAGCAGAACTAGGAGTAATGGGTACCATCTGTAAAAGGATACAGAGAAGTTATGTCTGTGTACCTGAATTCTGAATCTTCTTACTAATTGCTCTGGCTAAGCTCTGACACTACTGCTTTGGCCCTTCTCGTTAATATTTCCTGACTTCACTAATACATACAATCTGTAGTAGGTAAAAGGCAAAATCTTTGCCCTATGTCAGAAAATCCTAAACAATCACACGCACTGCCCCCTACAGAGCACAGCCAGTCCTATGGGCCAGACTGACACATGATCAATGACATATGATCTCCAACAGTAATGTCTGGGCTCTCTGTGGCTGGCAGAACATGCTGTATTCATTGCAAGCAAAGTGTCAGGCTTATTACCTGATAGGCAGCCAAGAGAATAACAACCTGAAAGAATCCCTCCTGCCATTGACCATCTGACAAAAGCTGCTGATCTATCTCCAGCGAGAACATGACAAGGTGAGAAATGACAAGGTGAGAAAAAAAGAGAAGCCTGGACATCATTTGATTTTTAGGAAAGCTGACAAGACTATTAAGTTTTCTAACAGACTTAGACGTTCTTGACCTCATTCATAATAACAAAAACAGAAGTGTGGGGAGGAAGAGCCAAAGTACTCACTCTCTCACCTACGAGTCACCCTTCTGGGATGCTTATCATGGCTTTCCCCCAGTACATTATTATCCAGCACCCAGATACGAAAGAAAACAGATTTGTTGGTTCGGAGTATTTGGTGATTCACAGACAATTGCCGAATTCAAAGATTGCCTTGGCAAGCAACTATGAGAAACTCAGATTATCCAACTGGAATGTTCTCTAAACATAGATGGTATGTCCAAGATTCATTTGAAAAGTGAGCTTCTTATCCATTTTTATGCAGAGTTGCAGTATTTACATAGATAACCCATAGTTATGCAAACAAACTAGCCTATAAAGATTGCCTACAAAGATTGCTTTTTCAAATAGCAATCATTACCTAAGACTATCTAAGTTTTCTAGTTACTGCCTACATCAACAAGTTGCCAGTTACAACACACAGCTGATAATAGCAATTCCACTAGCATTGGCTCACATTTAAATTGTTCTTTGTGGATCACGGATCACAGATCAGGAAGCATTTTCCTTGGAACAAATAACTGCAGTCCTAATAGTAATAGGTCACATTTAAATAACACTTAGGCATTTTTACAAAGGGTTTTCCTTGGACCCATCCCTTGAAGTAGACTACAAAAATATCCTCCTCATTTTACAAAGAAGGTAGGAGAATCTGAGAAAGGTTAAATTACTTGCCCAAGGTTCTAGCTCCTGAATAGGCTGAAATGTGATCCTTGAGCTTCAGATTCCAAAATCTGTTGCTCTTTCTCCACTTCATCACACTGGGTGGTTCCATTTTGTCTTTGTATCCATTGCACTTGGCATGGTGCCTGGCATTATAGGTGCTAAATAAATACCTGTTCATTGCTAAGTTGATTCTGAAATTTACTCCCCTTATATCTTATATCAGCGAGATGTTTGCTTACCAATCCAGTCAAGTCATATTGGTTATTAAACTTGTTTTTATATCCTATTAAAATATGGAATTATTCGATAAAAATTTATTCAACTTTCTCTGATCAAACTCATTACATATGTCAAAACAGTCTCAATTTCATTTGTCAGTTTTCCTTACAAGCAAACATTTAGTCACAGAAATTAATATGTACTCATTTTCTTTCTAGTTCTATAACACTTCCATATTCCACAAATACATCAGTTTCTAGCCAAGGGTAAGATTCAGCACACTGGCCCATTTATTGTTTCAGTTCTCTGGTTATTTTAAGAGAAAATGACTGAAATGTGTCAGTCATAAGATCACAAATTTAGCACTAGAAGAGACCTTAGAGGTTATGGAGTCCAACCCTCCCATTTTAGATGGAGGCCCAGAGATATCAAGTGACTTGCCCATTGTTTCACAGCTAATAAGTGTTTGAGACAGAATTTGAACCTGGACCTTCCTGATTACACCATACTGCATCTCAAAATTCATAAACCCAAAGGGAAATATAGTCTTTGAAGACTGTGGAGCATTTCTTCAGCATAATTTTGTTCCAATGAGTGATAATCAGTTTCTTCAGGTTTTCTGCATCATCAATATTGACCTTTACATATATTTTCCTCTGTGACAGAGATCTTCCTCTACCTGGATACCCACCACAGCTCTTTCCTTGCTAAAAAGTTAAAATTCCTCAAAATACTAACCTAAAGACTCAGAAGACAAAGGCTTTCTTTTCATCATTTTCTTAGATTGCTTCTATTTTTTTCTAATTTTTCCTTATTCTCTCTTATTTGATTTTTTAATTCTTTTTTATTTTCTTTCTTATCATTTTGTACTCTTTTTCCAACTGGTTAACCTTCTTTTCATAATTTTCTTGAACTGCTTTTATTTTTTGTAAATTTTCCTCATTCTTTCTTATTTGATTTTTAATTCTTTTTTATTTTCTTCCTTACAATTTGATAGGGTGATTCTAAAAAAAAAAACCAAAATTGGGTAGGAAAAGGTAAAATGGAACAATTATCTCATAAAAATGGGGCACAAAAGGAAGAACTAATACAAAGAAAACAGGTAGGGGTGGAGGGCAGATAATGTTGGTACCTTTTTCTCATCTGGGTTGAAGAGGAAACAAAATATATGTCTCAAGAGGTTTAGAAGTCTTCTGAACTTGTAGAGAGGTGAAAAAACTGGGGGATAGGGGTTAGAAGAGGGACTTTTAAAAGAGTGTATAGAATAAGATTAGGAGGGAGAAGATAAGGGAGGAAATTTTAAAAGGGTGGGTAAAATAAGGAACAAAAGAATAAACGGAAAAGATAAGGTAATGAGGAAAAGGCAAAAAGAGGCTGAGAAGGGAAATTATGAGTAAAAATATGATAGAGGAAATTCACAAATAGTAATTATAACTTTGAATGTAAGTGGGATGAACTCACCCATAAAATGGAAATGGATAGTAGAATGGATTAAAAATAAGAATCTAACAATATGTTGTTTACCAGAAACACATTTCAGAATGCGAGATACACACACAGTTAACAACAACATTGTTTTAAGAATGACTTAGAGAAAATAAGTTATTTTTATTATTATAAATACCCAAATTAACTATAAAGGACATATGAAGAAAGTCACTAACTGCATCCAGAGAAAGAACTGATAAATGGAAGTATATATATAATAATTTTACATACACACACATACTTATATATGAGTACATACACATACACACACACACACACGCACACACACACACATATATATATTTGTGTCTAATGGTAGCTATCTCTAGGTTGGGGGGGAGGAAGAAAAAAGAAATTTAGATGATAATTCTACTGTATATTTGAGAAGAATAGCAAGTTGTACATAGTAGATTTACAGTTTCATGTGCAATCATCTTTTTTATTGTATTATGTTATGAAAGTGCTTTCCATAAATTAAAAATAAAATTTAAAAAAGTCAAAGGTTTAAATACTCCATGTTATTTTTCTCATGAAATGGGAAGCCTCTAAGAATAGAGCTTCAATTCCCCAACCTGTTGTTCCCTTGGCTGGGAAGTTGACTAAAATTATGTTTGATTTCTCTTTCTTAAAAGATAATGCAAGAAATTGCAGAGGTGGGGGATAGGATCTGAGAGGGGAGGAGCCCCTGCAGTTGTTTGTGGGAAGCCTATGTGGTCCCCATAGAATAAGTGGGTACTGCTGATGATGTGACATGCTTTCATGAGATAAAAGGTATGAAGACTATAGCACATGGGAGGAACCTAGAGTGAGGTCCTTGGTTTGACATGGCACATGTGTCAAATATGACAGGAATAAAGAAATATAATGGAGAAGCTCTGGAAATATTCTTTGCCTGTGAGAGAAAACCTTGCTGATTGTGACACTGTTGGCTGAAAGCTGTGTAAAAGGACAACCTACAATTTGGTTGAGAAAGCTGCAGAAAATGAGGATTGACAACACTGTAAGGGATTAGAGAATTATAAGCAGAATGTCAAGCTACACTCAACAGGCAGCCCACGGAGCCATCCATCAATCAATTAACAGGCATTCATTAACCATGGAGAAGTGCACCATTTGAGATTTGGCCACAGGATCCTCCCCACATTTGCTGAGTCTCTGTCTTGTGCTAAGAAGGAAGCCACACTAGACTTGATTGGGAGCTCTGCCAAGTATCTACCTGTAAGTGCCTGATTGTATACAGGTATCTAGAAAAAGGTTGTTCGGTGATGGGCACTGTTATTTTGGGGGAGTTCTAGTATCAGCTTTCATTAATTTTCATTGACCTATAAATAAACAATTTCATTCTTTGAGTCTGGGAATATATGTATTTACAAGAAAAGTTTATGATTATTAAATGAGATATTTATAAAAAGCACTTAGTAGGCAGTTAATAGGTGCTTTTTAAAAAGGGTTGGGGATAACATACTATGCTATTAGACAGGATGAAACTTCTAGATTTCAGATAGCAGGAAACTTCCAAATCATCTGGGGGCAGGAAATGAAACAAACATGCCAAAGCATAACCTAGACCTTTGTGACAAGTGAGAGCCACTGCCCCAAGAGTCATGCTTTTGTGGACAAACCTTTGTTCCTCTCCGCTCTAAGACCTGGCTAGTAACAATACCTACTACCCTTTCACACAGAGGATGTCAACAAAGGAAAGGGATGCAACTGGACTTGTGATTTCATCATGAGAGAAAATTCCCTCTACAGGTGGGTACCTTCTCTGCAGCTTAGTGAGTTGCCTAGAAGAGAGTTGTCAAATACCAACCACATGAGACCCAAAATACTCCTGAGGGGGGTCAGAACCAGATTAAAATGTAATTAGGAAATTACAACAAAATAAATAAAAATACAATAGAAGACAGATAATGTTAATATGTGGTTTTCTAAGTCAACATGTGGCCTACAGGGATCTTTATGTATGGTTTGTTGTTGTTGTTGTTCAGTCATGTCCAACACTTCTGCAACCCTATTTTGGTTTGGTTTGTTTTTTTGGGGCAAAGATACTTGAAGTGATTTGCCATTTCCTTCTCCAGTGGATTAAGGCAAACAGATGGTGAAGTGACTTGCCCGCAGTCACACAGCTAGTGAGTATTTGAGGCCGGATTTGAACTCAGGTCTTCCTGACTCCAGACCCAGAGCTCTATTTACTGAGCTACCTACCTGCCTCCCATGCATAGTTTAGTGGCTCTCATTTCCACTGGAGTTTGACACCAGCAGAGTGCTGAGAGGTTACACAGATTCACATAAGTATGTGTCAGAGGCAAGACTTAAACCCAGGCCTTCTTAGATTTGAGGCAGATTTCTATCCATTATGCATCACTTACAACTTTTCATGTGAATGGGAGGAAGATAAAGCTAGTTTTGTTCTGTTATGTTTTGTTTTGCTTTTTTCCCAGTGGTACATACATTCTGTTACTGTGATGTTATTACCTGAATTCTTTATTCTGTAATCCTTCAATATGAAACTGCCAAATAGGGTTCTGCATTCAGATTAACCTTAATAGCAGACAGATGAAAAAGGACATTTTTCTTTGGCTACTGTCTGTGAAGCAGCATTTTATACTAGGTAATGCGCTGGTCATAGAGTCAGAAAGTCCTGGGTTTGAATTCTGCCTCAGGATTAGTAGCTGTGTGACCTTGGGCAATTCATTTAATCTCACTGGGCTTCAAGTTTCTTCATTTATTTAATAAGGGGGCTGAACTTTATGACCTGTAAATGCTCTTCAGGCTCTAAATCTGTATCTCTGGTGCTCCATTCAAAAGACTCCATAAAAGTTTTTGTATTTGTTTTCTGTAAGTAGTTGGGTCAGCATTCATGGAGCACATATTCTTTAGCAGTTAAAACAGAACTATGCCGTGCTATTGATGATTTCATTTCTATTGGCAGATACACTTTTGATGCATTGATTCCAGAATCAATTCACAAAGCAAACTGGATAGTCCTTATCCCTTTGAATTAGCTGGCATTTTTTAAAAGCTCTTAAACCACATATTATGCATTAAAATTTGCCAGAATTCAACCTGCATTTCTTTTAAAGGCAATGAACATTTCTAGGCTATTACTGGGTACCTGAAAAAAAAATCCTAGTAGTTTATAAAATATTTATGTCATATTTTAGTAAATCCATTTTCTGGAGAAATAAGCATCAACCTTCCTTGGTAAGACATGTATTTAAGCCTAAGAAAAAAAAGGTCAATCAAACTTCACTTACCCAATCTATTTTGTCCACATTCCAATATTTTTTTAAATCCCGGAACTGTATTAGCATCCCTTTCAGTCCCACAACAATGACACTTGCAAGAACACACTACAAATTTTTAAAAAAGTTAATAACAAAAATTAGTAGTTCTTCCTTATACACATATATTTACATATATTTTAACATAAAAAGTACTTATTTTAGATAGATAGAGAGATAGATAGATAGAAAGACAGATAGATGGATAGAGAGATAGATAACCACTAGTTTGATGGAGCAGTTGCTTAAAATGACAATGAGACTTTTCCTTGCATAAAGAAGTAACATATTAGCCTCCTATCCTAAGGAATTCATGATTAGTGCCAATCAGTAAAATAAGAAAGGTACTGGATTACCAAGCTGGAAGGTACACTGAGATATCCCCAACTCCTGATTATAGAGAACTTTTCACTAAATATATAAGCATAAAACTAAATAGAATATCTGCTCGATGCAAATGAAAAAGATAAATAACAGAAATAATTTACACGAGTATGTAATGTTTTTCCCAGAAGGTGTTTTATAGACTGATGAGAAATATGTAATATTTTTTACTCATATAGCTTAGCATTTCCTAGTATTTTACTAAAAATATCCTTAATAAACACCATCAAAGGATACTGTGACATTACTATTTACATCTCACAAATGAGAAAATTATAGCAATTAATTAGGAGTAACCTTTCCAGAACCCTGTATTATACCAGGATTGTCATTTGCATCACTGAGATGTGTTAGTCTGTTCAAGGCAGTTTGAAAATTTGCCAACAAGGTTACAGAGTGTTATACGTAAATACATTTCAAGGATGAAAAGAGATTATCCTATTCCCTCTTTTGACCTCACTAGTCAAGATAATGAGGCTATTCATAAAGAGACATGCCAATATAGATTCTCATTTTAAAGCAAAAATCATACTGTACCATGGGCAACCAGTAAAGCAATGGTCCTACTGTATAGATGACGATCAAGACCAAGATACAAGATATTAGGCAAGCCACCTGAAATACACAACAAAAGCATAGACATTTGAAAGAATTTTTCAGAATGTTTTTCAACAATTATAGCAAAACAAGGTATCACTAGCTTTGTTTGATTAGAAGTTATCAGCAATTTTTAGAATTGTTAGGCTCCTAGTGAACTGCCAGAGAGGTAGTGCGGAACTATGGAAAAAGCACTAGACTTGGCATCTGAAGAGGCCTCAATTCAAATTCCACTTCTGCCACTTCAAGAGCCATGGGACCATAAGCAAGTCATTTAATGTCCCATTAGAATTTATTTTATTTTTGAAAGAAAGAGTTTCTTTTCTCCCCTTCTTTCTCCTCTCCTCATCTTTCTTTTCTTTTCTTTGTGCCTGACACAGAACATACTTGATAAATGTTTTTTGACTAAGTGACTGGTATAGATTCAGTTTCCTTCCTTGCAAATTATGGATGGTGGCAGCTAGATGAGGCAGTGGATAGAGTGCAGGGTCTGGGATCGGGAAGACTCTTCTTCCTGAGTTCAAATCTGGCCTCGGAAACTCACTAGCTGTGTGACCCTAGGCAAGTCATTTAACCCTGTTTGCTTCAGTTTCCTCATCTATAAAATGAGCTGGAGAAGGAAACAGCAAACCACTCCAGTATCTTTACCAAGAAAACCCCAAATGGGGTCATGAAATGTTAGGCACAACTGCAAATGACAAAAATAGGAATAATGATTACTATAATAACTCGTTCACACAGTTCGCCAGTATCACAGCGTGAGAAGTGTGCTCACCCTAGAAAGAACAATACTCGTTGTGAAGTCGGGAAAGAACTCATTATATTCAATTTATATTCACTCTTCTGAAAGGGTAGCTCCCTAACAGAGCATGCTTGCTCAGACAAATGTAAGCCCTTTTATGCACTGTTTCCAATTCGAATTTCCCTCCTGCCTCTCATTGGCTTGGTACTTCAGGGTTCACAGCCTATCTGAAAAACACCCAAACCCCACCCCCACATGGGTTTCCATTCCTGCCACATTCTCCATTTTCTTTATAGAATGACTTGTCACAAACTCTTTTAAAGGAAGCTCCTCAATTGATAAGAGGCTGAACTCAGGATGTTTTAAGTTTCCTTCACCATCAACAGTCTTAACATTCAAAACAGTGTTGTAAAATGACAATCTCCTAAGGCCTTTGGAGTATTAGATTTGATCCAAAGTACAAGGAAGAAGGTGTTTGCCTTTAGATATGCTGATAAGAATGAAGCGTTAATCAACATTCCCAAGACCTTCTCTCTATTCCATGTGTTTTTCTGCCTTCCCCAGCAAATACAAGACTTCTGGTATATTGCATATTTTCTGTGGAAACAGAAGTTCAGTTTATCTCTTATAGTAGAATATAGATTTAGAGATAGAAGGTACCTGAGAGGTCCTCTAAGTCCAACGAACTCATTTTTATGCATGAGGAAACTGAGACCCATTGAGGTTAAATTATTTGTCCAAAGTCAAATGGTTGACAGATGTGGGATTCAAACTCTGGTCCTCTGACTCGAAATCTAGCATACTTTCAATTGAGATTGACTGTCAAGAGTTTGGCAAACTTTTAATCACTCTATAAATGTCTGCTGTTATATATGAAGAAAGTGAAATAATTGGCAAACTGGAACATCCAGATACTGATAAAACATAATAGTTACGTAGCATCTTTTTGAAAGATAATGGGCAAATGTGGCTCAGAATGAGAAAGCATAGAGAGATTACGAGCTATAATGGTAGCAAAATACCCCAATAGGATCACAGATCCCTCTAAGCATCTTTTATTTATGAAGCTGACAAGATGATATATAAAGATGAGCAGAGATTTGGAGCAGTGACTTTCTACAGTGAAAAATATTTAAGTAAATTTTCCAGAACATAGCAGGGTAGAGAGAGGGCCAGCCTTGGAGCCTTTGACTTCATTAGTAATCCAATCCAATTCGACTCAGTGGCCATTTATTAACTATAAACAAGGCACTGTGCTAGATTTTGGGGAAACCGAGAAAGGGAAACAGAATCAGGGGCCAAGTCAAAGCCATCTCAGCATAGCAATCCAATTCAATTCAATAAACACCTATTAAGCACACAGACACAGGTTCAAGGGCTGATGTGGTTTTAAAGTTGAGATAAAACAGAGCTCTTGCCCTCAAGATGTTTACAGTTTAGTAGCTCACAAAGCAACCTCTATAATGGATGGCACAAAGTTCCTTTGATGGTGAGGATGGAAAGTCTACCAGTCCTCCATATTCAGTCACTTTGTTGATACACACACACACACACACACACACACACACACACACAGGCTATATTAGAGAAGTACCTGAATACATATACATGGGTGTACATCTGTGTGTGTGTACGTGTATGTAACACACATGCATATTTGGCCAAGATCTATGATAGCCTATCTTTCAGAAGCTCCAGGTATAGAAACCCTCATGCTGAATGAATGTGTGAATTAATAAGGCATTTATTAAGTATTTACTATATACAAAGCACTGTGATAAGGACCGGGGATACAAAGAGAAAAGTAAGACAGTTCCTGCTTTCAAGGAGACAACATATAAGGAAATTTTCCACTGCAAAGCAAGTGGAAAAGTCCCATAGTTCTCAGAGTACAATGGCAAAGCAGGTGTCAAGGTCTTGCTGAGAATGTTAAGTGTCTTGTTTGCCCTTGATCAGACAACTAGCATGTGTAAGGAGCAGACTCAGAAGTCAGGTCTTCCTGGCCTTCTAGCTACCCTTCCACATTGCCTCTCGCTCCCTTGGATATGAAGGGGAAGATCAACCAGGCTAGAAATTCTAAGGAATGTTAGATGCCAAAGAGAAGGCACTCTACACTACCAAATCATTTCTTTATCGAAATCATATGGAAGGAATTCATGTTTTGGTGTTTTCCTACAGTGTGAGTTTTTGCTTAGACCATAAATACAAGAATCAACATATCATGAGAGTTCAGTGGTTGAGCATACAAGTAAGGCTTATGCATTCCACTGGGATGACATGCTAAAAAATAAAACCAGGCACAGGCTGCTGGTGGAAATCAATGTTCCTATGCAAACTGAAGAGCACAGACATAAGTGTATTAGAAGACAGAATCACGAATGAATGAGTTGTAAATAATGCACATATACGCAACTTTCATTCAGGAAATTCATCAGATAAATTTGAACCCCATAAAATAACCACCCAAAATGTGAAAGTTGCAAGATCTTTGAGTCCATTTAAGCCAACTCTCTTAAATGGCAGATGAGAAAACTGATGCTCAGAGTGGTTACATGGGCCATCCAAAATAACAGCTAGTTCAAGTACTTGGCCTCCAAAGTGATCCATCACTGTCATCATGTTCATAGGCTGAATAACATTAAAATGGGACCACAATGAATAATATAGTCTATTGAAATAAAAAAAAAACATCTCTAATTAACATAGTGCTTTGTTTGGAATATGAAGTCCAAGACATGTGGATCTACACTAAGTTTAATAGACTATAAATGGGAAGTGAAAATTGTTTCTATGGAAAATGTAACCGAACCTGGGTTCAAGTGTTCACTTTTCCATTAGTGGCTTGATCAACTCTGACATGGTATAAGGGAATAAGCATTGAATTGGGGGTTAAAAGACCTCAGCTGAAGTCCCAGTTCTTCTGTAGAACTTATAATACATCCTTGGGTAAGTCACTGACCCCCCCCATGAGTCTGAATAAAATAAAAATAGAGATAATAATGCTTAAACTGCTTCTTTCAGAGAGGCTTTTGTGATGAACTAAGACATAAAATACTTTTAAAATCACAAATGCAATATAAATGTTAGCTATTGTTACAAAGCTCCAAATGAGCGAGACCATGGGAGCAAACAATTTGAGAAAGGAAGCTTAATCCTGCCACAAACTCACTAGCCTGACCTTCCTTTGCTCTTGGCTCCCACATAGTGACATCAGTATATCTATTTTGCCAAAAGCCTCTTAGAGGTCTTGCCCTATGCAGCTACTTCCAAGTCATAGAAAACCCTTCAAAATATCGTGTCCTTGCCTATTAAAGTTTCATGCTTCTTCGTTCCAATTCACTCTCCTTATAAGGCTTGGGAACCTAAGAGCTAAAAGGACTGCCCACCTTCCAAAGATCATAGAATCTGGGGACTTGAAGAAACCTTGGTGATTATACATTTCAACCTGCTCATTTTACAAGGGTGATCAACCCAAAAATCGTAGGAGGAAGCAAGTTCAATTCAATAGACCTACTACCTCCAATGTACTGCCCCAGGAGCTAGAGATACAAAGACAGAAATGAAAACAATGCCAGCCTTCAAGTAGGTAAATTCAGCATAGATGGAAGATGCATGAAATGCCTATATCAGCTCCATTTATAGCAAGTATTCACTTACTGAAGTGTAATGTCAACTAGTCAACTTGTTGCTTACTTTCTCCTACAGTCCTTGTCCACACAGGGAAAGTCACAACGGCAGCAGAGATTGACAGAGTCAGGACATGGGAAACAGCCCATGCCATCTAGTTCCTTATTTTTTTTCTCCAGCGATAGAAATACCAGTCAAATCATCCATGCATTACAAAACCAATGGAGATTATATTGTTATGAAAACAATAAAGAATAATATTCCTTTTTAAAATTTTCTTTACAGAACCAAAATTCCCAACTATCCAACCATCCTTCACCACTTTAAAATGTCATATAATTATGATAACATACAGCGCATTAAGGTTTGCCAAGAACCATGAGGTAGGTAGTATCATTATTCTCATTTTATAGATGAGTAAACCAAGGTTCAGTCATATTAATTCTCTTGCCCAGAAAGGCACAATTAGTATGTGTCTGAAGAAAGTCTGAACTGGTGACTTTCTGACTCCAAGTAGAGCGCTCTAACCCTTTTACCATGTTGTTTTATAGAAAATGGCTAAGGGAAAAATGGTTTTTTCTAAGATTGTCTGAGTGATTTTGAGCAAGTGACACAGTCTCTAGATGTCAATCTTCCCATCTATAAAACAAGGGGGTTGAATTAGATGACCTTTGAGGTCACTCCCAGGTCTAGATCTATGATCCTAAGATCAAACCTGATAATTTTCAAGGTTTAGTCTCAAAATATTTGAGACTAAATGATCACAAAATATTTCATGCTTTCCTCTTGTTAAATACTGGGAAATATTTATTACATACAGCTATCCTTGATCACAAATATTTCATGCTTTCCTCTTGTTAAATACTGAGAAATATTTATTACATACAGATATCCTTGGCTTTCAGTGAGGATAGAGTAGATGTTATTATCTTAATATGTAACGCATAGAAGGCTAATGTGTCCTATCCCAACTAGCCCCATTAGGGAGCTGGGTCTGTCAAGTAGGGAACTCGACTGATCTCCACAGCAAGGTCAGACTCAGGGTGTATACAATGAGAGGCAGAAGACACAAGAGATACACAAGAGGGAATACCAGAATCCCAGAGCAGGGCCTGATCTCAAAGGCTATCTATCTAGTCCAATCCCCTCATTTACAGGGGGAGAATGGATGGTCCAGAAAAATTTTAACACCTGCTTGACCAAGAACCCCTTCAGCAGTCAAGTAGTCATTGTTACTACTTGATGTAACTTGCATAGGTCAAAGATCAATCAGTGGCCTTATACATGTGAGAGAAGCCTGCCCATTTGGCCAGTATATGGTCTCTCCATAAGGCAATAACAACCCATGAAGGGTTTAAGCCAGAGAGTGGTCCAGACATAAAGTCATAGGTCAACAACAGCAGAATGGAGCGAACAGAATCAAAACTAGGGCTTCCAGACGCCCCCTGGCCACCCAAGCTTCTCATTTGTGTTGCCATGTACGATAACAACCACACATTATCACTTAGCTTGATGAGCTGTTGTTGAAGCCTTCCCTGACTCCCCTTGTCCAGTGCTTTCCTGCTTTTAATTATTTCCAGTTTATCTTATATATAGCTTTCTTCGTACATATTTGTTTGCAAATTGTTTCCCCTATTAGATTGTAAGTTTCTTGAGGGCAGGGATCATCTTTTGCCTCTTTTTATATCCCCAGTGATTAGCATAGTGGCTGGCACATAGTAGCTGCTTAGTAAATGCTGACTTATCTAAGACAGTGGCAGGCACTGTGTTCATGTCAAGGCACCTGGGTAAAGCGATCCTTTTTGGTACTTTGCTCTGGGAACCTTTAGGCTCACATCTAAATAGTTTCATATTTTCTAGGGTTTTTTGGCTACACGCAACTTTTGACCTTAAGAAAGATAATGCCTTATTAGGGATTGTTATCATATTTATGTCACATAGAAAAGTGGTTCCATCTGAAATAGCATCTCTTAAATAGGACCTTTAAGTTTTGGCTTGTCTCTCCCAAACCATGTGAGCTATCAGGATACCCATATAATCTTAATAGCTATGTGATGTTAAAAGGTCTGAAATGACTACCATGGGAAAGCATGCTAGATCTGGGTATGGACACAGAGTTGGATTCTTTCTCCATGTGACTGGATGGGAACTGTCATAGATTATATGTCATCTCAGCAAGCTACATAGGATGTAAATGCAGCTTATTATCAGATGTTTTATGCTAGGACAGTATTTTTTCCAATTTTTTTTTTACTACTTCCAGGACCTAATAGGCAAAAAAATAATGAAGAGAGTTCTATTTCAAAATGCTTGGCAAGATTTTTATGTCTTAACCACTCAAGTGCAAGGGTTTTTTATCCTCTCAGATTCCTTACTGGATATAAACTATTGCCTTTCACCCACCCCTTACCATCTTTTATTATTTGCTTAAATGTATGCTGGACCAAAAAAAGAGAAGAGCTTCTGGGAATGAGCCTAGTATTTACATAACATCTTAAGCTTTGCCAAGCATTTTATATACATACCCTCTCATTTGAACTTTACAACAAACCTATGAGATAGACACTATATGTATTATTATTCCAATTTTTAAGATAATCAAGGTTCAGAAAAAATTAGTGACCTGTCCATGGTCTTACAGATTTATAGACAGAATTTGAATTCAGGTCTTCCTCACCCCAAATCTAGCATTCGGTTTACTATGCCATAGTACCTTTCCCACAAGAATAGAGGAATTAGAGAAGGAAAATCCCTTAGAGAACATTTGATCCAAAAATCTCCTTTTATAGTTGAAGAAACTGCAACCCAAGAAAAGGAAACTTATTTGTCCAAGGTCACACAAGTAGTAAACAGCAATGACAGGATTTGAATCCAAGTCCTCTTACTCCCAAACCAATAACTTTTCCTTATGTGACATGACTATCAATAGATGAACCTAATTATATCGATTTCTTTGGGAAGTAAAACGGCAATGGAATCATACAAACTGAAGACTGGAAGGTTCTTTAAGTATAATTTAATCTAGTCCTCTCATTCCACAGGTGAAGAAATTAAGACCCTAAAGGATTTTAGTAACTTGCCTCAAATCACTAGGCTAGAGAGAGGCAAAACAGACACTAGAACTCTGGTTTCTGACTCTGAGTCAAGTGGTATTTCCACTACAATCCTCTGAAGAGTAGCATCATCTATCATACACTCAACACCATTCACCACTGAAGACATATGCCATCAGCATGAACATACCATCCCCAGAACCACAGGGTCTACACACAAAGGAGGAAAACTTCCCCGTTACACAACACAAGGTATTTCAGGAGACATATTTCCTGGCAAACAAATACCCAGATTGGTTAGGATATATGGGTATATAAGTTTAAGTTCGGGATACTAGAGTTGTATATACAGTCAAACAGATTTCAGTGAAATAATAACATGACGGCTCTTTAGAATCATGAAAACAGAATAACTGGTTGAGTGGCTGAGTTTTTCCACTTTTTGGTTGATTAAACAGTCATAGACCACAGTTATTTGCCAACTTACAGTACAGCAATCTCCCACTAATGTCTCACTTTGATGCCTTAGCACCGCATAGAAGTGATCTTCTTTTACTCAAAATCTAAGTCAGGAGCAAGCAAACTATTTCAGGTTCTACTAAGCATGGCAGACTTCGAATAGTGCTTGGATAAAGCTTGTTTCAAGCTGGAAAATATAACAGTGCATTTAAAATTTGTTTTTTGTTACACATAAAAATACACGCTGTGTAGTAATAGGCAGACATTCTCATGGAATATTACTAAGAGGCTATTAATTCACCAACCGTTTATTAAACACACTTATTAGATGCAAAGCAATATGCTACAAGCAAGACTACCATTAGAAACGCTATCGTTGCTGTTTTTGTTGTTTTACTATTATTCTCAACATTTACACCACATTTTTGTTTAAATATAGCCTGTAAAAACAAATTTTAAGGACTTAAAATAATTTCATTTTACTTTTTAAAAATGAATAACTGGAATTGTTCTAGATTATTAACTGGCAGAATTATGACAGTTTTTAAGTCTCCCATGGACCACTAGAGGGAGCTTTGATTATAATAATTGTTAGAGCAGCATTTTAGTCTAAAGGATAGTTTTCATTTTTTCTGTGATTATCAGCTTAAAGGTTTTGGGTAAATGCTTATAGGAAAGAAAAGGCATTCTTACAGGGCCAATTTATAAAAAGGATGAAGTTTAAGCATGTTCAGAACTTGCAAAGAGGCTGACATTATAATCTAAACTGCTGAAATCCAGATTCTATCCCCACAACTTTTTTGAAAGAATTCTCCAAGGTCACCAATTGCCTTGCCCAAGAATGCTTTAGAGAACTGGGAAGGGCTGAGGTGTCATCAAAGAAAAAGTTATTGCTGAACTTGTGACATAGTCACCTATATCCAGTTCTTTGCCTTATTCTGTAGCTAAGATCTCAGGCAGTTTACAGGCTAGTCCAATGCATCAAAGTTTTCCAGGGAGATAGCCAACATGGGCAGATACAAGTATCATAACAAAGAGAAACTACCTAAGTACCTAGACTTCCCAGAACTGCCACTGTTCTGTTACAAAGAGGCTTCACTGGAACCTTTTGCTCTCTTTCCTTTTAATGCACACAGTATGGTGGGCAAGCCTAAGACTAGCCCAGATGTTTAGTAACCTTACTTCTCTAGGCTTCCTACAAGTAGCCTCAGTGTGGGAGACAGGGAGGTGTCCTTATTGAGGCGATGGCAGCAGCTGCTACCCAAAAGGCTCATATGCGATTCCCTGACCATGGTAGTATCAATGACCCATCAGGCCAATGAAGTGTCTCCTCTTCAGTGCTTCATTTGCTGATCTCTCTTCAGTATTTGGCACTATCATACACTTCTCTTCCTTGAGGATCTCTCCGCTCCTGGATACTGTGACTCTGATTTTTCTTGGTTCTCTCCCCTGACCATCCTTTCTGCGCTCTTTCACTGGGTACCCTTCTTTCTTCCACCTTCTAGGTGAAAACATCCACCAGTGCTCTGGTTGTTTTGGTCTGTTTTCTCTTTTCTCCCTCAACCCATTCCTTTGTCAATCTTGATGTCAATCAACCTTCTATGTAGATAACTTACAAAGCAGTATTTCCAATACCAACCCCTCTCCTGAGTTCTAGCTCCACATTTTTAGCCCCTCAAACTCTAAATACCCCAAGCTGAATTCACTGTCTTCCTTTCTAAACTTTTGCTTCTCTTCAGTTCCACACTTCTAAAAAAAACACTGCAATTAATTCTTCTAGTCACCTAGGCACAAAGTAAGTTTAGTCACCTGAGGACCTTGGAATAGGTCTCTTCTCTTATCTTTTTCCTTACCTCTCAGATTCTCTATTACCTGTATGGTAAAACACAAAATCCTTAGCAGGCATCTAAGGTCCTTTACAAACTGTACTCCATTCACCTTTCCAGTCTTATTTGTATTTACTTTTATGCACATATGTTATGTCCCCTCTCAGTAGAATATAAGCCCTTGAAGGCAGGACTGGCACAGTGCCCCTTGTACATAGTGGGCACTTCATAAATGCTCACTGAATTAAATTTGTGGCACATTAAATCAAATTCCCAGGTTGCAGCTCCCGACAGAGGACACTGTTGTCTCTCCTTTACTCCTATTAGGTTACCTGTGTCTTTGATCCAGTGCTATAGAGGCCTGCTGTTCTCCCCATTGCTGCAGCACTCGGTATACAAAAGAAAAAGGAAGGAATGACATTGCTGAGGCCATGAGCCAAAAACTCCTGCAAAATTAAAAAGAGAATATGCAACTTAGCAGTCACAGCAAAACAGTTAAAGACACATTAACAACCTCTGTAAATAGCATTGGGGGACCACTTTTCAAAGCACAACGCTAAAGTCAGGACTTTCTGTTTGGGGAAATCTCTGAAGGTTTCAGCCTTAATCTGGAGTCAGAACTGTCCCTTGACAGCCTTCTGGAAAAATGTCTCCTAACTGTAACTGTTCTTACAGCTGGAAACAAGACACACAGTTCAATTCAACTGAATAAACATCAACTGAGCAGCGACTTACTGTGTGTAATGCCCTGGGCTAAGCCCACCTGGGAGCTTGGCACCTGCCCCCCAGAGCTCACCTTAGAGTAGGGAGTACATTACAAAGTGTCAGGAGAGGTACAGAAAGACACCATGAGAGTCCAAAGGAAGAAGGTGGCCACTGGTGCCTTAAGGCCTGGGTAGGAATTCAACTAGTGAAACAGTTAGAGGAAAGCCATTCCACGGTGAGGCCTGGGGAACATGTGAAGTAAGGCTAGACAGTTAGGGGGGCATCATCTTGTTGAGAGTAAAGGGCTAAATGACCCTCCTGTCAGAGGCATATTGACTTAGAAAACCAATCAAGAATTTCTCAGGCTACAAGTTTGGAACTTCTGATGTAAGTCATTAATATAAATAAGGCAATTAGGGGAAGAGAGACAGGATTTCAGGAAAAGATGATGAATTCTGGTGTGGGATATCTGCAGGGTGGGAAGTACTTTACCTGGTTGTCATCAACTGAATATTTGAACTTTTTGGCAGAACCTTGGGCAAGGGCTAATGAGGCTACATAGCCAACTAGTGCAACCCCAAATGCTTCGGTGACAACTTCTGAAAGAATATTCATTGGGGGTGCCCTGGGTGAAGGAATTCTGCAGAAAGAAAAAAACATATTGTTATCATCAACCACAGTTTAGATCCAGCAATTCCTTCTAATCAAATCGATTTACATAATGATCCTGTAGCTTACAGAAGGCAATTAAAATATATTACCATGAGAAATTTAAGTAGCATTGTCCTCAAAAACTATTTTCTTGATTTAAACAAATTTTTATGATAGAGAAGGGCATGAAGAAACTACATTGTAGCTCAAAATACAAATCAACATGCAGTCATGAAATACCTACTATATGCAAGACACTGTTAGGCACCAGAAATACTGAGGCAAAAACTATAAACAGTCCCTGACCCTAAGGAGTTTATATTTTACATGGAGAATACAATCTGTACACATTTAAGTAAATATAAAGTCTATACAAAAAACTTCCATGGGCAGGAGGGTGCTAACAGTTGGGAAGGAAAGGAGAAGGATTACGAAAAGTCTTAGAACAGAGATGGCGCCCGGGCGGAGCCTTGACAAGGCTCTAAGTGAGGAAGGGTGAGGAGGATCCAGCAGGTGTGGGTTATAATTCTGGCTCTGCCACCTACCAGCTGGATGATATTGAGACTTTCTCCGAAACTTTCTGTTTCAGTTTTCTCACCTACTGT
Source organism: Phalanger gymnotis (assembly GCA_028646595.1). Taxonomy (NCBI): domain Eukaryota; kingdom Metazoa; phylum Chordata; class Mammalia; order Diprotodontia; family Phalangeridae; genus Phalanger; species Phalanger gymnotis. The sequence goes on from CM053622.1 coordinate 139,641,146, forward strand.
TGTTGTTAAGTCGTTTTCCAGGTGTGTCCAACTCTCTGTGACTCCATTTGGAGCTTTCTTGGCAAAGATACTGGAGTGGTTTGCCATTTCCTTCTCCAGCTCATTTTAACAGATGAGGAAACTGAAGCAAACAGGGTTAAGTGACTTGCCCAGGGGCAGATAGCTAGTAAATATCTGAGGCCAGATTTGAACTCATGAAGACGAATCTTTCTGTGGTCCCAGGCCTAGTGCTCTATCCACTGTACCATGTAGCTGCCCTTTATTCTTACCAGGACATGGGGATAATGCCTACATCAGAGGGTTCTTGTGAGGATCAAATGAGATGAAGGATGCGAGGCCATTTTGTAAGCCAGAAAGTGCTATATAAATATAAAGAATATTATTAAAAAGCATTTATGTCCAGGGTATTATGGTTAAACCACAAAAATTCTCATAGGAATTTCCTGATTAGTTGTTTGTTTGTTTTTTTAATCCGAAGAGTACTGATTCCATGTCGTTGTTTTCTGTTGTAATTTAAACCTTCTAAAATAATTACATGAGTCAATTTGAACTTCGTTCCTTCCTGTGAAGACTAAAGTGCTATATCTCACGGTGTATATCTCCTTATTCAATCCATTGTTAAGTCTCAAATGAAATTGTGATTTTTAACTTAAAGCATTGCTGTTGATATTCAGTCATGTCTGACACTTTGTGACCCTTTTTGGGGTTTTCCTGTCAAAGATACTGGAGTGGTTTGCCATTTCCTTCTCAAGCTCATTTTACAGATGAGGAACTGAGGCCAACAGGGATAAGTGACTTGCCCAGGTCATACAGCTAGTCAGTGTCTGAGGCCAGATTTGAACTTGGAAAGTCTTCCTGACTTCAGGCCTGCAACTCTATCCCCTGCACCACCCAGATGATGAATACTGAGGTAGGTATCTATCAAGCTGTCATGAACAATAGGGAGGTCTGCTAACTACTAAAAGAATGTATCTGAGATATGAAAAAAGACCCAAGTTTTCTCAGACCTAATAGATGGACACCTACATCTAGTGATTAAAATGCAGACAAATTACGCAACTAGAAGGAAGCTAGAAATCACTGGTAAAGAACAGGAAATCATAGGCAAGAAACTTGAGCCACTAGGGGCATAGGTAGCATTTTCATCACTGCTGCAAAATGGGGTGAAGGAAGGGGGAGATATCTAAATTCGGAAAGCAAAAAGTTGGTTTAAAAATAGTCTCAGTTTCCACATCTATAAAAGATAAAGCTAACACTAAATGATCTCCAATATTCCCTCCAAGTTCAAATCTATGATCTTACAGTCTCAAGATGTCTTGGTTTAAAACACAGGAATATCACAGTCAATCAACAAGCACTGGATAAGTGGCCACTATATTCCAAGTACTTACTAGGTGTTGGTATTAACTCTAGGACAATAATGAAGTATGTTTAAGAAGTAAAATTTGTAGCCATTCACATTTTATCAATATGCCTTAAAACTGAAAATATAGGAGGAGATAAACTCTGTGGGGATGTAGGTGTGTATACCATATCAGAAACAACAAAGAGTAGTAAATATGACCTAAGGAAAATTAAAGAATAAGACCAATAATTCATGAGATGCAACATACAAAAAGAAGGGCACTAATAAAACTGCAGAATCAGATATCCACATACTAACAAACATTCTTTGATTAGCAAATTAGATGAATGAGAAATCTTAATTTAAAGCAGAGAATTTTACTTTAAAAGTGTCTTTGAAATCTGGTATCCACTGAGGTACAATGTGACTTATAACTGATATATATGGTTACTGAAAGTTATACCTCGATAGAAGTGGTAGAATGTATCGTATATAAAAATATATACTCATAAGAAAATACAAGAGCTTGAATAGGTAAATATGATAGAAAGCATTTGGATGAGAACCAAAGGAAGAAGCAACAGAAGTGACAATGTGGCAGGAATATATATGCTACAATTTGCTGAGCCAAAAGTAGAAAATTTGCCAGGACATGCCATCTAGATATCTACTTTAGCTCTTTCTTGGCTAAAAGTAAAGATGGTCCATAAATTCTTGACTTGTCTCAACTATAATCTAATTGCTTAAAATGTAATATATGTACACACATACATATATATACACACATACGTATGTATGTGTGTCTATATACATACATATATACACACATATAGACATATGTATATGTGTGTGTATATGTATACACACATACACACACACACACACACACACACACATATATATATATATATAGAATTGATTCTAAACCAAGCAGGAAAAACTGGTTTTTGAAGAATAAATAAAAGATCCCTATGCCATTTTTTATTTCATAATAGGTTAAGGAGGAGAAAGCAGAGCAAAATATGGCGTACAAACAAGATTTTTAGGATGGATTTAAGAAAGTTCAGATAAAGAATAGGTAAGATGTCATGGCTTAAATTTCTATAGGGGATTTTGGCACAAAAGAATTGGATTGCTCTTAAAACTCTTATAACACAAACATATGATTCTGATGAAAGAGAAAAGGCATAAAGAGAATTATATGAATGCATACAGCTTATTGGCCAACTTGGATTTTAAAATATTTGAATAGGAGATGGAAGCAAGGACTATTAACTAAGAATGAATATTAGCAAGTGATAGAATTCTGTAAGCAATACTTAAAACATAAAAAAAGCTAATGTTGGTGATTAGTGCCAATAATAGCAAAAATCAATTTTAAGCTATGTTGGAGTCAAGTCACATTTTTTTAAAAAGTGGAATGGTGTAAGAGTGAAGTATGATAGGAACAGATGATAGAGAGAAAGCAGAACTATTCACTTCCTATGTTTTCTCTACAAAAGAGAATGATTTTCAGGAAAGCAAAGACAGAACAAAAAAGCTAACGGATTTGATAACCAAAACAAATGAGATATTAAAAAAGCACCAAATTGCACCCATTTAGATGAATTTACCTGATTTGGGGTAATGTTAACTCAGTAACCTAGCTAAGTTATATTTCAGGGTACTGAAAGAACCAGTGGATTTGAATTGCAAAACACTACTGATGATCCATAAAAAAATCATGAAGAAAAGTAGAGGTGCCACAAGACTAAAGATAGACAAATGTCCTAATTTTCCCCCAAAAGGGCAAAAGGTAGTTTTTTCAACTCTAGGCTGGCATAGTTGATTTCCATTCACGGCAAAAATCAAAAGAATATTATCAAGAACACAGTTTGTGAGTATTTGGAAAGGAAAGCAGTTAGTTATCATTAAGAGCCAGCAGGAGTTCAATAAGAAGAGTTCATACTATACTAACCTCATTTCCCTTTTTGACAAGACTAGTTGACTCAATCAGAAGAATATTATAGACAATATGTCTGGATTTCAGGAAAAAATCTGAAAAAATCCTTTTACACAAGATGGAAAGATGTGGGCTAGATGATAGTATACTTAGGTGGATGCAAAACTGGATTCCAAGCAAAACAAGTATTTGGCTTTCTTCTCTGTGATCTACGTTTCTATCACCTACTACAACATCTGGTGCTGGTCTTTATTCTGTGGCAATGTATGGTAGATTAGTTCTTTTTATCATGTTCCTTCTACATGATACCCCAAAAGTCATCAGGCATGCAGAAGTAGTGCCAATGCATGGCACAGAAAGATATGACCCCATTAACTCGATGATGGGAATCTACGGTCTTCATGACTAAAATTAAGCCACTTAACCTCTCAATGATCAAGCAATTTTCTAAGACTAAATTAAAGTTGCCAATTTGAATTGCTAGAGCTCTCCAGACTGATGAAAGTACAGGTCACAGTGCAGAAAGAAAATGACACAGATTGGCAGTCCTATATAGTATCTGATAGGTCAGCATATCGGCTATAATATAAATAAATGTGTTAGAATAAATACAAAGGCAAGGCAGTTCTAAGAAGGTAGTTTAATCCTCATGTGCAATATTAACTTTCTCACTGGAGAGACGATAAAGTATTTGAAGGAGCTGGGGGGTGGTTTTTTTTTTTTCCTAGAGAAGTCCTAAGGTAAAGTAGGGGAGCATGATAGCTATCTTCAGGTATCTGAAGAAGAGCTGTCCACTCAATCATACTTGTTCTGTTAAGCCATAAAGGGCAGAAACAGAAACAAAGTATTAAAAGTAGAATGGGCTGCCCTGGTAGGTAATGAGCTCTCCCATCATTGTAGGTCTTCAAACAGAGGCTGGATGACCTCGACGGAGGTTAAGTATGGTATAGAGGAGATTCTTTTTCACATGCTAGTTGTACTAGATAGTCTCTGAGGCCCCTTCTAACTTTGGAGATTATAGTACTTGAACATTCATTCTATTACTCCTTACCATTTTTCTTACATACAATCAGGCATTCACAAATGTTTTCTTCTGGCCCACCCGATTTACAGTAAAAAATGTGACTCGTTCCCAGGTCTTCCTAACTTGGGAAATTCTTTCTTTTGATTGAAACTATTTTTGAAATAAATGGCAAACAAGGCAGAGGTGGAGGAGGAGAGTAGGGCAGAGAGTTCAGTCTTTGCACATTCGACCAGGCCGGGAGGCCAGATACGCTGCTGAATTGACCAGCAGAGGTGAGCATTTCAAAAATAATCAGTGAATCTGTTGCAACATCTTGCTGGTGGCAAGGTTTGTGTGTCTCCAGGCCCTGACTGCCTTCCTGGACTCTCCACCCAGCACTCACCCTGACCTCTCATGTTCTAAGGAATTCCATTCTGAAGATAGATAAATGGCTCGAGATCCAATAGGGGCTATGCCACCAAATCAAGAAAAGCAGGTGGAAAAAATGGCCAAGAAATTAAGGAAACAGCATTCCAACCATCAGCAGAAAGAACGTTTACAAGTGATCGCATGGGAAGATGGTTTGTTGCTGGAGGAGCTGCTATAGGTCTTAGAGCACTTGCTTCTATGGCCTGGGAATGTCAAATGAGATTGGGACTATTAAAAAGCAATAATTTGGCCACAATATGTGAAGGGTGGAATTCATGCCACCTCTATGTTTTTCACAGGGAGTGCTGGTTTAACAGCATTGTATGCCTTAGCAGTTAGCTGATCATGTTTTAAAGACCTTTATGATGAAAGGGTTTTGGTTGACAATTGGAGCAAGTTCTGAAGCCATGGTTGGAGCTGGAATGCTGGTTCAGTCAATACATGAATGGAGCCCAGGCCTAAAACATCTTGCTTGGATGTTCCCTTCTGGTGTTATGGGTACAGTGGTGGCCCTTCTGACTCCTCTGATCCTCAAAGCTCTTCGCTACACAGCAGGCATTGTGGGTGGCCTCTCTACTGTAGCCACGTGTGCTCCGAGTGAAAAATTTTTAAATATGAAAGCAGCAGTGGGAGTGGGCCTGGGTGCTGTTTTTGTTTCTTCTGTGGGATCTAGGTTTCTATCACCTACCACTACACTTGGTGCTGGTCTTTATTCTGTGGCAATGTATGGTGGATTAGTTGTTTTTATCACGTTCCTTCTACATGATACCCCAAAAGTCATCAGGCATGCAGAAGTGGTGCCAATGCACGGCACAGAAAGATATGACCCCATTAACTCGATGATGGGAATCTACATGCTTACACTAAATATCTTTAAGCAAGTAGCCACCATGCAAGAAACTGGGAGCAACAGGAAGAAATGAACTGACTGCATTTTGAACCATCCAAACCTTGTTTATGTTCTTGGTGTGTATGCTTATTAAATCATTTCTTGCATAAGCAGCCCTGGTTGAAGTCAGAAGTTCAGAACCAGGTCAGCATGGTTAAGATATTCCAGTACAATGCGATGCTTCAAGTTCTACCTTTCTTGAGAATAAATTCAGCACTTCTCTTGCAAATAAGCATATAAACTTCCCAGTTTTCATCTTTGAGTAACTGCTAATGGAAAAGGATCAAATTTTTCAGAACTGCCACTTTATTCCAACATTCTGTTGACTGTCCATATTTTTACTTGTTTCATAATATTATTTAGCAAAGACTCTTAGAATCGTCCACAAAGGAGTCAAATGTGTACAAGAGAGAGCCCCAGGGTTGATGGAAAAGACCTGTGTCTAGTTTTAGATTCAGTAGTAGGAGTGTTTAAGTGATTGTCACTTGCTAACTGGCAATGGATAGAGTTTATCTGGTCTAGTTATTGGTATATAGCTGTCTTTAACATAATTAGCGCACATTTGATATTTTTAGCTGAAACATCTGCCCTAAAAAGACAGCTAAGTATTATTGTGACAAAATCTTTGGAATATCAATATAATACTCATATTTCAAGTATAGGGAAAGCATTTTGGAAAGGCATCTAGTCTCAAAATGTTAACCTCCCGCAAATATTTCTATCATAGTTTATATTTGTAAGTTCCATTTTTGAATCATCTAGAACTATTTATTCTGAGACATATTTTGCTTTAAATTTAAAGCTTTGAAAGTATTAAATAGGTTGCCTATTGCAACCGTGCTACAGTAAGTTTATGGATACATTACAGATGTGACTTTTTCAACATAGGTCAAAGATTGTAGCTTATCTTTGTCTTTTATTTTTTAAAGAGATCCTATTTGTTATTTAGGATATAGAATCATTTTCCTCTACAGCACTATCAGAGATCAATGTTACTGCATCCTTCCCTACTAAATGTTAAATTTAGAGGCCAAATTAGTTCTGTCTTCATAAAATACTGTTTTTGTTCATGTTAATTTTTCCATAGCTTTTCCCCCTCAGTCCATTATTAGTTTAGAAACAACTTCTTTGTAAGTAAAGCTTGTACATTTATGACACAGAATAAGTTATTTTTGGAAGTTTTTTTAATGAATGAAATTGAGTCTATAAAATTATTGCAATGATATAATTATTTCTGGCAAGATATACTTACCACCAGCTATCCAGAAATAGTTAATCTATCCATTCGAGAGATATGGTATACTCATTTCTGAAATAATAAAGATCTGGCTTGAAAAAAGAAAGAAATGACAAATATAAGCAAATAAAGACCACATTACCCATCTGGAATATGTCCCACAACATCCAATCCGTAGGTGTATTCCATGTTGGCACAATAGCAAGCAAATGATGCAGCAATAATCTATTTGATTAAATAAAAAAGAAACATTAAAGACTTCACAGATACTCAATAACCAGCTTAAAAGTAAACATTTTTATGTTTCCTTGTATTTTTAATGAGAAAACAGTTGCTAGGTAGATACCGAGATTTGTTGAGAAAAATTACATTTTAAATCAAGGAAAACCCAACACAACTGATTTCTAAGTACAATTGCTAGTTAATCCTATTGTGCCTCAAAACAGTATCATCAATAATTTTTTTTTTACTAAATCCCGTGTATAACAATTGTAACTCATTTCCATAGCACTTCGAACTTTACAGACATGACCCGCTCTCCCTCCTCAACAACTTTGTGAGGTAGACAGTATAAGTAATAGCATGCTCCTCTTCTAGAGGATGAAACCAAAGCTATGATAAGTTAGGCATCCTGCCCCAAATCACACAGGTAGTGAGTGGCACAGTGAGGATAAGTCCTACAGGAGGGGTACTTAATTTTTTTGTATGTTATGGACTCCTTTGACAGTCTTGTGAAACCTATGGACCCCTGTGTCAGAATAATGTTTTCAAATACATAAAATGAAATAGATAAGATCACAAAGGAAACCAAAGGTTAGTGAAAGTAAACATGTATTTTTTTTTTCTTACACCAGTTTACAAATCTCTTGAAATCAATCCACAGGTCTGTGAATCCCAGGTTAAAAACCCCTGTTTTATTTAAAGTATACCACACCCCGTACTCTGTTTGTAGTAGCACATTCAAAAGTTACTAGAGGGGCAGCTAGATGGCACAGTGAGTAGAGCACTGGCCCTGGAGTCAGGAGTACCTGAGTTCAAATACAGCCTCAGACACGTGACACATTTACTAGCTGTGTGACCTTGGGCAAGTCACTTAACCCCAATTGCCCTGCCTTCCCCCTTGCAAAAATAAAATTACTAGAGATGTACATGGCCTGGAAAGACAAGACCATAGACTGGGCACTCAAGGGGACTTTATGAGATCACGTAATCCAACCATCTCATTTTTACAAATGAGGAAACTGAGGCTAAGACACAAGTCACACAAGTTGAAAGAACAGAGCTTTAATTTTAATTCAAGTTTTCTCCCTCCAAATCCAAGTTTTAAGAATAAGAGATACCATCCAGGCAAGTCCACTAGCCTATTCAGCTCAGCATTCTGACTGGCAACTTTTTTGTGTTTTAGGCTGCTCGTTATTATAGTTACCTCATTAAATAAGAAAACTGTTAACTTACAAAAGTACCTAACAGAGGTATCATCTAAAATCTACTGATAACTGAAGGGTTTTAGTTATTTAATGAGAAGTTGGGTAGACATCGAGAAATTTCTTCAACCCAACTGCCTAACCTTTGCAAAAAGGATTATGAATTTTCCACATGTCACTTTAGATTTGTCTTCTTTGTGTTGTCTTTAAGTAACATTATAAACTCCTATAGCATTGGGAGAGTGTTCCTTTTTAATCATAAAACAAAATCAAAATAAAACAAAACATAATATATTGCAAAGTAGACATTCAATAACTCATGACAATAGCAGCTCTATTGTTAAAAAAAAAAGTACTGAGAATGTGCCTTAAAATATATCCTTACCTCATATATAACTATAACCAGATTGACACTGGTGGAAACTCAATCAATGAATTTTATTGGACTATAATTCAAAATCATGAATAGCTTGTCCCAAGGTAAAGAAATTATATTAGCCTTACAAAAGGAGATGCTCCGTAGATGTGAGACTTTGTCAACTATTACATCTGTAATACATGCAGAAGTCACATAGTCAAGATATTGAGTTAACCTATCCTGAGTCACTGAATTGGTCTCCCACAGATAGTGATTCACCTTTATTACTTTATCACTTCAGTGTCCCATAGCAAGTCAGACCTCTTGTAATCAGTGCAACCTTATTTTGTATTCAGAAGTGATGGGCATCCCTTTTGTTTGTATCAAGTTTGCTTTTTGGATTCCACAATAGTATAATAAAATCATATCCATCTCCAAAAAAGCATTTACAAAACATCTATTTGCACCTGGCTTTGGTCTAATCTAAGTTATACAGTTGTTTCTCTCAAGATAGGCCTCGCAAAAGGTAGCAAAGCAGAAAGTGCTGGTCTGGCCACAGGGAGATGGGAAGGTTTTTCCTCTACTAATGATCTCTGTGACACTGGGTAGTTCATTTCCACTTTCTGGGCCTCAGTTTCCTCATATGTAGATGAAGAGGACAGAACAGATTCCTTGCAACTATACAATTCTAATAAGAATAATGGAAGAGTCTTCTGCCCCTATGGCTCTTTCCTCCAGTCAGTTCCTTTTAAAACCTCCATTCCTCCTTCATTCTTCTCTGAGCCCACTCCTGACTCTAGACTTCTTCCTTCCACCCTGGCCCCCTGTTTTTAAGCTTCCTTTTATGTGCTGCATTCCCACCCACCCCCTTTTGAATGTGAGCTCCTAGAAAGCAGAGACCGGTTTCCTTTTTACTTCTATTCATATTTCTCATGCTTAGCTTAAAAAATGCTGATTGACTTGACTTGTTCGCTTTCTATATGCACTGTCAGAATCAAATGGGCGCTACCTCACTCTAAGTGAGTGCCTGAAAAGGCCTTAGCCTAAAAGGGACGGGGTATCCCATTGCATCCTAGGTCATCTCCAGTCATCCTGATGACTATCTGGTCACTGGATCAGGGTGGCTCTGGAGGAAAAAGTGAGGCTAGCAAGACCTTGCACAGTCCTTCCTCACTCAAATCAAAGTCAACTGCAAATAATATCATCATTTCCCTGATGTCATGGTCCTCTTCAAAAATAAAGGACAAACACAAGAACCTCTAAGGTAGGCAGATCAAATACCACTGAAATTACTGTATCAAAGTGAAAAGTGAGTCTCAGGTGAACATCAGAGAGCTCCTCCCTGATCCTCCATTTAAAGAGAGGGCCCACGAGAACCATCTCATAACTTCCCACTCAATTTCAGGTCTTCATCATGCCCCATGCCTGGTACTCTTTGCCCTTAACTTCCCCATCCCCTTAAGTATTTTTTTTTTGTATTTCCCCCATTAGAACGTAAGCTCTTCTTGAGGGTGAGGACAGTCTTTTGCCTTTGTTTTGATCCCCGCTGCTTAGCAGAGTAGCTTAGCACCTAGCAGGCACTTAATAAATATTTATTGACTAATTAATAATAATTTATAAATATTTAAATAATTGATATTAATTAATTAATCGTTAATATAAATATTTGAATAATTAATAAATATTATTTATTATTTAATAAATATTTATTGACTAATAAAAGAACTTACATATTTGAGAGGTATTTTATTTCTCCATCTGGATATTTCAAAGTAGAATAAATAATACTGAAGATTGCTATAAAGACGTGTATATTTTTGGTGAGTCCAAATAGCCTTAGTGGTTTAATATCTTAGAGATTGGGGTGGGGGGGAGAAATCATCTCTCTACGAAATATCTCAGCAAAATACATTCTGTAAGGATAATTTTCCCAACTGCTAGTTTTCAAATCAACAAACATATATTAAGTTCCTACTATATGTAAGGTACTATGACAGTTGCTAGAAAGAGATTAAAAATGATGCAGAAACTTCTTACTTCAAGGAGCCTACTGAATCATGGAGGTTAGGAAAGGGCAAACAAAATGACATAAAATAGCATCTACCAAGGACAAAGGAGAAAAAAAGAGAACTGCCATGAGAGAGTGGAGAGCAGAGGAATGATAGGGTCATAAATCTAGAGCTGGAGAGGACTAGAGAAGAGCCATCTAATCCTCATTCTACAGAAAAGGAAACATGAGCCCACAGAGATGCCATGATTTGCCTAAAGTCATACAGGTAGAAAGCATCAAAAGTAAGATTTGAACCCAAATCCTTTCACTCCAGAACAGGTGCCCTTTCTACACTACTCCAAAGCATCTCTTTAATCTAGAGGTATTGAGGAGAAAGTAAGGAAGGGGGAGGGTCAGATAAGGCTTTTTGGAAAGGACAGCATCTGAAATGGGTATTTGGGACTTGGAGGAAGGGATGGACATCACAATAATAGACAGAAATTGGAGAGGGAGGTGGTATTTTTTCTAAAAACTGAAAACAGAATAAAGGCAAAAGACAGAAGAGTGTAAGATGACAGGAAAGGAAAGGAATAAGCATTCATAAAGCACCTACTACGTATCAGGCACTGTGCTAAGTACTTTTTACAAATACTATTTAATTTGAGCCTCACAATAACTCTGCAAAGTAGGTGTTCTTATTTTCTCCATTTAGCAAACAGTGATTGAGTGACTTGCCCAGGGTCACGCATCTACTAAGTATCTGAGGCCAGAATTGTATTCAGATCTCCCTGACTCCAGGCCCATCATTTTATCTACTGTGCCATTACGCTGAGAACAAGGAACATGGAATAGTGTGATCTGCCTTGCATGTAGAGTGGAAAGGAGGGGCCGGATGTGAAAGAGATTTTAGAAGCAGAAATGACTGGATTTAGACAATTATAAAATGCGTGGAGTGAAGGAGAGGGAAGATTCAAAGATGTTCTGAGATTGTGAGTATGAGTAACTTGAAGCACAGGGAATCCATTGCTGTTGTTTATCCTTTGTTTCAGACAAGGATCCACATCACAGGGTGAGGTCTTGATTTGTGAATGAATTGCATTTAAGTGAGACAGAGTGGCACAAAGCTGTCAGCCCTCACTCTCTCTTGCAGAGTCATAGAAGTTCAGTAGCAGGACAAAAGTCAGGATGACTGGAAAAGGCCCAGGATGCAATGGATGACCTTGGCTTCTTGGATGTCTCAACAAGCTCTAAGTGCTCCACAGTACCTGCTTCAGCTGCTTTCTGGCTGTTCAGGACAAACTGTTCTCATCCTCCCATTCCACCAGAGAAAGTCTTCACATGCTTGGGATAGACATCCCTCTAACTCACTGATGTGTCTGAACCCCCAATGATGTTAATGGTGAATCCACTAACAAGGATATAGAAGGGGATGGGAAGGGCAGAGTTAGTGAAAGATGACAAGTTCAGTTTTAGATATGTTGAGTTTAAGGTGCCAGTGGGCCATCTAAGTAGGGCTTTCCATAGATAGTTGGACATCTGAAATGAGCTCTGGAGAAAGAATGAGAGAAGAGAGGGGGGAAGTAAAAATAGATATTTAGGAGTGATCTGAATAAGGGTGATCCTTGAAGACATGGTAGAGAATGAAATCAACAAAGAAAGAAGAGTGAAAATAGAAGAGAGCCTAGGATAGAACACGAGAATACCCATTTTTAAGGGTCAGTTAGAAGACGAGAAATTGGATAGAGACAGAGAGATGAGAGGAGAATGATGAGAGTACAGCGTCACAAAAACTAAGATCGAGAGAGTATCAAGAAGGTGGGAGTTGTCCACAGAGTAAACTGTTTCAGAAATGGCAAAGAATGTGAGGCTAGAAAAAAAGCCATTGGATTTGATGATTAGGAGGCCTACAAGTAACCTGGGACAGAGAAGTTTCAGTAGAGTGATAGGAGTGGAATTCACAGTGAAAAGAGTTGAGGAAGAGAAAGGAGTGATTAAAAAGGGCTAGCAAGTACATACCACTCTCTAGTTTTACAAATTAATGTAATTTCTATAAAATACTGAAATTATAAAGGGATATCATAATGATATAAATGATCATTTAAGAATCACTCCCAATACACATTGAGACTAAATGTTTATTAATCAGCTAATGTTAACTAGCAATCAGTCAGTGAATTGGGAGACCTTGCTAGCATTGACACTTCCTGACCTAATAGTTTGTTTATTTAGCTGTGGTCACTTAGGGCTTTTCAAACATCAAAATCCTTTTTAAAAAAAAAGCAAATATTCTTGGAAGTAAATATTAAACATTAGAAAAATTTGGACCTTTTTCCAGGATCCACAAACACCACCTTACTATGCTAACAGTCCCTGATTAACACAGTAGACATCAAAGATAAAAACACCATTATGCAGATAAAATAAGTACCAACATGGGCCCCATTGACAAATTTTAATTTGCCAGTCATTTATATCTTTTTGCCAGTTTCTTGGACATTAGCCATGACATCTATATGCCAGCTCAGTAAAATACGCATTTTCAATACCATCTTCATATTGCTTTGCCAGTTATAATGCCCACAACTTTTTGAGTACAGCCTTCAAAAGAGTCTCACAGTACTACGATCTTAGGCTGTGTTCTTGTACTTGTATGATAAATCACAAACATATGAGAAATGCTTTATAAATTGGAAACATATGTGACTTCTTTTTTTAATTATTTACTCAAACTGTTTCCTGTTCTTACATTAATGTATAGCCACGCAAATTAGTCCTGCCGTTAATGAGAGGCAGGTGTAGCTGTGGGTAACCATAGACAACATAGTAAGCATTGGCAGATTCCTCAAACAACTGTGAGCCTTGTACTGCAGAAATCCTAATAGTTGATTTCCTACTTACCAGAACTAAATCGACAGGAAGGACAACTTTAATTTTCCTTTTAAACTGTTCATTGAGCTCCTTAACAAGAACAAGCACCACGATGCTCAGCAAGGACAACAGCAGAGCTTCTAATTGAACCGACTTGATGTTTTCAAAGACATAGGCATAGATCTATAGGGACGCAAGAACAGAAACACACAGGAACAAAATTACTGGGGTTGTTCGTCAACACAAAGCTGCCACATACCAAGCTCTGGACTCAGAGATATAGCAATAGTTTGCTTAAGGGCACCAATCACACTGAGGTAGTACAGTTGGTATCAATGGAGTCTGCATCGTTACTTTTGGCTCCCTGTACAGAATAATCCAAGCTATTCCTTTGTGGTAGTTCTCTACAAAGGCATTGTTGGAGTGGTTGATGCTTATGTATATCCATCAATCATACCACCAAGCAAATGGAGCATGAGGGATTAGTTGAACCCCAAAAAGACTACAAACGAAATAACTCCACCTGTTATTCTCTCCCCTCCTTTGCCAAACTGCAAAAAATATCTTAACTGTATGTCCCCTCCCTACTACCACTTTCTACCTATTGCGCTAGAAATGGTAATTAAATCAACAATATCATTATTTTTACATATTAGGGCATATTAGTTGACTACTCTATGGATCAATTTGCCATCCTTATGACACCCCAGACAAAAACTCTGTTCTCTAGTGTAACAACAATGCTGCTTGCAGCTGCTGTGAAGGTGTAAGACCAACAACACCAGCATACAAGAAGGCTGCTAGCACAGGTTCTTTGATCTGCTTTTCTAGGGAAAGCAGCTTTAAGTGGTTTACAATCTCACTTGAACTAAACATACATATATCATTCACTTAGTTCGGGGGAAAAAGTCAGCACCCTGAACTTCAGAGAAAACACAAACAGAAATTACAAGCAGAAATTATATAAACAGAGCAAATAATACAAATCAGCAGACAGGGCTTCTGTCTGTCCATAGCAATACATAGATAGTTACCACAGAGAGAAAAGCACCCACATCTGGGTTTTCAAAGTCAGAGGCTTCTTAACAGCTACCCAGAGTCTTGTCTGGCCAAATCTCATATATATATAAATATATGTATATATATATATATATATATATATACACACACACACACACACACACACACACACACACACACACACACACACACTTCTTCAGGGTCAGGGGCTGTCACAACCATGTGACTCAAACTCATGTGACTTAGGCTTTCTTGTGACTTAACCAGGTCACAAAGACTCTTGATTCAAACAAAGGCAAGACTCAATCAAAGGCACTTGATTGCCTTAGTGCTGAGAAGCACTCCAAAAGAAAAAACAGCAAAAAGTCCCACTTTGCTTGTCCTTACACCTGGACACCACTCCTTCTTAAATGCATTTCTTCCCAATTAGAATGCAAGATATTTGAAGACAGGGACGATCTCAGTTTTGAATTTGATCCCTAATACCTAGGATATTGCCTAGGACACATATGAAGTACCTAATAAATGCTTATTCATTCATTCGATATTTTCTGATGTCTTGGTTTCTCTACTTGTTAGCTGTTTGGCCTTGGACAAGTCATGTTAACTGCCCTAAGAATCACTTGCCTTTTTTGTGAAATAGGTACATAATACCTGAACTGTATATCTTAGGCAACTGCTCTGAGCCTGATAATGTATCTAAAAGTGGTTTGAAAACTATTAAAAACACTACAAAAATGGGTATCACTTCCTCTGTTTCTCTGGTCTTTAACTTTCCTTTCTTTTTCTCCTTCTCCTTCCTCCTCTTCTTCATAACCACAAATATATAAAATAATTTCTCTTGGTATCTGTAAACGTTTCATAACATTTGATTGTTAACTACTCATAAAATTCTATCAATGGTATTGGACTGTTATAATACCCTTTGGACACTTTGCAACAGCAAGCCTCATTGAAAAGCAGGTAATGATTAATGTTATTTTAGATTAACAAAGCAATTAATTAATGATGATTCATAATTTTACAGTGATAAATGGCTAAATGGTTACTTAAAATGACATGATCTTTTAGTGCCATGTAAGCTAAATATACAGCTATTTTGCACAATTCAAAGATGTTATTATTTATGCTTGGTGTAATGGGAAAGTCCATTGTTGGACCAGGAGTTCTTTCCACATGGTATATCGTACACTCAAAATTCTAATGAAGAGGTTTCAAGATAGACATACTCTGTATAAAACTAGACCAACCAACACAGTGGAATCATTAATAAATTACAACCAAACTCTAACCTAAATTATGAAATTTTTCTATAGTAGTTTGGCCAAACCCTACAAACTAGCCTGGCTCAGGTCCAGCACCCAGTTCAAATCAGTTACAGAATTCACCACTCTTTCAGGCCCAGGTAAACTCTCGGAAGGAAGTTCATAGGCATTTCCCCTTGGTTTCTCTACTCCCATAATTTCTTGAAGGGAGGATAGGAAGATTTGTTTCCTGAACTCATAGGATTTAATTCTAACCAATTTGCCTCTCCTTCAGTGAGATGCATTAGGGCTCAGTACTTTTCCATTGCCTTGCTCTTGTGAAGAAACAGATGACGTCTTTCCAAGGTGTGGAAGCTAGATTTATTTTTTTTAGACACAAAAGTCCAAACTCATCTGAAACTCATCATCTCCAGTTACAAAACTAAAAGTTGGCAGACTCTTAAGAAGGAAAGAGCTCCACTTCCCATCTCCTTTCAAGGATGTCACTGGATTCTGTGACCCCTTCCCTCAGTCTCAGCAAACGCCTTCCTCATCACTCTCTCAGGAGTCCAAATTCATTTGTGTTTCTCCTCCACCTCCCTTATCTGCCTTTCTCCCACATTATCTCTGTAGTACTTCACTATCCAGGTTAAGTCCCAAGTTCTCCTCCACTTGGCTGCTCATCAGCCATGATTTCCTCTGATGACTTGGGATGCAAGGTCTCCATACCTTGGGAGTATTTCAAAAGGACTCCAACCAGCAGACTATACTCCTCAATTTTCTACTATAGTCTTTGTTTCTTCTAAAGCAGGGGTTCTTAACTACTTTGCGACTATATTAATAATAATAGCTAGCATTTATATAGCACTTCAGGATTTCCAAAGCACTTTCCAAATATCTCATTTTATCCTCAAAGCAATCCTAGAAGGTAGGTGCCATTACCATCCCTTTTTTACAGATGAGTAAATGGAGGGAGACAGACTTTAAATGACTTGCCTAGAGCCATACCATTTGGTAAGTGTCTAAGGCTAGATTTGTCCTGACTCAGATACAGTACTCTATCCACTATGCCACCCAGCTGTCTCATTGATCCCTTTGGCAATCTTGTGAATTCCATGGACCTTTTCTCAAAATAATGTTTTTAAGTGTGAAAAGTAAAATACATAGGATTACAAAGGAAACCAATTGTACTGAAATGCTGTTATCACAACGCTCTTTTTTTCTAGTTCACTGACCCCAGGTCAAGAAATGATACTCTTTTTTTTTTTTGCACTGATATTCATTCATTTATTCATTCAGAAAACATTTATTAAATACTTACTATATGCAAAGATTGGAGAAAATACAAAGATAATTAAGACACAAGTCTGATACTCATAGCACTACAGTCCAGTAAGGGGAAACAAACCACAAGCAGTTATGCAAAAATATACATGAGTTATCTTTCAGTTCAGAATATATAATGAACACACTAATGAGGAAAGTGTTTTTTTGAAGCCGGAAGAAAAAAAGAACATTTTTGCTTGGGAAGACAAGGAAAAACTTCCTGGAAGAGCTAAGTTAAAAAGGATGGGCAAGATTTGAAAATGGGAATTCACAGCATAGGGAGTAATGCGACCAAAGGCAGGATCGTGAAACAGCTGAACAAGTATAATGGCATTATCCATTTAGAATACATATTTCAGTTTGTCTGGAGCATAATATACGTGGAAGATATGCATAGTTTTTTTTTCACTTTTTTTTAAATTTATTTTTGACATGTTTGGTTTTCAGCATTGATTTTCACAGGCGTTTGAATTACAAATTTTCTCCCCATTTCCTCCCCACCCCACTCCAAGATGGCGTACATTCTGGTTGCCCTGTTCCCCGGTCTGCCCTCCCCTCCGTCGACCCATTCCCCTCCCATCCCCCTTTCCCTTCCTCTCTCCCCTCTTCCCTTCCCATCCACCCTCCCTAAGAAGTCAAGCAATTCAACATGGGCCCCATGCATATCATTATGTATAACCCTTCCACAATACTCATGTTGTGAAAGACTAACTATATTTTGCTTCTTCCTAACCTATCCCCCTTTATTGAATTTTCTCCCTTG
>CM053622.1:139659483-139672899 GCA_028646595.1 Phalanger gymnotis
GGAACAGGGCAACCAGAATGTACGCCATCTTGGAGTGGGGGGGGAGGAAATGGGGAGAAAATTTGTAATTCAAACGCCTGTGAAAATCAATGCTGAAAACCAAACATGTCAAAAATAAATTTTAAAAAAAAAAAAGAATTATACAAATAAAAAAAAAAAGACTCTCCTAGGAAGAGAGATAATTACACGTGACCTGACTAGAACGAAGAGATGGCACATGTAAGGATGCATAGTGTTCCTGTTCAACGCTTCAACTCCAGTGATCAGAAGAAGAGCAGGTAATTCTTATTTTTTCCTTCTCTTCTTTTGTACTAGTAAAGGAGTAGGCAATAATACTTCCCCTCACTTTCCCTCTGATTCTGCGGAGAAAAGAGAGCTACGTGGATTCACATCAAGTGTTAACTAGATAATAAAGTAAAGCCACATGAAAGAATGTGTGTGTATGTCTTTGGAATGGGTATGTGTCTTTGGGGTTACTCTTAAAAATTATGTCCCCAACTTATTTATTGAAGTAATTTCTGCTATGAATGTTGTTGCTGAGTAGTTTTCAGTCACATCTGACTCTTCAAAATCCCATTTGGGGTTTTCTTGCCAAAGATACAGGACTGGCTTGCCATTTCCTTCTGCAGATCATTTTACAGATAAGGAAACTGAGGTAAACAGGGTTAAGTGACTTGCCCAGGGTCACACAGCTAGTAAGTGTCTGATGCCAGATTTGAACTCAAGAAGATGAGTCTTCCTGACTCCAGGCACTGCACCACCTGGTTACACTTACTGTCAATGCATTTCCACATTTGTACTAAGCTCAAAATATTTCCTAGTGCCCGTATATAATTGCAAGTTGTAATTAATTATATCTTGCCTCTCTTAATCACAATTGTTCCTTTTGTTACATATAGGATGAAGAGGGGGGAGGAGAAAATCAACAAGCATTTATTAAATGCTTACTCTGTGCCAGGTGCTGAGAATACAAAGACAAAAATGAAATATTTCATGCCTGTGAAATGCTTAAATTTTATCAGGGAGACTGCGTGCACGCGCACGCGCACACACACACACATAAGGGGAAGGGGGATGGAAGAGCATTCATTAAATACCTTCTATATGCCAGACACTATGCTAAGCATGCTACAGATACTGTTTTAATTATCTCCACAATAATTCTGGAAGATAAGTGTATTGTGATCCCAATTTTGCAATAGGCAGACAAAGATTAAATAACTTGCCCAGGGACACATACCTAGTAAGTATCTAAGAACACATCTGAACTCAGATCTTCCTGACTCCACACTGAGTTCTCTATCCACCATGCCTCATACGTGAACATGTGTGTTATACTTAGAGGCATATCAATGAATGAGGAGCTTATATTGTGCTCTAAAAATTATGAAGGAAGACCCAACTCAAGATCACCCCCAGAGACTTGATCTTTAGCATCTCCATCTCTTCTAACAACATAAAGAAGAAATTAAGTACATGAATCAAAAGACCAGGAATCCAAAAGAATATCTTGTCTCTACTTCCTAAGAAGGGGACAGTAATGGCTAGGTTAGCAAAAGTATGACTGGCTTTTAAGAAGGGAACAATACACATGAAGAGTTGAACACAACTGAAAAGGCTTAAAGAAAAAAAGAGCCCCTCATGAGGAAGGGGACTGATGGAAAGTGCAGTTTTTCCCAGTTGGAAAAAAAGGGATTGAATAGTCATAGAAGGCTAAAAGCTTGGGAGTGGGAGAAGCCTTGGGAATGTTGTCCTATGCCAGCACTAGGGGCCAGCTCACTGCAAGTGAAGGGCTCTACTATGTCAAACTGCATGTAATCATAAGCAGTTGGACTCTTAGTCTGGATTACTTATACACTTAAAGAGTGATCTGTCTGGATGGAATTTTGTGGTTTCCATGATTGGTGCTACTACTATGACCTGAAAAATTTAGCCCCACTCTACTTCTTCTTCATCCCCTGACTAATAATTATCTCCTGGTAAATGGCATTGATTACCCTTGGGAGTTTCTTGTTCTCTTTAAATTTTGTTTACTTGCTATACTTAACTTTTGTAATGTCTTTTGTCTCTAGAGAAAGCAGATAAGTTATTGCTTTGTTGGGTTTTTTTGTAGCATTCTAAACAAGTGTTCGCTATCAAAGAGTAAATTTGAAAAGGAAAACTTAACTATGAGCCTATGAAGAAGAGCGCTCTCTCTCTCTCTCTCTCTCTCTCTCTCTCTCTCTCTCTCTCTCTCTCTCTCTCTCTTTCTCTCTCTCTCTCTCTCTCTCCCCTCTACTCCTCTTGTTTTCCTTCTATCTTTTTCCTTCTCCTCCTCTCCCCAAAGAGGAGTTTTACAAAGAAGGGAATCTAAAAGGCACAGGTCAGCAGAGATTGCATGAAGTACAGCCAGTGCAAAAGCACACAGATGGGAGATGGATTACCTGTATAAGTAGATAAATTTAGCTAAACTGTGCAGAAAGGGGATAATTGATCTCATTAACATATTCTAAAGTTAGAAAAGTATTGTAGGTAATTTGTGAAAGGTTTTAAAAACCCAAAAGAGGAATTAATATTTTTTCCTAGAAGTAATAGGGAGCCATTGGAGTTTATCAAATAAGGGAGTAACATGGTCAAACCTGCACCACAGGAAAATTACTTTGGCCACTATGCAGTGGATGGTTAGAAGAAGAAAGAGTCTTAAAGAAAGGAAACCAATTAGAAGAATATTATAATCATCCAGCCAAGAAGTTTTAAGGGCCTGAACTAGATTGTTAGCCATGTATGAAGATAAAAGGGATGAATCAAAGATTTGTAGAGATAGATGCAACAAGATTTTATAACTGATTGGATAAAAGAGCAAATGAGAAGTCAAGGATAATGTCTGTGTCACTGGGTAACTGAAAGGGTGGTAGTGCCCTCCACAGAAATAAAAAAGTTCAGAAGAAAGATGAGTTTGGGGAAAAGCATGATGAGTTCAATTTAGGACATGGTGAGTTTGAGATGTCTGTGGATTTCCAGTCTGAAATATCAAATAATCTAATTGCAACCAGAAAAGACCTAATGTAAGAAAAACATTTAATGTAATATTGCTCACTTGGGCCAGCCAATCTTAGTAGAGGAGTTATAAATTTAACAGTAGGGAAAAAAGGAAAGGATGAAATTAGTCTTTTACTAAGTCTCCAGGCAACATTTTCTCAGTTAAGAATTGATGATGTTAGAAGAAACTATTAGACTTTGACAGTTCATAAGCCCCAATGTTATAAATATCTGTTCTAGTAATATAAAAAAGATAAAATGATGAGCCCCTCATTTAAAGAGCCCTAAATCAGAGTTACTAAGGGCAAGAAAAGTAATAACCAGCCTAAGCTTAAGTCCATGCCATTAAATATACAGATAAGTCAGAGTAAGCCAATGAACACAGAAGTATGTAGTACTTTCTTAACAACCATCATGTCAGCCCTACCACATTTTAAAATAAAATGTTTAATTTTTAGTATCAGGTTTGGCCAATTCCATTCAATTTAGTGAGCATTTATTCATTACCTGCTATATGCTGGGAACTGTCCTGACTTCAAGAAGGTTAATGAGAATTTGGAAAATAGGATGGAAACAAAAACACGTATATATATAAATAAGCCACGAAAATGGACCTTCAACTGAATTTATTTAGTGTCTTATCAAGATAGCCAAAAACATGGAGCAGGCACAAAGCCCCACACGTGCCTCATGATTCATCAATGACTTGAACAAACTTTCTTGACAGATGTTGACAATGGTTAATGCTACTTAAAGGCATTTACATGGGATATATACATAGATATACACACAAATAGACATACACAGTATGTATATGTATATATACACATACATACACAAATATAAGCACACATACATGTTTTTGTGTGTGATACATACATATATGTGTGTGCATGTTATATATCTATATAGTATATATATGTATATATATATATACATATATATATACACACACATATCACTAACTTCCAATACAAACAGTCATTACTAAAATAAGGTTGAATTTGCTACGTTTAATCTTCTGAATATCACTCTAGTTGGGCACTCATGATCTGTTTCCCATCTTCCTTTCTAGGCTCATTGCACATTATTGCTTTCCTCATATTCTGAGAGATTGCCACCTTGGTACTCAAGAAGACAAAGGAGTTCTTCATGTTTTACAGTACCTGATACACTATCTCCCATTTGTACAAGCTGCTCCCTCACACACACACACACACACACACTCTAGAATTTTTGTTTTTAATGTACTTATCTCTGAGCCTTTTCAATGGCTGTCACCTATGCTGGGAATACAGTCCCTTCTCACCTCTTCCTCCAGGAGCCAACTCAAGTACCCCCTGCACTGAAGTCTTTTTAGCAGGTGGAGTATTGGTATTTCTGGTTTGTTCCAAAGGATCTCTCACCTTCTTGTGTTACCAGGACACAAAGGTGTACTACTCAATTTGTTACTCAATTTGTGTCAGATGTATCCCCATAACATAGGGTCAGCCTGCAATTCCACAAACCCTAGTCTATTTGTTCACTCTCAGGAAGTTACATGCGACTGACTGAGCTGCCCCCCCACACACACACACTTAGCAGTGTCACCAGATTTTGATTCATCACCATTTCAGGGTTCCTGAGACCTTCACAGATGCTCTAAGGGTCTTAGGATGTATGCTCCTCCCTTTTGCCATTCCCTCTCACTCGCGGTATGGACAAGAACACTTCACCAGGGGCACACCTTTTCTCCAATGTGTTTCAATACCTTTTAACTAATGAATTCTTAATGTATGTTTTATGTCCCTAAGCTCCTTATGAAAAAAATACATTCCTGAAACTGAATCTCAGCCAAAAGAACTGTTTTCTCCTATAACATCCTTTTACATGTACCACATATTTCCCCTATGGGAGAGCCTTTAAAATATTATAAAACTTAATTTACAGACATGGAGAAAGATTTATAAAGATATATAACAATGTAGAAAATATGTTAATGTAGAAAATGTTAATAGCAATTTTTAAAAATCCACAGTAAATTATCTTAGAAGTATTAAAGCTAAAAATTACTCTATTTAATATCTTGCTCAAAGCCCTTCTTTAAGATCTTCTCTTAAAGGTGTATTTGAAAATTGACTTTAACATGGCACCTTAAGGTTAACAAAGCTCTTAACATTCATAATCTCAATCAATCTTTACAATTCTGAGGTCAGTGCAGTTAAAAATATTTACATAGAAATGGCTTTATTCTCTAGATCTTCTTTTCTAACTGAAATTTTTGTAGTTATATCATAGTGAATTCTGGAAATGATCCTTCCCCCTTCCCACCCTACTACCCCAATGCCCAAATCCTTTACTGTAACAAAGAAAAAGAGTTAGAAATTTTTGGAGAATGACTGAATCTGACAATGCATACAACATTCTGACCTAGTGGTTCTCCACCTTGAAGATGGGTGCTTCCTTTCCAGAACTTAAGATCAAGGCAGAAAGAATTAAGTTAAACAAACCAAGTTTACTTAGTGAGCAGTTTTTGATCTGAGAGCTCCAACTCTTAAATTTTATTTTAAAATAGAAAATTCCCTTAAATGATAAGAATAGCAAATGTATTTTAATTAAAACTGGTTATCTGGAGAAAAATAGATAATTTTATAATCCTCATTTTACAGATGAGAAAATTGAAACTGAGAGAGACCAAGTGATTTTCCAAGGGTCACACAGCTCTTCAGTGGAATGAACTGACTCCATATCCTGACTCCATAGCTTGCTCTCTAGTTACTATATCATGCTACCTCTCAAATAGGGGTTACTCAAAGGCAGAAAGAGTGGTGTGCCAATTCAGATTTCATTAAGAAATGGTTTAGGCATTCAGTCCATAAACATTTAATAAGAGCTTACGATATGCTGGGTACAGTGCTATGCACTAGGGACACACCCACACCCACACCCACACAAAAGGCAAAAGACAGTCCCTGCTCTCAAGGAGCTCAAAATCTAATGGAAGAGACAACATGCAACGAGGTACAAAAAGGATAATAAAAACATGCTCGTATTCTTCTCTCATATTGTTTCATTATGTTCCGAGTTTACCGCATACCGAACAGTTCGTTGAACAGTAAAACAAAAAAAAAATCAGTCAACATATAGATATCTTAAAGTATCTAAATGTTTGACCTTTGGACAAACCATCTGGATCTGAGATATGAATTTTCACTCAATCCATATGTTCTGGTATCACGAAGATATAATTATATCCCTCTCACCCCACCCCCCTCCAACAGCAACAATAAAAATAGGACAGGGTAAGAAATGGATTTTTAACCAAATGGCTAGTACTATTTCTTCCACAGTTATGGCCCTACTCTCCATGTCTTTTTTTAAATGGACACTTTTTGTGTTTATACCAGTCAGTTCTGGAAATTGTCCTCTTCTCTACCCTCCCCAACACCCATAATGAATCCTTTCCTGTAATGAAGAAAAACAATTAAACAAAAACACTTCAGAGAGCGACTACATCTGACTACATATACAAGTCTGATCTATTAGCTCTCCACCTCTGTCCTAAGGAGAGAGCCTCCTTCCCAGATCTTAAGATCAAGACCGAAAGAATTAAGTTATACAAGCTGATTTTACTTAATTAGTAAGCAGTTTCTGACTTGTGGATCCCAACTCTAAAATTATCTTTTCAAAAACAAAATTAGAAAATTCCTTTAAATGATAAGAATGACAAATACATGTGACTCCTCCAGCCAAAGAAATAAATCTTTTTTTCCCTCTAAACCCATAAATTGGCGTGATTGCTCTCTGAGAACACAGATGTCAAGGCAAAAACAGTATCCTCCCCAATCTATGCCTGCTTTAAAACCCTTCCTAATCACACAATCATAGTATTAGAAAGGACCTCAGAGGCCCTCTTATCCTCCCCCCACCCCTCATTTTACAAGGAAGAAACATGAGGCCCAGGGCATTTAAGTGATTTGTCCAAGGCCACACAGGTAGTAAATGTCAGTGGTAGGATTCAAACCTGTATCCTCTGATTCTAGTGACCTTTCTCTTGGACTTGGCTGAAACATCAATCCTCTCATTAACTTCTGGCCTGTCCTCTCCAGGCTGTCTGAACTCTCCCCAAAATGTACCCCAAGAGGACTTTCGCCGTATCTCCACTTTCACAGTCGGTCATGCATGTAGCTGTCTACTTCTTCCATTTGTCTTCCTACCTCATGAATACCTCTTTGCTTCTCTATTTTTTGAGAGCAATGAGCAAGGACCATGTATCATTCACCTTTGTATCTCTTACAATGCCAACTAAAGTGTGTTACATAGAATGCACAGTCAAAGAATGAGACTGGCTTTAATAAACTCCTCAATGGCAAGTTAACTCCATTATTTTATAGCCACAGTCATATATTCAGAGATCTCTTGAAAATAGGTGGGCTGCAGGTGCAATTAAAAAGAAGATGCAATCCTTGACTAACTATTAAATGCTATTTCACTATGAAATAAGTCTGGAGGGATATTAAGTCTCAGGATGAGGAGGGGTTTGTTGTTGTTTTTATCTTCGAGGGAACAGAGTATCATGGAAAGCTTTTAATAAGAAAACAAAGTGATTAGTTATGTGCTTAAGGAAATTTGTATTCTATGGAAGGCAGACTGAGATTTGAGGCCAAAAGATGTAGTATGACAACAATACAGGCGACGGATGACAAGGGCTTGCTTTAGGGCGGTAGTCATATAAGTGGCAAGAAGGGAATTGATACAAAAGAAGTTGTGACGGTAAAATTAACAAAACATGGTAACTGAGGGATATCGAAGATGAGGGAGAGGGAGGCATTTTGTGGTCCTAAACTCCTTGGAGTTTGCAACTGCAAGGTTCCAAACTTGGGTGGCAAGAAGGATGAATGTGACTTTCAGAAAAATATGGAAATTGGGAAGGAGAGAGAGTTTGGAGGAAAAGAAAATGAATTCTGTTTGGACATATTGAGTTTAGGATGCTTGTAGGACCTCAAGTCAGAAGTGCGCGATAGACATTTGGTGATACAGAACTAGACTTTAGGAGAGAGACAAGGCCTGGATATTTCAATCCAGGAGTTGGCCAAATCATGATAGTAATAGCAAGAATTTAGATAGTGCTTTGAGGTTTACAAAATGCTTTATTTATTATTCAAT
The DNA here is from genome assembly GCA_028646595.1 of Phalanger gymnotis. Classification (NCBI taxonomy): domain Eukaryota; kingdom Metazoa; phylum Chordata; class Mammalia; order Diprotodontia; family Phalangeridae; genus Phalanger; species Phalanger gymnotis. The sequence goes on from CM053622.1 coordinate 139,667,647, forward strand.
TTGATCCTCTAAATACCCCCCGTAAGGCAGGTACTATTTTTACCCCTGTTTTATTCACGAGGAAACAAAGGCCGGGAGAAGTTAAATTACTTGGCCAGGCTCAGGTCACAGCACTCCGTAAGTGCATGGGCCGGGAGAGGAATTTAGATTTGGCCAGTTTTAAGTCTAGTATTCCACCCTGCCTATCCCCATAGAGGTGAGAGTCGAACCCATGATCATGAAATCACTGAGAGCACATAGAAGTAGAGAAAGAAGGGGTCTTTGGGACTAAGGATCATCTGAGATGGAACAGCTGGACTGGTAAGAGAGGAAAGAGAGGACACAAAGAAGTGTCACAAAAACACAGAGGAGAGAGTATGCACAGGATAACAGAGCTCAAATGCTATAAAAAGGTCAAGACCATGAGAACTAAAAAGGGATAATCAGATATGGCAATGAAGAGATTATTGGTAACCCTACAGAGAACGGTTTAGAGATCTGCAGCCAGGTTGCAAAGGGCCGAGGGTGGGGCGGGGGGTATGGGAGTGGATATGACAAGTTTAGCTAGCTTTTTTTTTCTAGGAGTTTGGCTGAAAAGGGAAGTGAAACGCGGGATTAGGGTTTGATGGGATTGTAGGGTTTGTTGAAGATTTCTAAGAACAGCTAAACTTGGCTAGGCATATGGGCAGCAGGGAAAGAGAGAATGAAAATTAGAGGAGGACAATGACTAGGCATGGGCAATTTGCCGGAGGAGATGGGAAGTGGATCAAGGATATAAGAAGAAAGATTCACCTTAGTAAGAAACAAACCATCATATCATTGGAGATTGAAACAAAGAAAGAGAGTGGGAGATGATGTCAATGGGTTTTGAGATGTAGAATGGACATAGGAGGGGGGAAGGATCCTACAATAAATATCCTAGAAAAGATGTATTCCCAACATATGAAGAGCTTTAGGACATTAACTTCCAGGTTAGGCCAAACTTTTTGACTCCCTTACTGGCCACAATTGCCCATGGGTACAGAGTGTGTAGCTAAGTGGTAAAGTAGACCAAATACTAGATTTAGATTCAGGAAAAAAAGAAAAAAAAAACTTGAGTTCAGTGTCCTGCCTTAGACACTAAAATCCATGTGACCCTGGGCAAGTCACTCAGCTTCTCCCCATTGGTAAAATGAGGGGGATAGCCCCAAGATTTCTTCCAGCTCTAAATCCAGGCTTCTATGAATCACTGCATACTAGACTTCTTGGTTTCTTAGAAATGAAGCAACAGAGCAGTTCTTTCTGTACTTATTGATTGATTCACAATGGTCCCATGACTGCACACATACCAGAAAGAGAGAGAAGAGTGCAATGCCCCAGGGCCGTACCAAAGTTGCTGGAATATGCATTTTAACTACATATGTTTGCAGTCATAAAAAAAAATGACCACCCCAGAACGAAAGGAACAAGGGAAACCCCAGGGCATTGTCTGGATAAGACTACAGCTTGCAGCACAAAGCTCAACTCATAAGAAGATGCTTGGAGGACAGCATGGGGAACGGGTGGAGGCTCACCAAAAACATCATTAGAATACAATAGAAAATCTGGCTGGTGGAGAATGCAACTATAATGAGTGTCATGTGGGGAATCATCAATGTGGATGATTTATCATAAAAGACGAAATTCTCTTGTTGCATTTCTATGATGCCTGTCACAGGCACGTAAGACATGGACCCACACACATCTATCACTTGTTTGTTATGGTATTAACTTTTTGTTTGTTTCTGGAAATGCTTAAAATAAAAAGCTAAGTTAATATAAGTCCCAGATAACATAAACTACAGGAGTTAAATGCTTATATTGGGAATCACTGCCATTCAAATTTGATCAAAAAAAGGCAAATATTCAGCCATCCTTGCCTGGATCTATCTATATATACAACCAATTCACCATTTTAAACTCACTGACAGTTTGAACAAATAATTCATTTGAATAATTTTTGGCTTAATTACTTATTTAGAATGACCCCTCTACATAGTTTAAAAGGTCAGAAAAATTTAGCAACGATTGTTCTAGGAACATGAAAAATATGTCTTCTATGAATTAAGAGCTGAGTTTGAATTAATCAAAGGATTAAGTGTATACCCATGCTATAATATACTTACTACCTTTTTAAAGAAATTTTTCCAAATCACTATTTCCAAATATATTACATTTGGGGAAAAAATAGATCATGTTATATGATACACTTCCTTTAATACTGTTCAATTGGAATTGCCCATTCTCTATTGTGAGTTCATATCTTAACAAGGTTTGCAAATGAGCAAATAAATCAACACAATAATAGCTGTAATGATATGTAAAACAGACAGTTGTTAACCTTGGGAATTGTGGGGTTCTTTTCTAGCTGTTCAATGCTAAAGCCCCAGACCTAGTCTTCACCCAAAGAAGCAAGAAGCAGTCTCTTTCCTTCCTACCATTGTTGGACTCCATCACAAAAGAAAACCAAAAAGAATCTCAACCATTATTCCCCATTCTTCTTTCCCTACCCTTAGAGAAAAAGCATTAGATCTCCCATTGCAGTAAAATTTCAATTAATGTAAAATAATTAAGCACACCACTAACATTAATGAATCTGACTAATTAGAAACTCAAGAAAATAACATTATTTTCCTTGAATTCCACTGTTTGGGGGAAAGGAGACTCATAAGCACAGACTAATATTTAGGATTTAGTTTAAAAAAAAAACCTTCCCAGAAAACTTTCTAAGGTCACAATTCAGTCTTCTATCTGCTCCCTCATCATCACTGAGATTTGCGATGACCCTCAATGAAATCAATCAACAAGCATTTTTTAAGATACTCAGGATACAAATACAAAAGTAAGTCCATTCCTGCCCCCAAAGAGCTTACCTCCACAGCACAGAAACAAATAAGGAAATATTAAGTGGTATAGAAAGTAATTTCAAGAGGGAGAGGAAACCAACCAGTAACTAGGACAATGAATTCATGTTTACTATATTTTTTTACTAAGAAAGAAAAAGGGCATTAATATAATTTTAAAAAACCCTTTTCATCAAAGCTTAAAAGAGAAATGGTCCTCTATTTAACTTCAGCTAAAAATTCAGTCAGAAAACTCCTCTCCCTCTAAGCATCTACTTCCTAAGTAGATTAGTAAGTTTCACGGGGAGGGGAAGGAAATATACATTAAAATTAATTATTTTAAGGTCTTCCTTAATGAAATAATATTACTGAAATGCATAATTCATATTCTATTATGCCTAGAATAACATAGGTAAGTCCTGCTTCTGATACATACTGACTGTAACCCTAGAAAGTCATTTGACCTCTCAGTCTTTTAGGCAATTCTCTAAGACAAGTTTTCTTATCCAAGAGCTTCCACTATCAAGATCTAGTTTCTATTGCCTATTTTATTAACCATTATTCATCTGATACTATTTTTGTTTGCAGTGAGGTTATTGTCTCCTTCAGGACTGGGTATAAATCTTAGCAGAAAAAAGAAGTGACATTATAGTCAGCAAACATTAATACAATGGCATATTCCTTTGTAGGATGTATTATAATAGTTAATCCCATATGACATCTAGTTTATAGCTCATATCTAAGATTCTTAACTCTCAACATGTGATGCTAAGCCCACAAAACAAAAATCCTTTCAGGAAAGGGGGCAACATTTTTGGTATCATCTGCATTCAAGCTTTTAATAAAAGGATTTGTTCAGACCATTTCCCTGCTCTGTCAGAACAAAATGTCCCTCCTTAAATGTTTTTTTCTCTCCTTTTTTTAAAAAATGGGATATTATGTTTCTGTGTCTTGAGAATCTTATCTTTAAAAAGAAGGCCTATTTGGAAGGATATGCTCAGTTGATTCAAATTAGCAATACTTGGGACACAGTTCAGAAACATGGATTATGCCAAAGATAAACCTATTATTTGTAAGGTCTTTATTTACAAAAATATTTAGTGGATGTAAATAAGTCAAAAAATGCATCTAAGTCTCAGGACTCTGAGTTAGAAGGAACATCAGAGATTATCTAGTCCAACTCCTACCTGAAACATTCATCGCACCTAAATCATCTCTAATACATGACTGGTCATCCAGACTCCATGAAAATAAGTCTGAAAATGGTAGTAGTTCACTGCCCTCAAAGCAGCCTGTTTCACTTTTGAATAGCTTAAGCAGCTAGAGATTGTTTCCCCCCTTAAATTGTCCCTATAACTCTAACCTTAAAATCTGCTTTCCATTGCTGCTACATTCTAGTTTCTAGGCCCAAAAAGAACAACTCTAATCTCATGACTACATAATAGTGTATCGAATATTTGAAGGAGCAATCAGATCTCCCATCCTGAAATTCTCTTCTCCAAGATAAATAGATGCAGGTCTTTTAAAATATCCACATATGGCAACACAATTTATTTTTTTAAAAAATAGTTAATTGTGTTTAATGATCAATCCGATTGACCATTGCCCATCAACCTACATCAATTTAAAGATGATCAATATGGCAAGGCATATTTGTCTAAATAAAACATATTCTTAAGAATAAGAGGAGAAAAAAACATTATTTTTCGGTCATTTGATTGCTTCTTTCAGAGACATTATAAATGAGCAAAAGATAGTATAAAACTAAAAGCAGTCCCTCAAAAGCAAGCAAAGATGATAACAAGGAAATTGGGATATGACAGACTCATAATACATAATGTCCAACCAGGGGTGGAGAACCTGCAGCCTCAAGGCCACATGTGGCCCGCAAAGTGCTCAAGTGCACCCTTAAATTGAATCCAAATCCCTTTTATAAAAGGATTTGTTCTGTGAAGTTTGGGGTCAGTCAAAGGGCTGCACTTGAGGACCTAGAGGGCCACATGGGGCCTCAAGGCTGAAGGTTCCCCACCCCTGGTCCAGCCCCTTAAACCAGCAGCTGCTGGTATCATGTATTGGCCATATGTGGAACGAGGGAAAAAGCATTGAATTCCGAGTCAGAATACCTAAGATAGAGTCCTGTCTCTGACCTGTACTAAATATACGACCTACAGCAATCCACTGAAGCCCTTTGAGGCTCTTTATCAACTCTAGCTCTTGTGCCCGTAAGGCAAAATGGGCTTAGTTTAACGCGTGTGCTTAAGGAGTTTGGCTTTTATTTATGGTGAAAGTACTTTCACCTGTTAAACGCTAAGCCCCAGGCCCAAAGCCCTATCAGGTGTGAAACCCCTGTGGGGGTAGATTAAAGACTTAAAAGGGGCCAATTCGGGAGCCAATGGGTCTCTGGACTCTGGTC
>CM053622.1:139672999-139705045 GCA_028646595.1 Phalanger gymnotis
ACTCCCAGGGCTACTATGAGCATGAACTGAGATAATTCAATTAAATTCATTTAATTAATGCAAACCACAATGCATCACATGAATATTATCTATTATTGATTTACTGTCATATTACAGGATCCTTAATTAATAATTGGAAAGGACCTTAAAGGTTGTCTAATCCAAGCTCTTCATTTTATAGATTAGGAAACCGAGGCCCCCTACATAGAATACATGCTTAATAAATATTTCTTTTTATTATTTTTTTTTACATTGCCAGGGAGATTAGAATGCTAGAGTTTTGCTTCTTTTAGGTGTTCAAATCCCTTCATAACCTGGCCCCTCCCTACCTTTCCAATTATCTTATACTTATTCACCCCTAGTGACAGGTGGCCTCCATGTCATGTCATTCCTCAAAGAAGACATGGTATATCCCAGCTCTGGGAATTTTCACAGGTTATCGCCCATGTCTGAAACTCTTACCCCTTCATCTCTACCTCCTGGCTTCGCCAACTTCCTTCAGATCCCAACTAAAATCCCGTCTTCTGCAAAAAGTCTTTCCTGGTCCTCATTGGATGTTTATTGCCAATTTGTCCTGTCTATATCTTGTTTGTACACAGTTGTTTGCATGGTGTTTTCCCAATTCATCTTTGAGAAGAGGAACTGGTTTTTGCCTTTCTTTGTACTCCAGTGCTTAGCACAGTACAATGCCTGTCACATTGTAATTGCTTACTAATTGCTTATTAAGTGACTGACCCTCTGATTGACCTGATCTTGACTAAGAATCTAGATCCTATCCTTCAAATGGATTGTGGAAAGTGGAAGTCTCAAGAGCATGCAGAGCTTGGAGGAAACATTCCATTTGGAAGTAGAGCTGTGGAACTTGATGTAGAAACTACAGGGACAGGGAGTGCCATTAATTTGTCAGTACCAGTCTCCAGACCTGAGACCATGTGGGCAGGTTTGCAGGAGGCATGTTGCGATAGATGCTACATCACTGAAACTTCTCTGAGATGCAGACCCCAAGGCAATGTTCCTTCCTTCACCCTCTCCCTTTAGGATTCCTGGCTCTCTTCTCCAGAGCCAGAGAAGAATCCGTTTGGTTTTTTCACATGTTGACTGTTCTTTGCTTAAACATTTATTTTGTCTCCTAATTCATTAATTGTGATAAATTTTTAACCACAGGCATTGCTAATCTCGATGTATTTATTGGGAATTCACTGGGGAGGAGGCAATTGTCAAACTGTGTACTAGGAAAAAGAAATTCTGAAGCTGATATATTTTTGCCAGTAATCTGCTGGCTGAGGGTTTATAGCTGAAAAAATACAATTGATTCATTTTTACAACATCCCAGGAGAGAGAAAATACTTATTCTGGGATCCTTCTAGGCAGTGAATGAGTCAGCAGGTTCTGGAGGGGGTGGGGAGAATAGGGTGGGTTGGAGGCTGCGACCAGCTGAACCAGTACTTACATTTTGTGTCATTTTTTGACCCAGACTAAATTTGAGGAAGATACAGAGGGGGAAATCCAAGGGATTATCTGGAAAGAAATTGTCACCCAAGGGAAGGCATAGTAGTCCAGACCCTCAGAAGATGAGAAGTGAATGTGAGTGACTGACCAACACAGCAGCACACAATAACATCCCTTTTGGAGATTATCTTTTCTTCTAAACTAGATTATAATGTCCTTTAGGCCAGGTACTCTGTTTTATTCATCCTTTTAACTTTTCTAGTGCCTAGCATATTTCCAGTGTTTACTGGTTCGGAGAATTATTTCACCTTCTTAATACTAGAGAAAATTCCATTGACAAATAATCATTAAGTATTTCTTTTGTACTAGGCTCTGGGGCATAAGCAGCAATGGAATGAAGGCTCCTGTGACTCCAAATTTACCAAGCAACAATCAAAAGGGAGAAATGAGTTGTCTTGGTATAGCTTTGTCAAATGTTGACACATGATGGCATCAGTTATGAGCTATCTACTTCTATGCTGAAAAAACCATTCCACCCATAACTTTCTATCTAAGTGATAATCAGATATCTGTACAAGGCAGTACAATCAACAAGACACTGATATTTCTGTGACTTTGTTGACTGATTCAATGATAGCCAGACTATAGTTGATTGATTCAATTAAAGTCATAGCCAAATTTTGGGTAGTCCTGGAACAATTCTTTAGACACACAGAAGTACATTTTCATTATAATCAGTTCCAGGAAAAGAAATTCACCCAGGATCATGCGGGCTCTGTGAAGGAGCTTCCCAATATCAGAGAAAGCAGTAAGGGGAGGGCATATTAAAAGGTTTTGTAGCTCCCCAAAGCTGAGGACCTTCAAAGTGGGAGGAGAAAGAATGAGAGAGAGAGAGAGAGAGAGAGAGAGAGAGAGAGAGAGAGAGAGAGAGAAGGATAGATAAATGGATGGATGGGGAAAGGCCTCTTGAAGGAAGTGACAGAGCAGAATTTTAATGCAGATAAGAATTCTAAGAGGCAGAGGTGAGGAAGGAGTGCATTCCACAATAAGGAAAAGCCTACACAAGGTCAGTCAATTAACTAGCATTTATTTAGTGCCTACTATGTACCAGACATTATGCTAAGCCCTGGAGATACAAAAGAATGCTCTCAAGGAGCTCCCAGTCAAATGGGAGAGACAATATGCAAATAACTATGTACAGACAAGATATATGGGATAAACTGAAGATAATCAACAGAGCAAAGACACTAGCATTAAGGGACACTGGAAAAGGCTTCTTGAAGAAAGTGGGTCTTTACTGAGATCTGAAGAAATCTAAGGAAACCAAGAAGTAGAGATAAGGCAGAAGGCATAGAGATGGGAGAAGGAATGCTAGGAACAAGGAACAACAAATAAGTTGGAACAGTACGGACAGGGGTAATGTCTAATAGGTCTAGAAAGGAAGGCTGGGGTCAGAGTAAAATGGGTTTCAAATACCAAACAGAGGATCTTGTTTACCTGTTGTTACCTTTTTGCATTTTAGAAAGATTGAGGCGAGGGGATGAGGAGAGGGCAGCCAAGATGGTGGATTAAAGGCAACGCAGCTGAACTCTCTCAACATTCCTCTCCAAACAACTTTAAAATAACTCTTCAAATCAAATTTTGGAGCAGCAGAGCCAACAAAAGGTCAGGCTAAAACATTTTTTCCAGGCTAAGAAAACTCAGCAGGAAAAGTCTATGACACTGGCGCAGAAGCCTGTCTGGACCCTCACACAGATGGTGGCAGCATCAGTAGCTTCAGGAGCTCTCAGCCCAGAGACACCAAGGGGGTCAGACAATTGGTCAGAAAGAAATTACAGGGGACCCTCTGCCTGGCACTGAGTAGAGCTAGCACGATTGGCAACTCTATTATCCATACACAGTTCTGGGCCAAAGTTGCAGGATGCAGTCACAACAGAGTAGAGGCCTTGGTCACAGTTGCAAGGCAAAAAGAGCATTAGCACTTCTGGCTGCAAGAGAAGAGGGGCCTTGATTGTAGTCCCAGGCCCAGAAGGAGCACTAGACTTTGTGGCTGAAGGAAAACAGAAGCCTTTCCTGAGTAAAGACCAGAGCACAGACCAGGAAAATAGTGACCATACCTCTCCCCAGACATATCACCTTGGAAGCACCAAAAACTTGTAGACTCCCAGAGCTAGCTCTGAAATCAGAGGCACAGAAAGGCCTGAAGCTTGGGATAATGCTTTCCCATCCCCACCTGAGTAAAGTCCAACTGTAATATAAAGTAAAAAAATAGTCTAGAAAAATGACAACAACAACAAAATGACCATAAAAAGCTACTACAGTGTCAGGGAAAACCAAGACATAAACTCCAAAGGAGACAATGTATGAGAGAGCTACAAACAAAGCCCCAAATAAAAATGCCAATTGGACCCAAGACCAACAAGAATTCCTGGAAGAGTTGAAGAATTAAAGAAAGAAGAGTAGTGGAGGAAAAATTAGGAAAAGAAATGAGAATGACACAAGAGAATTATTCAAAAGAAATAACAGTTTGATAAAAGAGGCACACACACACACACAAAAACTAAAAAGAACAATACCTTAAAAAACAAAATTGGCCTAATGGTAAAAGAGGCACAAAAATCCACTGAAGAAAATAATTCCTTAAAAACCAGAATTGGCCAAATGGAAAAAGAAATACAAAATTTCATTGAAAAATATAATTTCTTAAAAATTAGAATTGGGCAAGTGGAAACTAGTGACTCCATGAGACATCAAGAAACAATAAAACAAAGTCAAAAGGATGAAAAAATAAAAGAAAATGTGAAATATTTCATTGGAAAAACAATTTACTTGGAAAACAGATCAAGGGGAGATAATTTAAGCATTACTGGACTACTTGAAAGCCATAATCAAAGATAGAGCCTAGACATCATATTTCAAGAAATTATCAAGGGAAACTGCCTTGACATCTTAAATTCAACGGGTAAAATAGAAATTGCCAATCACCTCTTGAATGAAATGAAATGAAAATTCCCATGTATATTATAGCCAAATTCCAGAGTTCCCAGATCAAAGCAAAATATTTCAAGCAACCAGAAATTCAAATACTGTGGAGCCACAGGCAGGATCACACAAGATTTAGAAACTTCCACACTAAAGAAGTAGGGAGTTTGAAATAAGATATTCCAGAAGGCAAAAGAGCCAGGATTACAAACAAGAATAACCCACCCAGAACAACTGAACATAATCCTTCAGGGTGGAAATTATATTTATTGAAATATAGGACTTCCAAACATTCCTAACGAAAAGAGCAGAGTTGAAAAGAAATTCAGACATTTAAACACATGACTCAAGAGAAGCACAAAAAGGTAGACATGAAAGAGAAACCGTAAGGGTCTCAATAAACTGTTTACATTCCAATATGGGAAGATGATTATTGTAAATCATAAGAACTTTATAATTATTTGGGCAGTTTAAAGGAGTTCACATAGACAGAGGGCATGGAAGTAAATCAATTATGTTGGAATGATCTCCAAAAAATGAAAGAGTAAGAAAAAGGGATGCAATGGCAGAAGAAGGAAAGGAGAGGTTGAATGAGAAATTTTTTCCCACATAAAAGAAGGAAGAGCTCACATGCAAGCATGCAAGGAAGAGCTTTTACAGTTGGGGAGGAGGCAATGCTTAAACCTCATTCTCATTAGAATTGGTTCAAAGAGGTAAATATATATACATACTCAGTAACTTACCCAGTAGGGAAACAGGAGGGGAAGGAGGTAAAAGAAGGGGGGAGATAAAAGGGAGGATGTATTAAGGGAGGTGGCTGTCAGAAGCAAGAAAGACTTTTGGTGAAGAACAGGATAAAAAGAGTAATGGAAGGAAATACTCTGTTAGTAATCATAACTGTGAATGGGAATGGGATAAGCTCACCCCAAAAACAGAAGCAGATAACAGAAGGAATTAGAAACAAGAATCCAACTACATGTTGTTTACAAGAGATCCACTTGAAACAGAAAGACATAAACAGAGCTAAAATAAAGAGTTGGAGCAGAATCTAATATGCTTCAGCTGAAGTAAAAAAAAAGGCAGAGATAGCAACTGGGATCTCAGACAAAGCAAAATCAAAAACAGACCTAACTGAAAGGGATAATCAGGCAATTTCTATAATTGATGATAGACAGACAGACAGACATAGGTACATAGATGGATGGACGGAATGTTCTCATTCATTTTCAAAGAGCACCAATGACATCAAGGGTGATGTCTTGACTCGTGTGTGAATGGATTCAAGTGAGGCAGAGTTGTACACAGTCATCAGCCTCACTCTTTCTTCGAGAGTCATCAAAATCTAGCGGCAAGACAATGGCAAGATGACTGGCCTGAAATGCAGTGGATGACCTTGGCATCTATGATGTCTAACCAAGCCCTAAGCACTCCACAATGTCTGTTTCCATTGCCTTTATGGACATTGGAATAAATTGTTCTCATCTGCTCATTCCACTGAGAAAAATCTTCACATGCTTGGCGTAGACACCCTCCTAATCACTAAAGGGAGACTCAACCTGGTTTAAAGCCTGTCTGCTGAGACGGTTTACTGGGATGTAGCCACTGAGCACACCACAGCTTCTTGGAGCCACAGGAAAATTACATTTTGCAAAAAGATACCATAGACAATGAAGTAATATAAAAAAATTACAGCAAGTTTCTCTGATAAAGGCCTCATTTCTCTAATATATACTGAGCGTATAACTGAGTCAAATTTATAAAATAAGAGTCATTCTTCAATTGATAAATGATCAAGCAGAAAGTGTTCAAAAGAAGAAACCAAAGCTCTATACAGTCATGTGAAAAAATACTCCAAATCACTATTGATTAGAGAAAGGCAAATGAAAATAATTCTGAGGTACTACCTCACACCTATCAGAGATGACAAATGCTAGAGAGGATGAGGAAAAATACCCTAATGAACTGTTGGTGGAATAGGGAACCTATCCAATCATTTTGGAGAACAGTTTGGAACGAGCCCAAAGGACTGTAAAACTTTACCCAGCAATGAGATCTATATCCCAAAAAGATCAAAATAAAAGGATGTATATGTACAAAAATAGTTGTGAGTTCTTTTGTGGTAGCAAAGAATAAGAAATTGAGGAGATACTTATCAACTGGGGAGTGGTTGAATAAGTCGTAGCATATGAATGTGAAGGAATACTATCTTGCTATGGGAAATGACGAGGGGAGTGGTTTCATAAAAACACATCAAGACCTATATGAAATGATGCAAAGTGAAGCAAGAAGAACCAGGTGAGCATTAGGCACAGTAATAGCAATGGTGTACTGATGATCAGCTGTGAAAGACTTGGATACTCTAATCCATACAATGATCCAAGACAATTCCAAAGAACTCATGCTAGAAAAAATGCTATCTACTTTCAGAGAGAGAACTGATGAACTCTAAGTGCAAACTGAAGTAAAATTTTCTCATTTTATTTTTCTTGCTTTTTAAAAAACATTACTAACATGGATATACGTTTTATATGATTTTGCATATATAATTAATATCATACTGCTTGCCTTCTCAGTGAGTAGGAGAAGGGGTGAGGAGGGAAAGAATTTGGAACTCATAAGTCTCCTATGCCATTCTTCTGGAAAATATGAGAGAAACACAGGCTAGATGGTAGTACAGTTAGGTTAACTGGCTCTGGATGAATGGTAGAACTCAAAACATATTCATTAATAGTTTCATGTCAAGTTGGAAGGAGACGTCTTTGCCTCCCAGTGTCTCAACATTGAACTATGTCTCTAGGCAAAATAGGGATGATTGCTTATTAGGTGAATCATAGGGGGAATTTTTGTTCAGGTAGATGGACAATACATTCAAACTACCCTTCTTCAAAGTTTTTTTTTTCCTTAAAAATGTAGCATTTCAGTACTAGAAAACAATTTCGTTTCCCCTCCTTGAACCTCAAGGTCAACAAAGTCCCTTCCAGCTCTGAGACTGAACATCTCTCTTCCTAGTGAAGCCAATAAAGTTCTTCATGAAATAAATGATTATATCTAACATTGATACCACGTTGGGTCTGTGACATTCGACTTGCTGCATTTCTCATTATGTCTAACATAGAGCTATCGAGATCTAGTGCTGAAGCCCAATGGGAACTTTATCAGCTGAAAGAACACTTTCTTGAAAAATGCATCAGATTTTTTGTTGCTGTTGTTGTTTAACTTATATGAGTCTCAGTTTCCTTATCTGGACAATGAGGGAAATGGACTATAACATCCCTCCCAGTTCGAAAGTTCTGTGCCTTTCTGCCTGGAATGAAATGTTATTTGCTACTCGTGGGTTTATTTCCTGTATATGTTTCACTGTTTAAAGCAAAGACCAAACCTGACCCTGAATAAGAGATATGAGGATGCACTTCCTTCTATTCTTTGAAGTAGGGGACTAAGATTGTAGAACATTGAATAAACTAACTGACTCAGTTGATGTGCTGATTTGGTTTGCTGGACTGCTTTTTTCTGTCTTTTTTATTCTTTTTTATAAGGAATAATGGTTCTCTGAGCGGGTAAGGGGGAGAGTTATTTTGAGGAATAAAAGAGATGTAAAGGCAAGAAATATCAATACTATTTTAAAAAGCAAAGATTAAAATCATATTTTGCTTAAATTAAAAAGAAAAAAAAGATATGAACCACAAGCCATCAAGATCACCTCCCCAAAAGAGTTAACACAAATAATATGTAAAGAAAACATTCAAATAAGTCTCATCCCCAGAGTCTCTCTTTCCATCGGCACAAACAAAACCCAAAGGGGAAAAAAGACAACATTCCATTTATTAAGAAAGCTTCCATCCCAACATTCTGATCAGTAAATGCAACCCACATTGGGAATAAATCCATTGGCTGCCCCTGCAGGGGACAATTTAAGCCCAAGACCCAAATGTGAGCTGGTGAAAGCATGGTATAAGTTAAAAGGCCAGAGGCAGAAAGGGTATATGAAACCTTTTTGGAGAAAACTTGCAACTCAGCATTCCAAGGCCCTGGTGGCATCCAGCCATCCCTTGTTTAGAAAAATGAGTTTAAGTTGAATTACTTGAATACTGAATTTTGTGGTGATGCATTTTTTCAGTGACTTGTGGGGGTTGGAAGGAGACTAGCCCAAGATGGTTGAGTTGCAAAAATATTTGCTCTCTGATATAGAATACTAGGGTAACCTTTGTTACAAATTCCCATATAATTGTTCCATGTCCGAAATGGACCTGCCACATTGTCTGTTCCCCACATCACTGATTGAATCAAGCTGGACCTCAGCAATTCCTCCTCCCCACCCCCATCATTTACTCCAGCCATTTTTTTCAGGGTATACTGTGATGCACAAGAGGAATGTCACAATATCTACACAGAAAATGTGGGATTTAATAAATCACTAAAGCACGTTCTTTATTCCAAAATCCCAAAGGTCTTATGTCTTCAAAGGAGATTTGTTCTCCACATAGAAATCTCATTTGTACATATTTAATTGTGATCTCATTCTCTATAAAAGAAAATGTTTCATTGGCTCAGCTTCTCTTTTGACATTTCTATCCCACTTTATTAACATTCTTGGTTCCTACTTTTCAGCCTTAAGGGGTGTCCAAACCAGAAAAGTGCTTGTAGTTAAGTATGTGTATATTAGGGGTGGAGGAGAGGATTGGAGGGAAGGGAAGGTTAGAGGGGGGTGGAAATGAAATTGTTTTCCAGTACTGAAATGCTACATTTTTAAGGAAAAAAAAACTTCGAAGAAGGGTACTTTGAATGTATTGCCAAAGTTGTCTTTTGCTCTTTGGTCTGACGTGTAGAACTGCACATAATTATGTACTACAGTATGCATATAAAACTGATGTCATGGCAACCAGCTCTGCCAAATTCATTGTATACTGCTGCTGACTGAGATACTGGCGCCATCTCAAAGAAATCCACATGTGCTAATATGCACTAGGAATTTTTGAAATTTTTATAGTGCCTTTCAGGGAAAACATCCTTTCCAATAAAGTAATACTTCATCATTTCTCAATGATATTTTGAAACAAATATTCTAAAAGGTAAATTTTTCCCCTATTTTGGGGGGTGTACTAAAGTATGAGGCAAGTCTTTTATTCTATAAGGAAATCAAGGACATGTGAATTTAATGTAAAAGCAGAATCCTCAAGACAAAAGTATTTTCTTTGTGCCTCTAATAGTGACATTCATTCTATTCCATGTATTTATTATTACAGGATACAGTTTATGAGACTGGTGTGTACTGAGGTTTCTCTTATGCCCAATAGATGGCAATATTCTTTTAAACTGCAAACCTATACAAAAAACAATTATGTAGGATTTTCCAGTGCAACCTAGAGATCAAGATTGTGCAGGTTCACTCTCCAGTGTAATCTCTCTCTCTCTCTCCATCTCTGTCTCTCTCCACATACCAGAAAAGGAATCCTCACTACCAGACAGCTGAGAAGCAAACATCCATGCAGACTTTGCTCCAGTGAGGGGGACCTTATTCATTTATTACCTCTGAAGGTTTTTCATTCCTATCCTGTACAGTTCTAGTTGTTTTGTTTTTCCTGACATTAAGCCTTAATTTACCTCTTTGAAATTTCTGTTCTTCATTTTTTCCTTTGGCACCAAACAAATTAAGTCTATGCCTCTTCCACACAAAACTTCTCCAGAAACTTAATGGCAATCATGTCTCTTCTGAATAAACATCTTCAGTTCCTTCAACTGATCTTGATATGACATAGACTCAATATCTTTCCCATTCTGGTTGCCTTTCTTTGGATTTTTTCCAGTCATTCCTAAACTATGATTCCTAATAGAGAATACAATATACCAAAGGTGATTTGATTAGAGCAAAACTGTATCATCTGCTTCCTCCTGTAAACTATGACTTCCAGGGAAAATGCAAACTAAGATAATTAGTGTTTTTGGATGCCAAACCACACTATTGACTTATATTGAGCTTGCAGTCCACTAAAACCCCCAGATCTTTTTCAAGAAAAATGCTCTTTAACCATGATTGGCCCATCTTGAACTTGTAGAGCTGTAGAAGCTATGTAAGCTTTATCTGTACCATTTCCCTGATCTACCAGTTTAGCAGCCCTGCCAAAGAAGGAAATACTATTTATCCTGTGAGGCCCAGTTCAGGAACCAGCTTCTTTATAAGGTCTCCCCTCATGCCCTAGTTGAAAGCAGTTGTTTCTCTTTGAACTTCATATCATTTTGTATCTTTCCTAAACACACATTCTAATTTTTTAATAGTTAATTGTGCACACAGTTAATCTCCTCTAATAGATAGATTTTTAAAATGCAGTGACCACAAAGAGCTATCACTGCTTCAGCAGGGGCAGATCACACCAAATAAATCCACCTTACTCCCCGGCACATATTCTTTTGATCCAGTGACAGCGGACTCCTGGCTGTTCCACAAACAAATCACTCTATTTCTTGGCTCCAGGTATTTTCTTTGGCTATCTGCCATGCCTTAAACACTTTTCTTTCCTGTGCTCCACCTGTTGACCTCTCTGGCTTCCTTTAAGACCTAACTAAAATCTCATCTTTTACTAGAAGTCTTTCTTAACCTCTCTTAATTCCTTGTCCCTTCCCTCTGTTAGTAATTTCCTATTTATCTCATACATATATATATGTGTGTTTGTGTGTGTGTACATATATATATATGCACATGTATATATAGATAAATATGTAGATTATATATATATACATATATATATGATTTGACTTGTACATATGTGTTTAATTGTTTGACTGTAAGCTCCCTGAGGGCAGGGATTGTCTTTTTCCTCTTTTTGTATCCCCATTGCTTAGAATAGTGCCCAGGACATAGTAGGTGCTTAATAAACATTTATTGATTGATTATTATTTCCTTAATAACACTTAATAAACATATATTGAGTGACTATTTTAAAAAAGTAAAGATGAGAGAAAAGAAATCTTAGAGATAGTAAGATAGCAAAGGTAGAACAAATTTAAAGCTGCGCAAATAGTCCAGTTTTTCTGGAATGCTGTGAAATAAGTTAGAAAAGTTAGGTTTGAGATGAATTGCAGAGGGCCTAGAATGCCAAGAATAATACTCATATTTAATGCTATATACAATTAGAAGACATTGAAGGTTTTTGAGAAAAGGGTTGGTGTAGTCTGAGTTACGCATTAAGAAGACTGCTCTGGTAGCTTTGAACGGGGGGGACAATGGTAGTAGAAAACCACTTGAGATATCTTTGCCGTAGTCCAATTGAAAGGTAATAAGGTTTTGCTCAGGTACCTTAATCCCATGCTGGGATCTATTCTCACTTCCCCTAGGTAAGTGATCCAGAGGCAACTTCAGGCTTTTGTTTCTAGCACTGATTACTCTAAAACTGATTATACTAATGAGTACATTCCAACTGCCCCATAGTAAACCATGCACAGTATGGTATTCCATGGTTAAGTATAACTCTTAGGAAACCACATGTTTTTGACTAAGCAATGACCTCATCCACCAACATGCCAGGAAACAACGTTTTACTGTATTAACCTCAAAACAGACAGGAGCTGGGTACATGTATAAATGAGCCAAAGTGCTATACTCTCATAAACAAAGAACTTCCTTTCTCAATATCTTACCATCACAATGTATAGTGAAAACCACCCCAATTAAAAGTAATATGAATTCAGTTTGGAGCCAGCCCTCAAATCTCTAATTCTACCATCATTTTATTACAGGACCTTGGTCACTAAATGATGCTAAGTAGGTGCAATGGGAAAATTTAGCCTAAAGAAAAGACCAGGATGAGGGGAGAAGCTGCTAACACTCTTCAAGTATTTAAAGAGTTTTCATATGAAAGAAAGATTATAGCTGTTCTATTTGGCCCCGGAGGTCATGGGCAGGAATAATAGTTAGAAGCCTGACAGATTTGAGTTTGAGATAAGAACAAACTTTCTTGATTATTATGGACCACCTTAACGAGCAGATGGGGAGAACAGGGAGTCCTTAGTCTCTGGAAGTTTACAGGCAAAATCTAGAAGGCCTTTTGTCGAGGATATTACAGAGAGCGTTCAGTCTTCACCTAGGGGTTGGACAAGATGACTCTTGATACTCTACAACTCTGAGATTCTGCAGTTCTGTCAAAAATTGCTTTCACTTCTCTGGCACTGTGTTCATCTGAGAAAGAAATGCAATCTTGTTTGCCACCTACATAACAAGGCTATAAAATTTTACATGTTAAGAAAACATTTTGAGCTTGTTACCTAAGAGGAGAACATGACAGAATACTGAGTAGGTAAGCCTCCAGTTACATAAATATATTTTAATATGTCACACAGAGATAGACACAGTGGGGGAGGGAAGAGAGGACGAAGGGCAGAGAGAAAGAGGAGAGAGGGAAGACAGAGAGAGAGGGGAGAGAGAGAGACAGAGAGAGATATATCATTTCCATTTAAAAATTATCGTGGCATTTTGAACAGGACACTAATTACTTACTTGGCCTCCAGGAAGTCACTTAAATTCTCATGACTTGTTTCCTTATCTGTTACATGATGATATATAATCTCCCTTTCGAACTCTTGGACTATGACAGTAGACTAATCCAACTCCATTGCACCTCTTGCTCTTGCTGTGCATATAACAATCAAATCCATACTACTATTGCTACTGGAAAGGACTGACATTAATGCTGGGTGGCTCTTCTCACAATCTCTGCCGGGGTTCCAGACCAAAGCTGCCTTTCAGAGTCACCACTTTCTGATTATGTTGTATCCATCCATTGGGATACAGGCTGTTTGCAGCGACTGTCTCACTTTTGCATTTGCATTCCTAGAACCTAATATAGTGCCTGGCACATTTTTTTACTGGCCACGAGGTTTCCTTGGCAAAGATACTGGAGCCATTGGCCTTCTCCCTCCCCAGTGGACTGCGACAAACAGAGGGTAAGTGATTTGCCCAAGATCACAGTTAATAGTGCTGGGGCCACATCTGAACTCGGGTCTTCCTGATTCTGGGCTCAGCACTCTATCTGCCGATAGGTACTTAATTTATACTGTTGATTGATTTTAAAGACACGCCAAGATATCAAAGGCCTTTGATTCTGCTTTTTATTTTTTCTGAGTAATTGATCATTTTATTAATAATGTTAGCATATTTTCTCACAAGAGTATTTTATTTTTTCCAATTACAAGTAAAGATAGTTTAAACATTCACTTTTATAAGATTTTGAGTTCTACATTTTTTCCTCACTCCCTCCTTCCCCTCCTCCACCTCCATGATGGCAAGCAATCTGATATAAGTTATACACATACAATCAAGTAACAATTTCGGTGGGCTTCCCTTTCCCAACCTTAAAAAAGGGGGTTGGACTAGATAAGGAATGGGAAACCTGCAGCCTTGAGGCCACACATGGTTCTCTAGGCCCTAGAGTGGGGCCCTCTGACTGAATCCAAACTTCACAGAACAAATACAAACCTCTTTAATAAAAGGATTTGTTCTGTAAAACTTGGACTCAGTCAAAGGGGTGCACTTGAGGACCTAGAGAGCCACATGTGGCCTCAAGGCCAAAGATTCCCCACCCCTGATCTAGTCCAACCCCCCTTTTATGGTCGGGAAAGAGAAGCCCAAGAAAACTGTTACTTGCTAAGTTAACACAGGTGCTTAAGGAGGTGAGCCAAGATTAAAACTGGGTCTTGGGGTTAAAAATCCAGTGCTTTTTCCATCATGCAATGCTATCTCTTAATTTAGTCTAATGAGGTTAAGTATCCATACAATAATACACTCCTACTTGGCTGTCTGCCTTCAAAAGGCTTCTATAATAAATGACACTGTTGCACAATTATTCTTTTTCTCTTGGTCTAAGAAAAGCAGTTATCTCACGGGAAGTGTTCCATATGGAAAAGAAATCATTTATGCTTCCTGGGCCTGAGTGTCTTCATTTGTCCTTTAGTTAATTAGCATTTATTAAGTGCCTACTATGTTCCAAACCCTTCACTAAGCACTGAAGGATACAAAGAAAGGTTAAAAAAAACAGTTCATGCTCTTAAGGAGTTCAAAAGTCTAATAGGGAAGACAACATTCAAATAACCATGGTCTATACAAGATATATTAGATAATCAACAGCAACAAAAAAAGGTTTCTTGAAGAAAAAGGGACTTGAAGGAAGCCAGGAGGCAGAGATGAGGAGGGAAAGCATTCTAGGCATGGGAAACAAGTGAAAAAGTTGGGAGGTGGGAGATGTTCAAGGAACAGCAAGACAGCCAGTGTCACTGGATAGCAGAATACATGAAGAAAAGTATAAGGTATAAGAAGACTGAAAAGGTAGGAAGGGAACAATTTATTAAGGGCTTTGAGAGCCAAACAGAGAAGTTTCCATGTGATCCTCTAGCTAATAAGCTAAGAAAGAGCTACTGTCATTTAGTGAACTATTGACTAGTTCAATAGGATGGATATGAGCTGATCTGCATTTTAGGAAGATCAAATTTGATAGCTGCATGGAGAATGGATTGTAGTAGGAAAAGACTTGAGATAAGGAGACCAACCAGTAGGCTAAAGATTATTTGTAAAACTGACAGGATTGAATTGGAAGATCTCTAAGATCCCTTCTGTCTATGATATTCTGTGGTTATCAACCAACTTATAAATGCTTTATGGGAAAGGGCCCTACTTCATCTGTATGCATGTGTGTGCTCACGGGTATCTGTTGGAGCTGTCAGAATGTAGCAGGTGTTCGCTAAGCACTTGGTAATCATCATATCGTGTTTTTTATATCTATCCAGTCACAGACCATGCTTCACATCCCATCCAGAACTCCACCTGGACAGCAAAACCTACCCAACATGGGCATTTTGCTATCTCCTCTGCTGTTGTCTTCTTTCTTCCTTCAAGTGCCCCAGCAGCCTGGACCTCTAGAGACTATTATGCCCTTCACAGCAGAGAATTCATCCACTGACCTGTCCTGACTGCTGGGTGAGTGAATACGAACTCACTTCAACCCACTATATCTAGCCAGTCCCAGATCATGCTGCACATGTAATTTACCCATCTACCAGGACACTGAGGTCTAACCACTCCCTAACCCAACACCCTATATACATTTTCCACTTCTTCCTCTTGGAACAAAATACAAGTCAATATTACCACGACTGTGGCACAGGGCATAAGAAACTACTGCCCTGTGGCTCTCAAAATTCTAGTGATTTTTCAAGCTGCCTCATCTGTAAAATAAAGTGGTTGGACTAGTTGGAATTTGAATTTCTTTCCAAATCTTGATCTATAATCTTATGATAAAGACTTCTTCCCTCCCCAGCCAATGGCTGTGGGTAGATGACCGCACAGGATGTAAAACATGGTCATGTCTAAGGATGGGTATATGTAATGGGCTAGATGGATTTGTACTCCCTCACTCATCGAGAGAACTCAGCTCTATGCATATTATGTCTGCCTGTTAGAATGTAAGTTTGTTGAGGGCAAGAATTTGAGAATAGTCTGGAGGTCCAGTCTGATGGGTCCCTCAAAGGAAGAAGGAAGGCAGGCAACAGCTGAGGAGATAGCAAAATGCTCATGTGTCCAGGTGGATTTCTGGATGGGATGTGACGCATGGTCTATCTAGGACTGGCTCGATATAAAAAACACAATATGATGATTACCAAGTGCTTACCGAACATCTGCTACATTCTGAGAGCTCCAACAGATACCAGGGAGCACACACATGCATACAGATGAAGTAGGGCCCTTTCCCATAAAGCATTTATAAATTGGTTGATAACCACAGAATATTATAGACAGGAGAGATCTCAGAGATCTTCTAATTCAATCCTGTCAGTTTCACAAATAATCTTTTACATTAGCCTACTGGTTGGTCTCCTTGTCTCAAGTCTTTTCCTACTCCAATACATTCTCCATGCAGCTATCAAATTCTATCAGCTATCACCTGAGTCTTTGTATACCCAGTCTTAGCATAGTGCCGGGAACTAGTGGGTACTTAATAAATATTTGATTCAATGATTCTAAAGATACATCAAGATATCAAGGGCTTAGAATTGTTTATGCTGTCCTGTCACCATGGAAGCTCTATCCACTGACAACGACGGCAAGTGCTTATAACTTACAGCTTATTGTAAGTAATAGAAAGTTCTGGCAAGTGTCAGAAGCAAGATTTGAACCGTGATCTTCCTGGGTTCTCACATTCAATCCACTATGCCCTTCTTTCTAAAGATATCACCCTATGGCTAATGTGGAAATATGTTTTGCATTATTTCACACATATAATTGATATCACATTGCTTGCCTTCTCAGTGGGTATGGGAAGGGAGGAGAGAATTTAGAACTCAAAATTTAAAAAAAATTACAAATAAATGAATAATTGAAATGTAAAAATAAAGCTACCACCTATGACATAAATAGACAATAGATAATTTATTGTCTTGGAAAACTTTGTTAAGTTCATGTACTTGTTAACTAGGATTTATGTTTGAAGAGGAACTTTTAAAGTGTTTAAAGATTCTTTAGGCCTAACAAATGCATGTCAGAGACATGACAAACTGTAACAGATCCGGTGTGCTTTTCTGAAGTGTCTGCCTGGCAGAATTCACCTATCATTATATGGTACGAACAATGGGACTTCACAGGAGATAAAAGGCAATTCTACTCAGCAGCATGGCATAGCTGTAACTTCTGATGAAGCATGGAAAATGAGGCAGACAAGTGATCTATCGCCCAGAATTACTACAAGTCCTTATAGATAACAGGCCATCTCAGGCATTCTTGGTAAGACTGATCACAACGCCCCAGGTTCTGCCTTTGCCCAAATTTTAAACCAATGAATAAATTAAAAAATGAAAAGAAAAAATTCATTAAGTCCGGTGCCAGGTACTGGGCTAAGCACTGGGAATACAAATACAGAAATGAAATAGTCCTCGTACTTGAGGAGTTTTCATTGCTCTGGGTCACTCTCTCAGACTATAAATTGCAGAAAAGGGGAAGGATACATATCTATATTGGGAGAGGGAATTACCTCACTGAAAGTTCCCTATCCCAACGGGATTACAATTACATTCTAACAGAAGGGGGAAATATCTATCTATATCTATCTGTATCTATATCTATATATACATATATGCATACATACATATACACAGGTAGCCAGAGATAGATAGATAGATAGATAGATAGATAGACAGACAGACAGACAGACAGACAGACAGACAGACAGATAGATAGATAGATAGATAGATAGATAGATAGATAGATAGATAGGGAAGTAGTGGCCAGGGAAGGAAACTTTACCTAGGGAGTCACAGGGATGGTGAGATGATCCACATGGCAGCCAATGTCCCTAGGAAGACTGTGAGATGAAGGGTGAAACATGGTCTGGTCTAAGACCAATGAATTTGTACTCGCTCACCAATCCAAACAGCTGTTTTTGAGAATTCCAAAACTAAGTGGATTATGCCTCAGGGCATGATTTCTGGAGTTCCAGACTAAAAGGTACTCATCCATGTGGAGATATATGAGGTAGTGGCAAGACAGGTGGAAGGCAGCCCAGGGGGAAGGCTGGATGGAATGTGAAGTGTGATTTGGTCTGGGCTCAGCTGGGTTTGTGGATTAGGTGAATTTGCTTCCACTAACTCATCAATCACAACAGCTCAGCCCCCAGAAAGGAGTTCTAATCCTGAAGGGTTAACTATGATCTGCATGTGGTTGAAAAGACCAATCCACTCTCAACAGACATTTAAATCTACTGCACATGGGCAGACTATCTTTGGATTTGTGATGACAGGCACTAATTGCAAAATCTGCTACCACTCTGGGTGCATTTCCTAGGACCTGAAGACTTGGCCTAAAAACCAACCAACAACCTTATCCTACTCATCATAGCTGCCTGCTAGTCTGATCTAGTTTCTCAAAAGTGTCATATTCTTTGATGATATAGTTTAGTGAATTCTTGGAAAAAAAACAATTTTTTTCTGCTTTTCCTGCCAAATCCAGGCAATTCAGTTTCCCCAATCCCCACTTCAGTTTCAGTTCTATATGAGTTTCTTGGGAAGATAATCATCCATTCTCTACACATAAACAACCCAGTTCAATTACCTAATGATAAGCACTAATTGACTAGGCAGCAGGCATAATGAATACAGAGGGCTAGCCTTGGAATCAAGATAACTTGAGTTCAAATCTTGCCTCTGACACAAATGGCTATGTGACTCTAGGCAACCAGCAATCTTTCACTGCTCTAGGTCACTCTAGAGACTATAAATTGCAGAGAAGGGGTACAAATCTGCATTGATAGAGGGAATCACCTCATTGAAATTTCCCTATACCAATGGAATTACAAGTCTGAATAAAAAAAAGAAATAAACCCCTTCATATGAGTAAATTTCTATACCCTCATTACTGATCATCCCATTAGCTATTTGCTATTTAATATACTCCATACGTTAACTTAAACTATCTAAAAGCACAATGGGCTTCTCTAGAAGGTAGTGGGTTTTTCATCACTGAAGGTCTTCAAGCAAAGGTTAAGATTGTCACTAAATGGACATCTTGTATTTGGGTTTCTTTGGGGGTACTGATTGCTGAAGTCTATTCCAATTCTAAAATTCTATGATTTTGTGATTCTGATGAAATTTTCTAAAGAAGTCATATGTGACATCTGACCTATGCATTTCAGCACAGAATAAACTAAACAGACTCTTTGCTTTTGCTTGATCTGGGGTCTGAAGCTAAGCTGATGATGAATTCTAGTGTTTGACTTCCTAGAGGAGAAACTAGCCCTCTTGATTGGTTTTCCAATTTCCCCATCAAACGAAGGCATTCGTGATCATGCTGTTGCCCATGGATTAGATTTTACAGTTATCAGCCTTGCATTGCTAAATAGATTCCCAGACCATGAGGTTCTCCTCATAGAGACTGGTGCCTAAACTTTGCCTCCTTAAGGCTCTGATCAGTCAAATCAAAGCATAATGCCAGCTCCACAAAGTGGTATGAGGTCAAGTCGTTGTCATCAAGTATGACACTGCTATGCCTTCTTCCCATTTAACTGAAAGCTCTTTGAAGGCAGGGGCTATATTTGTTTTTCTTGATATCCCCAACTCTTGGTGCAGTGCCATGTATATCATAGGCACTTTATGAAGGCTTTTTGAGTTGACTCGTCAGCACTTTGAAAGCATATTACTTTATATATGACACTTCCTAGATGACAGTTCCCAGTCTGTTAAATTAAAGTCTTGCAGATGACTAAGATTATATGCCAGCATTAATTTCCACACTCCATAAGACATCCATCCATAAGAATGACTTTAAAGAATAGACTGACCAATGATAGGTTTACTGCTCAAACCTGTTCTATCCACTGTAAACGTTTATAAGATCAATCTAGAGCTAGAAGGATTCTCCAAGGCTGGGTAGCCCAACTCCTTCCACTTTACAGTTGAGGAAACTGAGGCCCAAGGGGTTAAGTGATTTGCCTAAAGTCACACATGTAGTAAGCAACTGAGGCAGAATTTGATTGCAACTTCTCAGGCTCCAGAGCCAGATTTCATTGTACAACCACTGATGAACCCAAGAATGACATCATGAAATAATCTTTTACAACGCTAGCAGACCAGATCTTAGGCAGATACCAGGCAAGTTTGGCTGAGCCTAAAAGTTTGCCTGACTATAGTTTCACTTATTCAGTAGGTGTCACAGTAAGGGAAAATTATGAACTCCTGAGGAATCAGAGTCTTTTAAGTCCAAATTCCATGAGAGCCCACTGCAGGGCAAGACCAATGTACAAAGCCTAAAAACCCCTTTGCCCCTCAGGGCCAGGTGGCTTGCTGCTGAATTGGCTGTCTGAAGATGAGGTTCCTTCTGCCAATGTTTTACCAAGGTTCTGGCCGAAAGTCATGGGAAGAATTTTATATGGCATATGGTTTTGTTAGGAAACTGGGTCAGTCTTGGGTTAGATGGTTAAAGAGTGAATTTAATGGCATGTTTGATTCTGCAAAAGAAAAATAAAATAGTCATTTTCTCTTATCCTTACCCAATTACAGCATGGTTTTAGTTTGCCTTGTAAGTGATTAATTTTAAATTAATTATTTCTCATTTTAAATTGCATTTCAAAAACCATAGAATATCTTATATGAATGAAGGGTATATAGAGAGACAGTTTAGTATAGTAAGTAGAACTTGTAGTTTGGGAGACCTGAATTTGAATCCTGCCTCTGGTACTTAAGAACTATGTAACTCTGGACAAAGCCACTTAAACTCTTTGAACCTCAGTTTCCTCAACTGTAAAAATGAGAATAATGATAACTATAACACATACCTTGAAGAGTTGCTATAAAACTCCAATGAGATTAAAAAACTAGAAATGTCACTATTAATTATTATTGTTAATACTATTATTATTTCACAATGGGAGAAGTACTGAACTGAAAGCCATGGGATCTGAGTTTGAACTCTGGCTCTGTCCCTCCATGTGTAGACCACTTAACTTCCTTGGGCCTCAGTTGCCTCAACAGTAAAATGAGAGGATTGAGCTAGATGGCCTCTGAGGTCCCTTCCACCTCTAGATCTGTGATCCTAATATAGATATTAAACGCATTCTTCTTGTTGAATTGAAGGTGAAAAAGAAAACAAACAAAAAAGAAGAGGAAAAGGACATGACAGACTCACATAAAAGAATCCCAATGGTCCTGAGATATAAGGCATTTTCATTCCAAGGAGATACTTGACTTGTGAGGTCACAACGTGGGTGGCAGCTCCAGTTGTCATTGCACTGATCACAGGCTCTGTTAGCAAGAAAGTGGCACTGCCCAGCTGCAGCACAAACATGGCAATCTGGGGAACCAAAGACAGGCAGGCATCATCTCTAAGTCCACTCAAACGCAATACTCCCGAGCTCCTAAAATAATCATTTTATTAGGAAGCAACAGGCTGTCCATAAGGAATAGGAAGATCCATTCATAAACTGAAAGCTCCCTTTGTCAGAAACTGACTTCAGTGCTGATGTGACATGAAACATATTGTACCAATTTATTTTATGTTTGCTCCTAAACAAAATTCCCAAGCCTTTTAAACAAAATTAGGTGCAAAAGGAAAGTTCAGTTGAAGCTGTTAAATTTCCTGATTTTTAAATGGAACCAATACAAAAAAAACCTTTTTAAAGACATGTCCATATACATAACAATAGCAATAATACATAAAAGCCATATAATATTCAAGGAAACCAAAAAATAAGGAAATTGACAGCAACCCATTGGTAATGATGAGCCTAATTCACTCCTTCACATCTGGTGGGCTTGAGGCTTTCCAGGCACGAAGGAAAGAAAGGGATCTTTTGAGACCCTCCAAGATTCTGGGACATAAGCCCCAGCTGTTTTGGCTCTGTTCCCTCTGAGCAGCTGAAAGAAGGCTCCTTGGAGTTGATATTCTGAGTAGAAATGCAAAAGCGGAGAGAGAAGAGGAAAGAGCCATCAATGGAGACAACAAAGATTATGGAAGAATCACTATAGAAACAATGTTCTCCAAACCATCCCTCCCATAACACTCCCAGCATTACTCCCCAGTCGAATCTACACGAATTTACTAACACACAGATGAAGCAGTAGTGCATAGAGTGCTGCAAAATTTAGTGAGAATGGGAAGGACAGGAATTCATCTCCCATACCTCTATTCCCTCCTTTGAATAGTTCATCCACTGTGGGAAAACACAGGCTGACTCCCTATCTCTGCTAGAAAAAGTGCGTCTTGCTGTGTCTTAACACATATTTTTGTTGTTCAGTCGTTTCAATCGTGTCTGACTCTTTGTGACCCCATTTGGGTATTTCTTGGCAAAGATAGTAGAGTAGCTGGCTATCTCCTTCTCCAGCTCATTTTACAGATGAGCTTAGGCAAACAGGGTTAAATGACTTGCCCAGGGTCACACAGCTAGTAAGTATCTGGTCAGATTTGAACTCAGCAAGCTGTCTTCCTGACTTGAGGACAGATATTCTATCTACTATGCCATCTGGCTGCCCTATCTTAACACATATACAGCATTCCATTTTATAAGAATTTTGTCAACATTGGCATATGATTACAATACATTTGAATTATACAGTATGACAATTTCCCCAAATAATTGTTAATAGGAATTTGTATCACTTTTAACTTTGTGTCTTTAGCACCTAGCACAGTGCCTGACCCACAACAGACAATAAATAAATACTTATTGACTTACTGACTGATACCATATCCAAGAGTTACCCTATGTGTTGTCTTCGTAGCAAAAACAGAAGACAGGTAAGTCATTAAGATAACTAATCCAGAA
Organism: Phalanger gymnotis; assembly: GCA_028646595.1. Lineage (NCBI taxonomy): Eukaryota > Metazoa > Chordata > Mammalia > Diprotodontia > Phalangeridae > Phalanger > Phalanger gymnotis. The sequence goes on from CM053622.1 coordinate 139,695,718, forward strand.
TCTCAGAATTGGAGGCTGCATTTTAAATCATATTTCCAACCTTCAGCCTGAGGTAGAAATACTATTCTGCACCAATACCCTCTACCTCCTGACAAGCAGGCATTCTTTGAACATTTTTAGTTACTGAAAGTTACTACCTTACAAGGCAGCCCACTTAATTTTTGCACAGATCTAATTATTAGAAATTAGAAAATAACTTTGTTGGCCCTAACTTTGCTTTCTGCAGCTACATAGAATAAACCTAATCCATTTCAAATAAAAGCTTTTCATATATTTGAAGGCAGCTAGTATATGGCTCTTTCTTCTCTTTTCCAAATTTCATATTTTCAGACCCTTCTCCTGTTCCTTGTATAGATGGTTAAAAGCCCTTCCTAGATCTGTGTCACCTGTAAATTTGATAGGAACATAATTTACCTTTTCCCAAGTCACTGATGTGTATGTGCAAAAAAAGAGGAATGAGGGAGAGGAAAGAGAGAGAGAGTGCAAGAAGACAAGAAAGAATAAAAGGATAAGACCAAGGAAACAGCCCTGCCACATGCCATTTAAGACAACTCTCCAGGTTTACATGAATCCATAAATTAATACTATTTGGTAATGGTTGTACAAGCAGTTATGAATTCATGTTACCATAATATCATTTATCTCATATCTTTCATCTTGTTTGAAAAAATAATATTAGGAACTTTATCAAATGTCTTCCTAAAATTAAGTTACATTGATTTCAGCATTCCTCTGTTTTATCAGTGAAAAAAATAAAAACCATTTTTAAAAAAGAAATGAGATTGAATTAGCACAACTGTTTCTTAGTGAGCCCATTCTGGCTTTTACTGATCACCATATCATCTTCTAAATGGTCAAAAATCAAATGCTAAATAATGTATTCTACAGTTTTACCAGTAATCAGTGTTAAGTCTGATAGCCCACAGTTTCTGGGATCCACCTTTTCCCTCAGGATAATAACTGCTCAGTTCTATTCTTCTAACCTTTATATTTGCCATGATTCCTCAAAGATTACTGAAAATAGAATTACACAGTCTCAGAGCTGGAAGAAATCTCAAAGGTTCTCCAATAAACTCACAGCTCCACAAAAATGCCCTCTACTACATATCCAGACATTGTTTGAAAACCTAATCCATTATCTTTGGAGGCAGCCCAAATTCATTTTTGAATAGCTTTAATTATTAGAAAAAACTCTTTTCCCAAACCAAGCTTCAACTTATTTGCCTCTTTGAAATTTTTATGTATTCCTTCTATTCCTGTCTTCTGGAACAAAAAAGAGTAAGTTTAATCCATCTTCCAAGTGTCAGCCAAACACAAATATGAAGACAGCTATTATGCCCCACCCCTAAATTTCCTCCAAACTAAACATTCTGAGTTCCCTCCACTAATCTTCATATGGCATAATCTTGAGGCTTTTGCCCATTCTACACATCCTCTTCTGCGAAGTCTCCAGCTGGTGAATGTTCTTCCTAAAATATGGCACCCAGAACTCAACACAACACTCAAAAAGTAGTCTGACCAGGGAAGGCTGCGTTGGGATGGTCACGTCCCTAGTACCAAACCAAAGCTCCCTGAGATTATGTACCTTTTATTGGCTGCTATCTCGACCAGTTGAGCACCTGCTGGGTGCCCGGCACTGTGCGAAGCTCTGGAGTTACAAAAAGAGGCAAAAGGCAGTCCCTGCCCTCAAGGAGCTTACAATCTAGCGCAGTAGAAAGCAATTCAGCCACTACATTTCTGTCATTCTTCCGCTAGTGGTCTATATGAACATGTAATTTGAAATTGGGCTTAAAGGATTCTATTACTATTTATTTGTTTTGGGTTTCAGTTCCCATTTCACTATATTTGTTCTATACTTACACTAATCATCACTTTCCTTGACAAAGAATATGGTAGCAAAATCAGAGTTCAATTTTTAAAAATTTGTTAAAATCGTACCAGTTGGAAGAGACAGCAAATCTATCTTTCCCTTGTTCTTTTTTGCCCTACATACCTAACAAATTCTTTTTTGTTGTGCTTATCATAAGCTCATTCAGGAGTTCTGCTGTCCCAATATACCCAATAATATGTTATATCATCTAATAATGTGTTTTAATAATAACCCCAAATGATATGTTATAAGCCACATCACATATGTGCTCTTACATTCTTTGTATTTCCCTCCTTTCATCATTTAGGATAATGAGATGACAGATTGAGATCTGGGAGGAACCTTAGAGGCCATCTGTTCAATCTCTTCATTTTAGAGTGAGGAACAGGATCAGTAGAGGTAAAGTGCCTTGCCTGATATCACAAAGGTTGACAGGAGCAGAAGCAGGATTCAAACTCAGATCCTTTGATTCCAAATCCAGCACGCCCCACTGTATTCACCTACTGGTACTTTCTAGTCCTGTGACCTCTCCTTTGGTTTGACTGTTCTTCCAAAAAATTCTATTTAAAGGAGAAGACCCAGGCCAGCCCTGTCTTCATTCCTCTCCAGGCTGCTGTGCTTCTAACTCCCAGACTTTTTCTCCCATGCTTCCACACTGAGTACTTACTTTCCCCCTCCCCTGCCCATACACACACACATTTTTCATCTTCCTATTATATATTGTCTTCCTCCATTAGAATGAAGGACTGCCCCTCGGCTACAAAAACTGTCTTATTTAATGCTTGTACTAGTATCCCCAGTGCTTAGCCCAGAATAAGTGCTTAATAAATGTTTGCTAACTGATTTTGTTGATTATATCTGAGCACATTAGAGAGTTTCCTATGAAGCCACATTGGTTTCTTCTGATATTTGTCTTTTAAATCTTCATTAGGGTCATTTGAGTTTTTCTAATCCCATCATTTTTGAGATCTTACCATAATTCTTGAGACTCTAGCCATAGCATCATATGTCCGAATGGGCATTTTTCAAAGTCTATAATATCTTTCTTTTAGTTACATTCCCTTATTTGGACTTCCAAATCTCTGGGATAAAATGGTCACTTTCTTCTAAGGTTCCTAACATTTCCATTTAACCACATAGCTCTTCTTGGTTTATTTTGACTGAGTCTATTTGTAACTTCCTTTAACTTTTTGAGAAATGAAATTGGTAGCAAAGCAACTCAATTTCTTGAGCCCTTAGTGCTATTTTTTTTCTGGATTATTTATTTATTTAATATTTTTAGTTGTCAGCATTGATTTTCACAAGAGTTTGAATTACAAATTTTCTCCCCATTTCTACACTCCCCCCCACTCCAAGATGGCATATATTCTGATTGCCCCATTACCCAGTCAGCCCTCCCTTCTGTCGCCCCACTTCCCCTTTTCCCTTACTTTCTTGTAGGGCAAGATAGATTTCTATGCCCCATTGTCTGTATATCTTATTTCCTAGTTGCATGCAAAAACTTTTTTTTTGTACATCTGTTTCTTAAAACTTTAAGTTTCAAATTCTCTCCCCTCTTTCCTCCCCACCTACCCTCCCTAAGAAGGCAAGGAATTCAACATAGGCCACATGTGTATCATTATGTTAAAAAATTCCACAATACTCATGTTATGAAAGACTATATTTTGCTCCTTCCTATCCTATCCCCCTTTATTCAGTTTTCTCCCTTGACCCTGTCCCTTTTTGAAAGTGTTTGCTTTTAATTATCTCCTCCACCTATCTGCCCTCCCTTCTGTCATCTCCCCTTTTTTAATCTCCTTCCTCCTTCTTTCCTGTGGGGAAGATACCCAATTGAGTGTATATGGTATTCCCTCCTCAGGTCAAATCTGATGAGAGCAAGACTCACTCATTCCTACTCACCTGCCCCCTCTTCCCTTCCTACAGAACTGCTTTTTCTTGCCACTTTCATGTGAGATAATTTACACCATTCTATCTCTCCCTTTCTCTCTCTCTCAGTATATTCCTCTCTCATCCCTTAATTTCATTACCTGGGTTGATAAATTTATCTTGGCATTTCCGTCCTCGTTCTTCAATTTTTTTTTATGTAAACTCATGTCACTCTGGTTCATGGGTTTAAGCCAAACACTTTTTTCTGGTCCTCTTGAGAGATGTTCCTTCCTTACCTAGGAGCCCATCATTCTGGTACTTTGTACCATAGTCCTGAAAACCAAATTCCATTCATTGATCCTATCTATTTACCTAATGGTTCATTTTCCATATCTTCCTTTCTAACTCAAAGTCTCAACCACTTGCTAGAGGAAATGAAAATACAACTTGTATTCTGACATCTATTAGGGAATTCTCCCTCTCTAGAGGTCTTCCAGAGGAGACCAGATAGCCGCTTGATGGAGAACTCGTAAAGGGGATTACTGTTGGAGCATAGGCTGCACTAGATGACTAGGGGCTCTTCTCAATTCTGACATCCTTTGGTTTCTTGATCTGGACTTCAAAAATCATCAAATTTATTTGGAGTCAAAACACCCACATATGTGTGTATACATACATATGTGTGTGTATTTATACATATATAGCTTTACAATTTATATAATTATTGTATTTTATAATTATATTATTATATAATATGCAACATCATATATAAATATCACATTTATATTATATAAATATGTAATTATATATTATAATACAATTATATAATACGATTTATATAATTCTTTCCTCACACCCTGTATTAATATCTTCATTTTACAGATGAAGAAACTGAGGCAAATAAGGTTAAGTGACTTGCCCAGGGTCACAGAGCTAGCAAGTTCCTGAGGCCAGATCTGAACTCAGGAAGATGAGATTTCCGGACTCCAGGTCCAGTGCTCTGTCCACTGTGCCACTTAGATGCCCAATAATTTTTTGTGTTTTGTTCAGCTGTCTCAGTCATATTTGACTCTCGCAAGCCCTTTTGGGGTTTTCTTGGCAAAGATCCTGGGATGGTTTGAAATTTTCTTCTCCAGTTCATCTTACATATGAGGAAATTGAGGCAAACAGTTAAGTGACTTACCCAGGGTTACACAGTTAGTAAGTGTCAGGGCAGATTTGAACTCAGGAAGATGAGTCTTTCTGACTCCTGGCTGGTGCTCTATTCATTGCACCACTTAGCTGCGTTAAGTGACTACTAGTTCCCAGTTACAAGGCTCGTAATTAATAAGACCAGGCCGCAAACAAATCTGGGTCTTTTGACTCAAAGTATATTTAATGATTTTGGGTCATGGACAGTAAAACAAAAGCTTTCAGAGGTGAAAAGGACTTTATACATACATGTATGTGCATATGCACACTTCTGTCTACAAAGATATGTGTGTACACATAATACATGTATGCTCTTATTATCAGCAAAGTCATCATTTTTATTTCCACATGAATAAAAGGTTCCAAAGTGAACACAGTGACCAAAACATTCTGATTTGTTTCACCATGCTACCTGAGTTCACCAGATCACTGAGTGTGGAAATCTTCCCAGAGAAACTACAAAAATGACCCTTCCATTTAAAATTAAATAACATTCCACCCATGAGTATTACTGCCAGAAGTGGGAAACAAAACAAATTAGGGTGACATGTTACTTGGGTTAGGCAACTTATGCCACCTGCAAGAAAAAAATCAGTTAATTAGAAATGAATTTTGAAATCCTTGTTGCATAAGTTAGATAATAAGTGTTGGAAGGTGCTAAGTGTTGGATGTAGAAGCAATTTTACATAAGGAGGTACTTATCCATTAGGAATGCTGATTTCATAATAAGGTGCTATCTCAAGTTACCAATGTTGCTTTATATCTGCACTGGCACCACTGAATTTTCATTTGCAAGATATATCATTTTGACTCTCCATTAGTTTTATGGTACAATGGCCTTTAGCCAAAAGTCATAAAGTCTGGAGATGATATTGACATGGTGGATTATTTATAAGCCCAAAGCAGCACGATACAGTGGAAAAGAGTACTGAATGTAGAGATACAGAACCCAGGTTTGAATCTCAGTTCTGCTATTAACTGGCTGGTGGCCATGGTCAGGACACTTGATGTCTTTGTGTTTCAGTTTCCTCGTTCCTATCCAAGTGAACAAGAAAGCCTCTCTAACATCCTGTTCAGCTATGATTCTATGATCCCAACTGTTACATCTCCTCACAGTGGAACCAGCTGCCAATTTTATCAGAATATTTCAATGAACATTAAGTGCCTACTATGTGCCAGGCATTGTGCTAAGTGCTGGGGACACGAAAAGAGGCAAAATCAGTCATTGCCCTCGAGGAGCTCAGAATCTGATGGATTTGTCAGTAGGACTAATATTTGTCAGTGGTAGGAAAGCTGCCACCAGTCTTGGCAAGGTAAGAAAAATCACACCATACTTTCCATCTCAAGCAAACTTACTAGAGAACTGAGCAGTAAAGAAAGGACTTTGTGTGAATTGTTTGCAGCTTAACACCGCCCCCCTCAATTACTTATGTAGTAATGCAAACACCACCCTTTGCCAATATAGAAACTGGCAATCTGTTACTCTCAACAAAGAATGCCAGAACAGCAGGGATTTTTTTTGTTTCTTGTTTTTTGCAACTGGTATTTTTTCAAAAGTACAAGTCATGTTATTAAAGTAAAAATGCTTTGAGGGAATTAAGTTAGGTAGCCATGAAGTAGGCACAAAAAATATGGTTGTCTACTATGGACTCAGTTCATTCTTCTTCAACGTGAGAGAATCCTAGGATTCAGATACAAAAGGGAACCCTGGAAATCACCTAACCCTTTATTTTACAGATGAGGAAAGTCATACTCAGAGAGATGACTTCCACAAGGCCACCTAGCTAGGAAGTATCAATGCTGCAAAATTAGTTCAGAAAAAATGCTGGGCTTCATTTCCCCAAGTGTCCAAATCTTTCACTGAGTGTACAGTGGGAGGCAACGGATCCATATGATTACAGATTTAAGGCTCTTAAGAGACTTAGGGACCATTTGGTCCAACTCCCTCATTTTGCAGATAAGGAAACTGAGGCCGAGAGAGATTACATGACTTGCCTAAGGTCACACAGGAGGTACTTATAATCATAGGCAAGCTAGAAAGCCTGACTCCATGCCCAGCATACCTTCCCTTGCACTTCCCATTCATAGTTTTTTACACTAACGTTTTTAGGTCTTTAGGATACTATTGGGATCATGACTACTTCAGTGGTTACAAAAACGGAGTTAGATTTGTCCAATTTAGTTAAGTTCGTTGTATAATCACAAACTTTGAGAAATATCTTCTTTTGTATTCATTCAAAAGGACTAATGACTAGATCATAGAATTCTTCTCATCTTTATGGTTTTCTTTTCTTTTTTTCTTTAATAACTCACCCCTCTCCATGACCAAGAATAATGACTAGAAGACATCTTTCACTTGTGGTTTTCTTCTAAACTGCAGTTCTCATCTCTAGAGGTACATCATTTGCCAAAACTGGGAAACAAAGATGACTCAAGTCAAGGTGATTTGCCACTTCCAGCCAAACTCCTATGTTCCTACCTCTGCTTCTGGGTCATTTCCACTGCTTTGACAGAGCTCTATCACTGAAAGACTTGGATGGGAAAAATGGCCATTTCAGATAAAAAAGACTAGAATCGAGCAGTCAGGAAAAAAGAGTATCCTCCTTTTCAGTTCCCCCGAGGAGCCAAAATTTCTTGTAGTCTTGTACTTGATCTTTTTTTCCCTCATACTCTTAAAAATGCCCCCAGCCTGGGAGAAATCCTTACAATGAAGAGTTCATAAACTGGAGAGCTCAACAAATCTCCAGCGACTCCCTGCTAATATAACCCACTGGGCATATACAAGAATATTGTAAACATACAAATTTCAATGAAAAGTCAGTTTCTTCTAGATGACAATATACCCCACATCCAAAGTAAAAGTAAAAATAAAATTGTAAAATGTTCCAAAAATATTTTCAACATTACGGTTAATGATGTTGTGACACAGAAAGAATTCTTTGAGGGTTAAACAATGCCCAAGCCATCCCTGAATTGTAGGGGATTCCCCAATAAAGGATAAGTACGCATTTGTAACTTTAAAAACTGCTGGGGAGTCTTTTGGGGAGCTTAACAAAAATGCCACTGTTCCTGCGCCTTTAACATGATGATACCACTATAGCCTTTCATCAAAATAAACAGCAATAAACTACCTAATCATTTTCTCTCTTACAAAAGAAGAGGGGAAAATCAGCCCCCAATATTTGTCAATAAAGTATTTTATGGAAAGCTGATTTAAAAAAATTATACCTGTGATTTTATTTTGCAACAAAGAATTTTATGAAAAATTGAATTTTTAAAAAAATTTCATATCTGAGTGGAGCCAAGATGGCGGCTGGAAAGCAGGGACTAGCGTGAGCTCCCTGCCAAGTACCTCCAAAAACCTATAAAAAATGGCTCTGAACCAATTCTAGAACTGCAGAACCCACAAAACAGCAGAGGGAAGCAGGGCTCCAGGCCAGGACAGCCTGGATGGTATCTGGGTAAGGTCTATCCCTCACAGAGCTGGGAGCGGAGGGGAGTGGAGCAGGGCCCAGCTGGGGCAGTGTGGACCAACCAGACTAGGAGCCGGGCAGAGCATGCCCTAGCGCCCTGAATCAGTGAGCTGTGGCAGTTACCAGACTTCTCAACCCACAAACACCAAAGAACAGAGAAGGTTAGTGGGAAAAGCTGCTGGGGAGAGGGTGATTGAGTTCCTGGTTCAGCCACCACCCCAGGGGCAGCAGATGTGGGGAAGCTACAGAACTACAGCTGCAGTTGCTTCTGGACCCAGGCCCACCTGGTGGGAGGAATTAAGTGGTGGATCAGAGCAGGAGTGAAGAGCCTGCTGAAGATCTAAGTCCAGTCTGGGTTGGGGGTTCTTGGGGAAGGAAGAGTGCTGGTGTGGCAGAGCTGGCTGTAATAGCTCTGAAAACAATAGCGCATCCCCCCAAGCTTGGAACATAGTACTCTTTACTCTACAAGCAGTCATACCCCACTGAAAAACTCAACGATCAAGTAAGTGGTCTGGGAACATGGCCAGGAAGCGAAAACACACCCAGATTCAGTGGCAGACTTTGGAATCTTTATTTGGTGACAAAGAAGACCAAAACATACAGCCAGAAGAAGTCAACAAAGTCAAAGAGCCTACAACAAAAGCCTCCAAGAAAAACATGAACTGGTCTCAGGACATGGAAGAGCTCAAAAAGGATTTGGAAAAGCAAGTTAGAGAAGTAGAGGAAAAATTGGGAAGAGAAATGAGAAGGATGCAAGAAAACCATGAAAAACAAGTCAATGACTTGCTAAAGGAGACCCAAAAAATACAGAAAAAAAATACTGGAGAAAACAACACCTTAAAAAATATTGTAACTCAAATGGCAAAAGAGCTCCAAAAAGCCAATGAGGAGAAGAATGCCTTGAAAGGCAGAATTAGCCAAATGGAAA
>CM053622.1:139705545-139739801 GCA_028646595.1 Phalanger gymnotis
AGTATTGTGGAAGGATTATACATAATGATACACATGTGGCCCATGTTGAATTGCTTGACTTCTTAGGGAGGGTGGGTGGGAAGGGAAGAAGGGAGAGAATTTGGACCTCAAAGTATTAAAAAATAGATGTTCAAAAACAAAAACCAAAAAGTTTTCACATGCAACTAGAAAATAAGATACACACGCAATGGGGCATAGAAATTTATCTTACCCTACAAGAAAGAAAGAGAAAAGGGGATGGGAGGGGAGTAGGGTGACAGAAGGGAGGGCTGACTGGGGAAAAGGACAACCAGAATATGTACCATCTTGCAGTGGGGGGGAGGGTAGAAATGGGGAGAAAATTTGTAATTCAAACTCCTGTGAAAAGCAACGCTGAAAACTAAATATATTAAATAATAAAAAAAATTGATTATTCCCTTCTTGGACTTTACTGTCCAGCCTTTTTGCTCACACAGGATATCTATCTCAAGTTTCTATGACTTTGCATCATCCATCTTGAATCCTAGAAAGCAAATGCACTTCTCCTTCATTTGCTTCTCTTAGAATCTCTTCATTCCCCTGATCCAACCATTCTGGAGAGCAATTTGGAACTATGTCCAAGGGCTATACAACTGTGCATACCCTTTGACCCAGTAATACCACTTCTAGGTCTGTATCCCAAAGAGATGATAAAAATGGGAAAAGGGCCCACATGTACAAAGATATTTATGGCAGCTCTTTTTGTGGTAGCCAAGAATTGGAAATTGAGGGGATGCCCATCAACTGGGGAATCACTGAACAAGTTGTGGTATATGAATGTAATGGAATACTATTGTTCAATAAGATATGATGAGCAGGAGGTCTTCAAAAAAACTGGAAAGACTTACATGAACTGATGGTGAGTGAAGTGAGCACAACCCAGAGAACACTGTACACAGCAACAGTAACACTGTGGAAGGACTAACTTTAAGAGACTTAGCTCTTTTCAGCAATGCAAGGCTCTAAGACAATTCCAAAAGACCATGATGGAAAATGCTATCCACGTGCAGAGAAAGAACTACGAAGTCTGAATGCAAAACAAAGCATACTATTTGCTCTCTCTTTTTGGGGGGGTTTCTTCTTTCTTGTGTTTTTTCTCTTTGATTCTAATTGTTTACAATAGGACTAATGTGGAAATGTGCTTAATATGATTATACATATGTAGCTTATATCGGATTGTATGCCATCTTGGGGTGGGGGAAAGGAAGTAAGGGGGAGAAAATTCAGAACTCAAAATCTTATAGAAGTGAATGTTGAAAATTAAAAAAACGAGTAAATTTAATATTTTAAAAATGATAAATAGAAAAAAAAGAATCTCTTGATTCCCTCAAAGCTCAGCCCAAATGCAACCTTCTACATGAGGCCTACCCCCAGGCTACTAGTGCCTTAATTCGAATTTATTTATATATATTTCGTATCCTTTTATATAGGCATGTGTTGTCTCCAGCATTAGAATGTAAGTTCCTTGAGGGCAAAGACTACTTCACTTTGTCTTTGGATTCCTAGCATCTAGTATAGGCCCTGGTACGTAACAGGCACTTAATACTGTCTCACTTAATGAAAAAGTAATACATTTTGTTGTGTAGTCTATGAGCAAGTAAATATATCCATATTCAAAAATGGCCATTAATGACCCATTGTCAGCAGCGAACACTATCTATTCTATTTCTACTCAATGAATAAAGTCAATTTTCAAAGGCTACTTAATTTAAAACTAAGAAGGAACTAAGTAAGTCATTGAGAATATGGCCCCGAATATGCCTAGACTAAGGGAAGTATGGCATTTTTCAGCTCTAAATCCAACCTTTCCACTTTACAGATATGAAAACTACAGGGGATCCAGGACGTCCAATGGTCACTCATCTAGTTAGGGGTAGTGCCAGGAGTACAGCCTTGTTCTCCTGATTCTTAGCTCAATATTCTTGCCATCTCACCATCCAGTACACCATTTGTAAAATGGATATAGTAGAAACTGAATATGAGCTACTGTATGGGAATACAGAAAAGATTAATTTCTTAATGTCTAGTAGGTTTCTGCATCTCAATTAGTAGTATTCGAAACCTATAAGCATATCTGGCCTAGGAAGTTGTACATGGGCATTTTCAGAAAGAGTTAATTAAGCCCTACATTGTTTCTATTTGGCTTGGTTTTTTAATTTATCCCATATAACCTGTATGGCTCATAACTATTAGGAGGTGGCACAGTACATAGAGCTCTGGACTTGGGAGCCAGGAAGATGAGTTCTAATCCTGCCTATGTCACTTTCTAGCTGTGTGACCCTGGGCAAGTCATTTACCCTCTTCCTGCTTCAGTTTCCTCATAGAAATAATAGCATTTATCTCCCAGAATTGTTGTGAATCTTAAATGAGAAAACATATATATAAATATAAATATATATGTATATATACATATCTATATACACACATGTATACATATTTAAGCTAGTTATAACACTCTAAGGTTTGTTAAATGCTTTACATAACTATGTAATTTGTCACAAGAGATTTATGACATAGATGCTATAATTATCCCCATTTTAAAGATGAGAAAACTGAGGCTCAGAGTCATTAAGATGTTTAACCAAAGTTACAAAGGTAGTGAGAGCTGAACCCAGATCTTCCCGAATTACTTTCAACTCCATAAGCCAGTAATTGGGGAGAGGGGAAATGTCCTTTGAAAGGAAAATACATTGTCCCATCCACACCAATTATTAGAGCATATTTCAGGATCCTGGAGGAATGTTATAAAGATATATCTCTTCTTTTTTCTTCTTCACCAAATGATAAGGCTAAAGCTATTTGCAAGTTAAATCATTCATACTGTACCCCCGTTTTCAAAAGAAAATTTTTAAATAGGGGAGTAAACATCTTGAATATTTCATCTACTGCAAGAAATTCTCTGATCTTGTCACCTAGAAAATGGGTACCTCATTTTATCACCGTCCCAAAGAAACAACTTTTTCCAACCTGACTCTTGCGCCATTATATTCTTTCTCCAGAAGATTTATAGATGTGGGCCAACATCTCTCCTCAGACTCTCCTGTCCAATTCTGACTGGCTCCAGACGCTGGCCCTCCACACTCTGTTCACATATAAGCAAGGTCATAAATTTAAGAGGTTCAAAGTCCTCGGCCTATTTTTAAAGTTACCCCCTCCCCTTTAACAAACTTGCCAACGGGGCAAGGTGAATCAATGGAGTACAACAGAGAACTGATCTTGAAAACAGTCTCGGATCAAGAGGCGACGTGATACAGCGGTGAAAGGGCGAGATTCGTTGTCCAAAGATCTGGCTTAGGAGCATAGCTCTGCCACTGGCTTGCTGCATGACATTGAACAATTTCACTTTACTTCTCTAGGACTCAGTTTCTTCATCTCTAAAGCGGAGGCAGCTAAACTAAATGATTTCTAAATCCCCTTACAGCTGTAAACACTATGATGTTTTAGTATGGCATATAGCCATGTATTTGATAACTTTAATTTGCGAAAGGTGCCCCCGGTCAGTTAATTCGAAGAACAGCACATAGAACCCTGCATTGCAGAATCTACTGTTTATAGATTTACAAACTCTTGGATAAAATAATTCAGCAACTAGGCACTTTCTATTTGTTTTAAATTGCCTCCACTAAAACACTGTTCTGATGCCAACTATGGTTAGCGAATACTGTTTACAGTTTCATCCCAGCCCCATCCCAAATGCTAGAGAATTTCACAAATAGAGTTAGGAAATAAGGAGGGGAGAAAAATGTTAATGTGAAAAAGGAAATTAAAGTTAAAAAATGAAGTAAAATGAGAGTAACTAATCATCATTAGTAGACTGTAGTTCATTGATAGCGATGACTGTTGTGTCCTTTCTTTGTGTCTCTAGCGCTTAGCAGTGTCTGGCACATAGTAGGTGTTTAATAAATGACTTCACTTGTTTACAGATGACTATTAAAATGACCATTTTCAGGCTAATTTGTTTTGCTTGGGGTTGCTGGGGCATTGAGAGGCATTCTCCAGTCTTATTTCACACATAAGGGGGAGACAACATGCAAACAAATATACACAAAGCAAGCTTTATACAGGGTAAATAGGAGATAATTAATGGAGGGAAGGCACTGGAATTAAGAGGGGTTGAGGAAGACTTTGTATAGAAGGTAGGATTTTAGTTGAGACTTAAAGGAAGCCAGGGAGGTTAGGGTACTCTATGCTCTTGCCAAATGATTCCATTAATTCTTCACCACCCACCTCTTATCACTATCATGCATTTTGCTCCTACCATGCCCTGTACCTTAACTGCCAGCACATTCTCTCCTGCCCCCACAGTACACCCTCAGATTTCAACTTGTTGAATTTCTACCTGTCGTTTTCATCTAATCTCATACCCCAACTCCTCCACAAAGTTTTCTCTGAGCCTCTTACCCACAGTCAGATGTAATCTCTTCTTCCTCCAAACTCTGATGGCACTCTGTACACCTCCTCCGCACTTATCCATTCTATTTATATTTCATATTATATTATATAGTAGCTATATTATAGTTGTATTATAAATTTAGAGACCACAGACCACCTCATTTTTCATATGAAGGGCAAGTAACTTGTTAAGGCATTCTTTTTGAATGCTACACTTCTCTTCATGCTGCATAAGATCATATTAGGTTTTATTTTCTTAATAGCTATTGCTACAAAGTGGCAGAGATGCTTCTTCCATGTCTTATGACACCTATTAGACTGTGCATTCCTACAGTGCCACCGTCCTTACAGATAGCAGATCCTTAATAAATGCCAACTGAATTTGTTGATCATAGTAAGCAGGTTGCCTAGTATTTAATACATTAATAATTAATTAATAATACATAAGTATAACTACATATTATAAACAATAACACACAATAATGATAATTAATTAATAATAAATTAAATAAACTTGATGATTTCATTTGTAACTGAGCCAGTCAAGGATTGGACATCATGGCCATTCCAAAAATCACTATCATATGACATGAAGTGTTTTCAGGTATCTTAACCACCCAGTTAAAAACCCGACATAACACAATGCTTTAGGAACAATCAAAATAAACCAATTTCAAAATGGCAGGCTTGGAGCCATAGGCTCCAAGGCAGGTACAGCCACAGCCAGGTAGCATTTATACAATGCTTACTATATGCCAGGTATTGTGCTATGCACTTCACATTTATTATATCATTTGATCCTCACAACAAGTCTGGGTTGTTATTGTTCAGTCATTTCAGTTGTGTCCAACTCTTGGGGTTTTCTTGGCAGAGATACTGGAGTGGTTTGCCATTTCCTTCTCCAGCTCATTTTATAGATGAGGAAACTGAGGCAAATGGGGTTAAGTGATTTACCCAACGTCACATGGCTAGAAAGTATCTACAGTCATATTTGAACTCAGGTCTTCAAATGCTATAAATATTGCATGCTGTAGATAAGAGAACTGGACTTGCAATCAGGAAGATCTCGGTTCATATCCCAATCAGATACTCACAAAGCTGTGTGATTCCAGGCAAGTCAATCAATCTCTTCTACCCTCAGTTCGCTCGTTTCTAAAGTGGGGATGATAACAGCACCTACCTCAAAGGGTTGTGGTGAAGATTAAATGAGGTGACGTATGAACTGCACTTTGCAAACCTTAAAATGCTGTATAAATACTAGCTGTTGCTATTACTGTCATTGTTGTTGTGGTCATTGTTGCTGTTGCAGGTTTTCTAAATCTGGCATTACCATAATCTCCAACTAAACTCTCAGACGCGAAAGGAGAATTACAATGAGGGAAATGGCTCGTAGGACTTAAAGGGTCCCAGTTGTCTGTGGAGAGATGAGCTTGAGGGTCAGAGAGAGTCCAGCCATCTGTTCAGAAATTGGCTGCAAACTCTTCCATGTATAATTGAATATCCTGAGGTGGAGCTAAGCACTAAGGAAAGCAGCTGTGTGATAAAACTGTGAGACAGGACGCATAAGTCTTGGGATTGTATTTTTCTTATAATTAAAAGATCTGGAAACTGAATTATATTATTGAAATATCATATGTAATTGGTCCCTCTCTTTATCTGGTGATCCCAGCACCTTTAACTCTTGGAATCTAAGATACAATTTCTGAAAAGTCATTATTAGCATTCTAAATTTCCCTTTTTATTTCTCACCATTAGTATTTTAATTCCAAGTTTATGTAAAGGAATAGATAGCAGCATTAAATCTTGATGATTCTACACTGTTTCCAGCTGTGGTTCCCTTCATTCATGGGAATAGAATGGCTGGGAAGAAAGTCACTAGTAAGTTTTACTGGTAATAAGTCTTTCTTGTCTGAGATCTTTCAGAATAAAGTCCTACATCTTGAAACTCCTAGTATGGTTTAGAGAAAGGGGAAAAGGTCCAGACTTTGCACAATTACAAATTCAAAGAGAAATTACAGATGGAAAAGACATATTAGGTCATCTAACCCGCCCCCTGCCAGTGCTGGATTTCTTCCCACAGCATATTCTCTAGTGTTCTGCCCAGTCCAGTTGGTGGGGAACATTTCAAAAATACAAACCTTATGTGGTGGGAAAGTATACACTTATTTAGGTAAACTCTATCTCGGTATATGCAATTTTGTTCCCTTAAAAATGTTTTATTGGTGCTTCTTTTTAAAAACCATTATCATTTCCCAATAATACCCTCTCCCCCACCAAATTGGAACCAACAAAAAGTAGTTAACCAAAATTAACTATCACAGCAATCATGTATATGTAGTATATACATACTTCTGTACCAGGTGTTCACCACCTCTCACCTGAGAATATAGGAGTATGTTTCATTCCTCTAGCGCTAAGATTAGTCATCACATTTAATCTGAAGTATGATGCTTTTCAGTATCATTTTCATTTGGAGCATATGTAATTTCAAAGAAAGCATACAGAGAGAGCGTTTATTTTTTCCTTTTCTTTTCTACCCAACAATTACTCTTTTCTTTGACCAATGTGTATTTGATAAGTAGTGCTGGGCAATTCACATCAAGTGGGGCACTGGATTAAGATAGTATCTTTTAAATTCATCTTTCTGGTTTGTTATTTTGTACCATCTTAGTGAAAAATGTCAGAGCTTAATGACAATCCTTTAATATTTCGGACTATTGGAATTATTACATGTAGGAGTATATTATCTCTGTGTCAATCAGAAGGCTTTTAGAACCAAATAGAAACCGAAGCAGAACAGTTCCAAATCTGAGGCAACCTATCCATGTCTGACCCACTAAATTCACATGGCAAATTAATTCTCAGATGGAGGCAGATGCCAGATCTCTTGGAGAGACTCAAATTATATCATACTGTCCAAGTAAAGAGGAAAGAGCTGCCAAGACTGCCTACATAAATCCCAGAATATTCTTACATCATCTGTGCTGGAAAAAAAAGAAAAAGAAAAAAAGATGAAGGCTAACAGGCTACCCAGGCAACGGATGATTGTTTCGGGGAAGAACATACATCAGCCATGGAAAATACCTGTTGCGCCTTCTGGTCTGGTCAGCTGCCTAAGCAGGGACATCACTTGATCTTTTTGCAAGTCTGTTGTCCAGTCTTGAGTTCCTCTAATATTATTTCAGAATATCTTTAAATTCAATCCAACAAGTATTTATTAAGTGTTTATAATATCTGTATTTCATCAGTCCCTTTATCCATATTTCACAGTCAAATGGAATCACTGTGTGAATCACAATTTTCCTTTCTTTGAAAGAATTCTTTTGTTCCCATCCATCTCCATTTTGAATGGTCCTCAACTATTTTTGTCCTTCAGAGTTTACATTCTTTTAAACCTTATAAGTAATTTTATGTTGTTCAGTAATGTCTTGGCTATCAGAAACTCAGCTGGCTGCCAATATCTCCCATATAGAATATATCTGAGGGAGAAGAATGAGGAAGAGGAGAAAGAAGAGGAGGAGAAAAAGGAGAAGAAGAACAAGAAGAAGAATAAAAATGAGGAGGAGAAGGAGAAGGGGAAAAGGAAGAGGAAGAAGATGAGGAAGAAGAGGAGGAAGGAGGGGAAGAAGAAGAAGAGGAAGTGGAAGAAGAAGAAGAGGAAGAAGAAGAGGAGGAAGAGGAGAAGGAAGAGGAGGAGGAGGAGGAAGAAGAAGAAGAGAAGAAGTTCATTTATCTGGTTTTCATGCCCATAGCTGATTAGAAGGAACTACTCACGTTAAGATATTGAAGGAAGTAATTCAATGATTGTTCAGGCAATCAATATGTCTACAACAAATCTAGTTCATCTGACACCAGAGCAATGTGCTGTGCTGTCTTCATGATAAATGGATTATATGTTTTTTTTTCCAAAACCAAATTTTTATATTCGCTTGTACATAAAGATTTCTTAGTCAATTCAATTCCACTTAAGAAACATTTATCAAGGACCCTAAGTGGCATAATGAAGAGAGATCTGGGCCTGAAGACAGAAAGATCTGATTTCAAACTGACCTCAGACATTTACTAACTGGGTGATTCTGGGCGAGTCACTTAACCTCTGTCTGCTTGGTTTTCTCAGCTACAAAATGAGAATCATAATAGGCCCCACCTCACAGTTGTGAGGATCAAATGAGATAACATTTGTAAAGTACTTAGACACAGTGGCTGACACATAGTGGAACTTAATAAATGCTTGTTCCCTCCTTCCCCTCCTTATGTTACAGATACCAGGAATAAAAAGATGAAAGACAGCACCATTCCTTTCCTCAAGTAACTTAGATCAGACGACTCGTACATTTTTCCTAAACTAAAGGAAAAAAAACACGAAAAACCTCTTAAGATACCTTGCAGTTGTTAGCATCCTCTCACTTCTCAAACTGTCTGTTATTTACTATATTTAATTACCTGTGTTCATACTGGACACTCTCAATAGAATGTAATCTCTTCGAAGGAAGGCATCCTTTGGTTTTTGTTTGTTCTGCATTTGATTCCCAGCACCAAGCATAGCGGTCTTGAATCTAGGAGGTGCTTAAGCAGTATTTAGGTGAGGGGTTAGATAGATGATTTTAGGGGCACAGAGAGCTCTCAGGGAGGAACTGTCTTTAAGAAGGCAGTTCATTGGCTTTTCTCTAACTTCTAGTCTTAGAGAACTGTGTAGAACACTACTGAGAGGTTAAATGTCTTGCCAGGGTCATACCACCAGTATGTGTCAGAGTTTTCCTGTAGAGATAGCATGGAATAATAGACACGAAGCTAGACTTGGATTCCCAAAGATCTAGGTTCAAATCCCACCACAGACTCACTAGCTGTATGATCCAGGACAAGTCACTTAATCTGTTTGCTCTGTCTCCTTTCTATAACATCAGATTCAATGTCCCCATCTCAGCTCTAAACCTCTGATCCTGTGATTCTAACTTCAAAGCCTGCCTCTATTCACCGTCTCTCTAAGAAATGTTTGTTTAACTGAATTAATCAGGGAGGATATGACATTTCATGATACAAGGCAAAGTGTTATAAGACCTAAGCAAAGTACTATAACACATTTGAGGAGGCAGTCATCAACTGGAGGAAGGGAAATGGTGGCAGCAGAAATGAGGGAAGGCTTCACAGAGGAAGTGGCATCTTGACCGGGCTTTGAAGACAGAAAGATTTCCATAAGCAAAAAATGGAAGTCACTTTTGAGGCCAGGGAATGTTTTTCTCTTTCTCTTTCTTTTCCCAATGGGAGGCATCTCCAGTTGTCCTGATCTATATCTTGCCACTGGACCAAGATGTCTCTGGAGGAGAAAGTAAGGCTGGTGACTCTGTACAACCCTCTCTCACTGAAACCCAATTCACTCGCAAGTCATGGCATCACCTCAGTGATTTCGTGGTCCTCTTCGAGAGCCAAGGACAAACAGCAACAACAACAACATTTTCCCAATGACAAACAGCCTTGCACAGATAGCTACTTTAATGCTGACTGAGTTGAATGCACAGAGGAATGGGAAGGTAGGACAAGATTCTGGTACAGCTGTGATCAGATTCCTCGGGCGAGCTCTTTGAGGACAGGGGCTATTTTTGGTCCTTTTAGTTGATTCAGGTTGTTGTTTGCCTTTCTTTGTATCCTCAGTTCATAGCACAGTGCCTGCTACATAATAAGTGCTTAATAAATGCTTCTTGATTTGACTTGATTAATACCTAACATCCCAGTTTGGCTGGAACATATAGTACATAAATGGGTATAGCATGAAATAATGATAAAAAGGTAGCTTACCTAGTCTTCCCTCTGTGGAAGTCAAACTTAATGATAAGGAGGGCACCCAGAGGAGCTATCTCTCCTTTTCACCAAATGAATCTGAAATGCTTCCTACTTATCACCCTACCCTGCGCTGTCTCCACCCTTTTGTGACGGAGACTTGGCCCCACTAAGGTCTTTCTCTATTACCATGTTCCAGATGCTCCTTTGACTATCTGGGTCCTTCTCTTTTTCTTTGTATTTACCCCACATATCCTTTCTTCCAGAATCATATCTATACCCCACTTCCCCTCATTACTAACAATATTCTGCCTTCCACGATCAAAGATTCTCCCTTCTCCAGATATAGAAGCCACTTGTACTCTCCTAGTTTTCTCCCTAAGCTAAACTCCCTCTGAGCCATATAGAAGGAAGGAGGAAGGAAACAAGCATTTATTAAGTACTTTAACCTGTCATGCTTTACAGGTATTCTCATTTGATAAAGTGCTAAGCTTGGTAAATATCATCTTTTTTGATCCTCACAACAATCCTGGGAGGTGGATACTATTAATATCCCCAATTTACAGAGGTGAGGAAACTGAGTCAAATAGAGACTAAGTGACTTGCCCAGGGTAACACTGCTACTAAGTGTCTGAAGCCACATTTGAACTCAGATCTTCCTGACTTCAGGCCTAGCACTCTTATCAGCTGTGCTACCCAGCTGCCTCTTGAATGGAATGCAATCATGGTAAGGTATAGACTGCATTAAGAGGCAAATTGATGTAGTGTCCAGAATGCTGACCTTGGAGACAAGCACTGGGTCTGAAGTCAAGAAAACCTGAGTTCAAATTTGGGTTCAGACACTTCCTAGCTGTTTGACTCTGGACAAGTCACTTAAGCCCTGATTGCCTGACAAAATGGATCCATTGGATACACTGGAGAAGGAAATGGCAAACCAATATTTTTGCTAAGAAAACCCCAAATGGGGTCACAGAGGGTTGTACACAACAGAAACAAGTGAATAACAACACCAAAGCTAGGAATTATTGATATCCCTCCATAAAGTCTGGTGTGGAGATATCAATAATATCAATTATTAATAGCAATTAAACTACCTACCTGAATGATTCCTCCCAAGAATGAAACAGCTGCAGCAACTCCAATCCTCTGCATCTCAAAATCAGATAAGCCCAACACACCTGAGTTGCTGTATGTGGTGAAGTTCTGGCTGGCCTGAGGAACTAGACGCTCAACAGCATTGGCAGATATTAATGATGTCAAAGCAAATGTCCCTAGAAAAAAAAAAGCATCACGCATCTGTTAATTATCAGTTAGTGGGCACATCTTAGCTTATAGAACTAAAGCTGAATCCATGGTGGAAAAGCAAAGTGGAGCTGATAGAAAGCTGCTCTATCCTGGTGTTTAAAGACCTTAGGTGCTTAACCAAAAATGAAGAAATAAAAGGTCTCAGATTAATGGTCTTGACAGGGCTGGAGAGTAGACAAGGACTTGGTAGAAAAGTATGGCTACAGCAGAAAGTGCACTCTCTGAAAAGCACGGAGGCTTTGATGGGGCTACATTCTAGTTTCATTAAACTGTTCAACTCTTATATGGAAACAATGCCTCTAGGGCTTGAGCTGTGCATCTCCTGATTTTAGAATCTTTCCCTCTTTTGATTATCTTGAAAATTGTACCAGCTTGTACATCCAAAATTGTACCAGCTCCAGCAGAGATTTCTTCTGCATAATAATGATGGTGATGATTTCTACGGTATTTGCAAAGCACTTTACCTATGTTTCCCCATTTGATGTTTGGTCAGATGTAGTCACTTTATTTAAAAAGTTTATTGATACATTTTGTTTTGATACAGAAGACACTTCTCCATCAACACCCAAATAAATTTCAGTACCCTCTCTAAGCAATAGTCAGCCTACTATCATTTGAAAGGAGGGTTGTATCCTTAAATTGACTCTGGCATTGGACTAGAGATTTACAGTCTCTCAGTGTTGATTTTCTTGATGCTCTTACATTACTTTGTCTATATTCCCTTCAGTAGAAGATAAGTTTCTTGAAGAGAGTGACTTTTTTTTGTCTTTGTATCACCCAGTGTATAGCACATTGGAAGTGTTTAGTGAATGCTCTTTGAATTGAATTGTATTGAATTGAATTCCAAAAAAGAAAAAAAAATTGATGGGAACAAATCTGTTCATAACTCTGTGTTTCTATCCCTACTCCCCAGCTCTTCTGGTTTCCAAAGTACCTGTGGACAATCTATAGTATCAGTGGGCCCTGAGACAATGATTAGAGAAGTAGCTAGGTAGCACAATGGAGAGAGTACTGGATGCAGAGTCAAGAAAACCTGGGTTCACATCCCGCCTTAGTCACTTATTAGCTGTGTGATGCTGCAAAAGTCATTTAACTTCAGTATGCCTTAGTTTCCTCATTTATAAGATGAGAATAATGACAGCACTTTCTGCCCAATATTCTTGTGAGGATCAAATGAAATAACACATGGAAAGCTCTTTGCAAAAAAGTTATAAAATACTAGCTATTATTATTTTTAATGGCACTTCACCGATTTCCACCAAATAAACTTCTCTTTTTTCCTCTTCTCTTGCTGGTTTTCCTCTTCTCCTTGTAACCTTTATATGCCTTGAGTCTACACCTTACAATATGACCCTTGTGCCATTGTTTAGCCTTGAAGCATGATGTGACAAAAGGAAAATTTGACTTGAAGTTAGAAGACCTAAGTTGGACTTAAGCCCTGTCACTTATTAGACAGGTGGCCCTAGAATTGTCCTCCCACTTCTCTGGGACTCCATTTCTTCATCTATAAGATAACAAAGAGCACAATAGAGATAAAGAGCTGGGCTTGGAGTAATAGCGTCCTTTGTTCTCATTTCTAGCAGATATTGGATGTCTGACCATAGACAACGTACTGAAGCTCTCAGTGCCCCAGAGAGACTCCTTAATACCATAAGTTATGTCAAGACATTAGGACGCACTGTTTTCCAGAGCTAAGGCCCAGCAATCTGAGCTTGGCATAACAAATCCTTAATGCTCACCCCCTAGATGAGGCCTACACAACCTGAGACCCACAGGCCATTTGAAGCATGCCAAAGGATTTTAGATGGCCCATGAAAAATGTAGATGAAAACATCCTGTGTATGTAGAGGAAATCCTTTGGCGGGCTGCAAGCAACCCTTTGAGGGCTTTAAACTGCTGGTTGTGCAGGCCTGCTCTAGATGAGGTAATGGTCCTTGAGCTCAGGTAAGCACCAATAGGACCAGACACACAGCCCTGCTATGAACAGACTTTTCTGTCACTAGACAACCTTGCCTCACCGTCTCCGTTATGCCTCACTACTATTGCTTGACTCTTTGTCTAGCCACAAATATATAAATCAAAGTTCAGCCACACTAAAGTGGGTCCCCCTACTAGCGGCAGAGCCTCAGCAGATGTGTCTAGATCCCCTCCTTGCTTGCAAGCTGTTTCTCTTAATTTGAAATTAAACTTCTGTTTGATTCCTGACTCCTCTGTCTCTAGCCTGCTCTGTTCAGCTCCAGCCATCCACAGTTTAGAGAACAGTTCAGTCTAGTTGACATTAATTGGTGTCAGAAGTAGGATTCAACAGAGAATCGGGCCATTAGACTCTCATACCAGTGGGAATGGACTAGGTCCCACCAGAGATATATTTCTCTGGAGTCTGACACCCGCCCCCACTCTTCCTCTGGTCACTCCTCTGTCTTTGTCCCTGCCCTAATCCTCTGAGTTCCCACCTTGGTCAAACTTGCCATTCTTGCATTCTAAAGAAAGCTCCAGGGCCCCTCCAGTGAGTTGATTCTTCTCAGATCACTTTTTAAACTGCACACCTCTGTTAACTTGTCCTTCTATGTGCCTCTGTTGTTTTTAAACTACATGCCTCTGTAACTGTGTGCCCCTGTTAAAAATCAGTATAGTCAGGGCTGTAACTGCGCACTTCATTAAAACTATCTGTGTCTCTTTGTATCTATCTTGTTGTTTTGTCTGAGTTTGTGTTTTTGTAAAATGTAAAATTTCTGTGTCATGTTTGTGTTGTGAGCTAGATTCTGTTTCCTTGAAAGATTTAAAATGCAGCCAGCAAGAAAAATTTCTAACATCTGTGGCCAAATTGTTTAGAACACTAGGAAAGATTAATGAACTTTCTTACTTGAAGCAGTTGTCCCAGTAAGCAGGACTAACCCCCCCCCCTTTAGGCTTTCTGCAGGAGTAAAATTTGTAGGACATTAAAAACATAAGGAGTTTGAAAATTAATCATTTTAAGAATGTAGGGGAGAACTCCTGAGACTTTGGGGTAATTCTAGGAATTCATTCCCTTCTGAAATATCTTCGTAAGTTTTAGGCTACCACTCTATAGAATTTGTTTTAAAGAAAAATAAGTATTAAATTTTATAAAAAGTTAAAAGTAGATAACATTTTCCCTTGAAGACTGATAGCTTCATTGTTTTAGGGCAATGAATGATCTATAAAGAGAAAAATAATAATGGTACCCACCTCCCAGGGTCACTGTAAAATCAAAATAATATAATTATTGTAAAATGTTTAACACAGTGACTGGCATATACTAAGTACTATATTATTTCTTTAATTGAATACAATTGTTCAATACCTGATAACTCTAAAGTGGTTTTTAAAATACCAAACGTCACAAATAATATTAATGATTCTTATATGCAATAATTTAGAAATGCCATTGATGTCATCTGAAGTTTTGTTTCATGTTTATATATATATATATGACATTATTTATTTTATTACTGTATTTCTAAATTATCTTATGTTGCAAAATCTGAGAGACCACTGTAACAGAAATGCTATTATAACAACTTTTTAATCTGGATGCTGTACGCATTAATTGGGCTTTTTTGAAAGAATGTGATAAAAATAGATATTTGAAAACTGTTAAATATTTAATGAGGTATATCTTGTTATAAAGCAGATATTAAGTTTACTATAATAGTGAATTTTCATTTGAAAATCTTAGCTATTATGAAAGTGCATAGGGTGGTTTAAAGATGTAGCTTCAACATATTAATGATGAGTCAACTCTCAGGTATTTGCTATGTGTCTGAAGCCCCAGAATATGAGTAGTTTTAATTTATAAGTAAAAGATAAATGAAATGTTAAGTGTTGGGGAAATATCAGGAAAGATATTCAAGCCCTAAATTGTGGCTAGTGGAATTTTGCTATTTAAGGTAAAAATTCCCGGGGCTTTAATTTACTGTTGTTTTGATATTTGGTTACGAGGATAGTTGCCCACATTGTCATGAAGCCAATAGTAGAAAATGACATGTGGTAAAGTCTGGGAACTGCTAAAGGTGATGTCTGTGCCTCAGAAAACTTTTGGGGACAATGTTGGCATGGACCAAGGTAGGATCCTCATGATTCTATTTCCCCATTGTATTGTTTCCTTTATGAAAAGGAAAATTTCCCATGGGATTAATCCTGAGCCTTGCTTTTAAAACCCTGTGACTACGTGATTGGCTGTCAGATGTGACTCATGCCTGAAATCAAACAAAACAATGGGAATTTCCCCTATTGTGTTACGTGATATTGTTATAACTATATCCCTCTTTTTCTCTTTATAGCAAATTTCTATAATCAAGAAGTTTTATGAGTATAATGCCAAATCTACTGAATAATAAATGATATTGGAACATCTCTGAGTTATTATAATAAGGTGTGAGTATGAACATGTTATAATTTTAATATGTATCTGTGATCAAATTATGATATAGTGATGATATCCTCCTAAGAGGGAAATGATTAGACAAAGTAATAAGACAAAAATGCAAAAAGTTTTCTAAATAAATGCAATAGTAAATTTTGAGAAAGCAACAGGATTAGACTGTTTTCTCTAAGAACTATATGCACAAGTATGATTGGCTTTCAAATTTATCTATAGTGGAAATTCAGGCTTAGAGTATGTTTTAGTAATAAGATCTCAAAATTAGATTATGATTTTACATATAAATTGTATCGATAATGGTAAAGAAAGTAAAATTATTTTCCCATTATTAAAGTATCTATCTGATAATTTTAAAAGGCAGAAGAGTTTATTTTATAATTGGACCCTCATGAATTTTTAGAACATTCTTATATTAGGTACACAATTTAGGTAAGAATAGAAACAACAAATGGTATATGAACTGAAATCCTCTGAAGTTTCAAAATTGGGGAACCACATTTAAGTGACTATCAAATTACAGTAAATCAGAATTATCTCAGAACCTCTAGATTTGGAATAAGAAAAGCAGAGACCTTTGGGGACAGTCCTAAGAATAAAACCAATTATCCAAGAAGAAATATCTAGGTACCAGATAACTACATGAAACATGTGGGGTTCAAAGTGTGCTGGTTAAATGGACATTGAAAATGGGTTACTATGATACAAGGAGACTTAATGTTAATTAACAGTGGTGACTCTAGTCTCAGCTTTTGAGACTCTGGTTTATGATCCCAGCTTCAAGATCTTGGTTTATCTTGGTTACCTTGGTGACATGTAAATTTTCCTTCTCAGAACTAGTCCACTGTAGACCTCTAAGTAATTTGATCTGTACCTGACTTAATGTAATTATGCAATTATGGGAACTGTGATAAAAATTTTATTGCATTATTTGAACCTACCCCTGTGTGGCTAGGAAACTAGATCATTTCTATGTGTTGTTTAGAGACTCTTAACTAAGGACGTACGTTATACTGACCAGAAACTCAGATCCAAAGATTGACATAAGGGGTTTTCTCAAGCAACCCATATGCCTTCTCTGAAAACTACCAATCAATTGCTGTTTTTAAGGTCCCTACCAGATCCTTCTGTCTACTCCCACTGCTGCGGGTATGTACTCCTGGATCATCTGAAGAAAGCCCCTGCTCCTGAGTGGATTACAGAAACCTCCAGGGACTTCAAGGTTCATCTAGTATGGACCCAGAAGCAGCCAACGGCCCACATTCAGATGAGACAGCTGTCCCAAGATTCAGGATGAGGGCTGAGTACACTGTCTGAGTCTTTTCCTCTTCTCTTGTGTCATGTGCCCAACCACCAAGGCCCTGATTCAAGCACATTTTGGCTTTTTCTCCCCTTTCTGCTTGCAAGCGAACAATGGCTAGCTAAAAACATCTTGTCTTACCCAACTGGCTTCTCGTGGCATCTTGGCTTATACCTGCCTCTCTTTTATTGGCCAGAAGGGTAGGGATTCTTTCAGAACCCTTTCCTTTTGATAAAAGGGGGAAATGTCAAGATATTAGGAGACACCCTGTTTGCCAGAGCTAAGGCCCAGCAAACAAGCTATGCCCTGAGCTTGGCATAACAACAATCCTTTGTGCTCACCCTCTGGATGAACTGATAGTCCCTGAGCTTGGGCAAGCACCAACAGGACCAGATATGAAGCCCTGCTATGAACAGATTTTTTTCTGCCACTAAACAACTCTATGTCACTCTTGCTCTAACGCCTCACTACTGTTGCTATACTACACTGTTTGACTCTTGGTCTAGCCACACCAAAGCAGGTCCTCCTACTAGGGATGGGGCCTCAGCATGTGTCTAGATCCCCTCCTTGCTCGCAAGCCATTTCCCTCACTTTGAAATTAAACTTCTGTTTGATTCATGATTCTCATCTCTAGACTGCGCTGTTTGGTTCCAGCCATCTACAGGTTAGAGATAGGTTTGGTTCAGTTGACATATACATATACTTGTGTGTGTGTGTGCGTGTGTGTGTGTGTGTGTGTGAGAGAGAGAGAGAGAGAGAGAGAGAGACAGACAGACAGACAGACAGGTGGAGAGAGACAGAGAGCAGGGAGAAAGTGAGAGCGGGAGGTGAGAGAGGGAAAGGGGAGAGAGGAAGAAGGGAGAGAGCGAAGAAGAGAGAGAAACAAGAGAAAGAGAAAGGAAAGGGAGGAAGGAAAGAGAGGGAGGAAGGGAGAAATGGAGGGAGGAGAAAAGGTGAGCAGAGTGAAAGGGAGAGAGAGAAAGAGAGAGATTGGTGTTGTATTCTAATAAGCATATTTAGTATTATAAGGCAGCATGGTATAAAGAACAGAAAGCTGGCCTTGGCGCCAGGAAGTCGTGGCTACTAGTTCTATCTCTAATTACTTCACTTCTTAGGTAGCTCTTTAAGAGAAGAGGTCATAGAATAAACTGATGTAATTGATCAGTTTCCTTATCCAGACATTCCCTAGTCAATTAAATCAGAGGTCCAGAACCTATTCTTTGTCTCTATTAACACCAGTGGAACACAGGAGTTAAAAGTTAATAAGATCACAGATATAAAACTAGAAAGGACCCAAGTAGCCAAGGAGTCCACTCCCACCCTGCTCCACCCCATTTTTATAGATCAAGAAACCGAGCCACTGAGAATTTGTGACCTGGCTGGTTATACAATGAAAGAGCCAGGATTTCAACTGTTCTAACTCCAAATCCAGCAAGCTTTCCGTTGCACCACAAAGCGTACCAAGCTAACTAATCCTAATTAGCATTCCTGAGAGTCATCACCTATTTTACCCCTCCTCAAAATCTTAAACGGACCCAAATCTTACTAGCTTCAGTGAATTCCCCACATTAATCATCATTTGTCAGTTTGTCTTTCTATCTTCTTCAACAACCAATGCAACTCCAGAATTCTCAAATTTCTTAAACTCAAGTTCCCTTCCCTATTTCTCATGTGACACTGAAATCAGGATCAAATTTCCTGTGTGCCATGAAGAATAATCGACCCATTTCTCCCTCCTCATAAATGAGGTCATTTTAAATCAAAATCAGAAAGGAAACAAAAACACACACCTTGGGGCAAGATAATTAGAGCAAATTATGCTTTCTGAATTTCTGCTAAAGAGTTGTTTTTTGGACAAAATAGATGATTTGTTTGTCAAAGCTTTACCACCATCAGGCAGAATCTCACTTGGGAATTACATGAGATATCTGCCTTTAAAATGGGGGTAAAATGACAGCTGTAGTGACCCTTTCTTTCACAAAACAGTATTTATTTGTTAAGAAGAAAGTAGAAGGGCAGAAGGGGCAGCATTGTGGCTGAAATAAAATATCATATGGAAATAAAATACTTGATAAACAAAAAGTTTAGTAGTCTTTACCCCAAGGACTCTGGTTGTTTCTCTAAATAGAGATCATGCATAGGTCAAAAAATAATTAAACCATATCAGTTTGTGTAATTACTCTGATACATACATAAATACTGATAAAATACATAGTACCATGTGGAGAAAGCTGCTGATGTGAATTTACTCTAAATAACCTTAAAGGTTTGCATCAGACCAAGCCAAGAAATAAGAAGGTCCAGCTGACTCTTTGTCCTTTGGTGGAGTACACATGATGAAATAAAATGCCTTCAGCTAAGGATTGAGAAAGAGTTGCAGAATGAGTGTTTTTTCAATATGTAAATGATATGTATTTTGGAATGCATAGTACTTACATAGTAGGATACAAGTTATCTGTGGAGTGTTTAAAGATATTTGCTAACTATGCTAACTGCAGATATATATATGTTATTTTGAAATCATATAGCCAGTCAAAAGTCCACCATAGAGCCTTAGAAAATGAACTATGTAAATATGTATTTAGGCCCTTATCACAATATAAATTTTTGACCTCCTAAAACAAATCCATTATGGCCTATCATGTGAATTCATTCTGCCTTTTCTATTGAATGTTCAACAGAAGAAATGTTTTGGGGTTAAGCCTTGGATCAAACCTGATCTATTTTCTTCCTCCTTTCTCTTAAAATGTGAAGAGGAGATGTTGATAGGCAATGGGGGAAAGGAATGTGAAATATTTAATGGTTAAGAGTTTGAAAATAATCAGTTTCTTATTCATTAGAAAAGTTTTGTTGCATTTGTTTATCACAAAAGAAAATCCTATGCTCTCAAGCTCTTATCACCTTTGGCTTTTATAGGGCAAGAGCAGTTGGAGAACGTAGACTCTAAATATTTTTGTGAGGTTATTTTATTTCAACTTCAGCATGAAGCAAATTTATGTAACCCAGATACAAGAGAACCTCTGAAGAAACGTACTTGTGAAAGATGAAACAATTCACACATATCAACGGGACAATTGAGAAAATTATCTGGATGACTGGAAAATAAAATGCTTTTCCATAATAATCTGGCTATTTTAGGAAAGAATGTCTCTTTTGGAGTTTTCCACTTCTCTTCAATATTCAGATATGCAAAGGCAGGAATTGCTTTATAAAGTACACGGTACAATACTTATTCAAAAGAGGAAAGGATTCATTAATAGTTGCTAGGATTTATATAATGCTTTCACTTTTCAAAGTTCTTATTCTTTCCTTTCTTATTTTATCCTCATAATATCTCTTTAGATGGATAAACGGATAGATGGGTACATACATACATAAGTAATAGATAGTATTCCATCCATTATCTAGCATTTACATAGCACTCTGAGTTTGGCAAAGTGCTTTACAAATATCATCTCATTTTTTTCTTCACAACAACTATAGAACGTAGGTGCTATTATTATCCCCAGTTAGACGAAACTGAGGCAAAGAAAGGTTAAGCGACTTACTTAGGGTCAAATAGATAGTAAGTACCTGAGGTTGATTTGAGCTTAGGTCTTCCTGAATCCAGGTCCTGTGCTCTATCCACTGCATTACAGAGGTGATTATCTACCATTAACACAAGTATTTAGCATTTAAGTCACAGCTTGTTTAGAAACTTGACTTTTATTTATCAAATAATTGATCCTTTCATTACTAAGTTACAAAACATAAGTACATACAAATACTTACCTGTTGCAACATGGCGCCCCATTCCAAAGATGGCATAAATTATGGCTGGAAACAGAGAGCCATATAAACCAAACACCGGGTGGACAGAAGACAGAATAGCAAAGGCCAACCCTGTAAATAAGATCATGGAAATTAATTATGAGCAAACTATTCCCAAGACATGGTCCACAATAACAACGGGAAAAAACTTTGGTTTTGATTTAAAATCTAACACATCACCATAATTAATTATCTTACATGTTCATGTAAAGCATAAGGCATATATCCTGTTTGGTATCAACCTTCTAGAATTGCATTTATGCTGAGAGATATACGCCTCTGCAGGGAAGAATAATTTTTAAGATCTGTGCCAGATACTGTGATTACATATTTTGATACAAAAACAAGAACAAAACAGTCTATACAATAAAGGAGGTTACATTCTGTTGGGAAAAACAATGTATATATACCTGCATAAATAAATACACAATATATACAAAGTAGTCTCCATGGGGAACTAGTTTCTGGGAGTATTGGGAAAGACTTCATGTAAGAGTGGGCTCTTTGGCTGAGTACTGAAGGAAGTCAGAGCTTCCAAGAGGCAAAGATGAAGAAAAAGTCACTTCCAAAGAGCCTGTACAAATATTAACTCCTCTGGATGACCTACTTGTCCATCGATAGTCAATAAGTATGTATTAATTGCTTACTATGTGTCAGGTGCTGTACTATGTGCTAGGGAAGGATACATAAGTACAATTATAAAACATAAACATAATTTAACTTAGAAATAATTTCTATTTATAAGGCATTTGTATCTTTTCTAATTACTTTCGTGTGCACCGTTTTATTCCTATGACATAGATGGGGCAGGTATAATTATCACCATTAGAAAAATAAGGCAAGGAGAAGCTAGGTGGAGCAGTGAGTAGAGCATCGACCTACAAGAAGACCTGAGTTCAAATCCAGCCTCAGACACTTGACATATTTACTAGCTGTGTGACCTTGGGCAAGTCACTTAACCCCAATTGCCTTGCCTCCCACCTCCAAAAAAAAGGAAAAAAAAAGAAAAATAAGGCAACGTAGACCGAGAGAGGAGAGCCATGTAAGGCAATCTGTAACAAAAATCCACATCTCCTGATTGGGGGTTGTGCCATCTTTCTGTTATGGCATGCTGCTTCTAATGTCCTATGATCAAGGTCTAATTTATAAGCTAAGGAGCTAATTGACAACGGAAATACTAAAAGGACTTCAAGAATAAGCACGAAATAAGTCATGAATTTGCTAACTGTTTCTCCAAGTGGAAGATGTTGTTACTTGACCCACTACAGTACAATGTTAGCTTCTTGAGGGCAAAAACTGCTTGTAATTTTGTTTTGCATCTCCAGTATGAATAGTGCCTTGTATCTATTAGGCACTTAATAAATGTCTGCTGAATCAATTTTAGGTATTGAATATACATGATAAAACTAACATGCAGACATATGGTGGTCATGTCTACATGACTGTAGCTAGAATAAACATGATCAAAACCATTTGCATTGTAATTCATTAATATCATTCCATAGACAATAAGTATAAGTACTTGCAAAAATCCTATATAGGCAGAGTACAGAAAATCTTTTGATTATAACCAATGAAACCAATTCTCTGACAATCATTTTAGACACCTTAAAAGACTTGTCCAAAGTAATAATATTGTTGACAGAGCCTGCATTTAAAAGAAGCAATTCCTGTACTTTAGACATAGTACTAGGTCTTAAACAATGAAATCATAATTTTTTGTCTCAATTTTCAATACTTTTTAAAAACAACTTTAACTTCCCCAATCCTAAACTTAATTATAAGAATAAATTTTGGCTGGTATAAAGCCATCCACTAAATGTGACTCTAGATCTTCATCATGATTTGGAGGTGACACTGGATTTTCAAAGATGGTGCCAGGAGAGTCCACATACTGGCAGGTCCTCTCACAAACTGAAAAAGCTTTGAAAATAGGCCTACCAATGAATTGTAAGTGTAAACAGGTGATGAATTGGGCCCTTTTCAAGTTCAGAAACTCATGAAGACAGATCATGAAGTAAAGGAGGAGTTATGAACTACATTAGTGAATGGAGGACCTCTAATGACAAAACTACAGATTTTAAGTAGTACTTTGTTTATTATTATTATTATAGGCAGTGAAATGTGTGTGTGTGTGTGTGTGTGTGTGTGTGTGTGTGTGTGTGTGTGTGTGTAGCTAAAGGTAGCTGTAGATAATAGATTCTGATTTATACCATCGATGATCATCATTCCCTAGTCTTGAAAACAAGAACTAGGTAAGTTTTTGTTAGTTTTTTTTTTCCTGAAAAATAGTTTTTAACCCTAAATTCTCAGTTCTGATCCTACCTCCTGGATGACTAAGCATGTTATGCTATGAAAAATGATATATTTTTCATGAAAAACATAATAACCCACCTATCTACCTAGGAAAATAGGCAAGAAATTGGCTAATGGATGAATAAGCACAAAGACCTGCCTGCAGGACTGAAGCTGGGCTAGGACAGAAGCACCATAATATCTCTACCTCAAGCTCTCCAATGAAAGGTTTAGTGAGTGAAGGAAGACTATGATCTCCTGAGATGCCCATTCTATTTCTGAATGGCTCTCTTAGGAGGTTTCTCTGCCATCAAGGCAAACTGTCTCTCTAAAATGTTAAAATACAAACAGAAATGAGAGCTATGATTTGTGTAGGTTGTTTTTATGAAGACTTTAGAAGCTATTGAGTCCAAACCCGTCTTCATTTTATTGATAAAGAAGCTAAGGCAAAAGAGACAAATTAGGTGATTTCTTCATGGTCTTACATCTGGTAAATGTCTGAGGCATAATTTGAACCCAGACCCCCTGACTCCAAGTCCATTGATCTATACGCTATACCATGCTGCCTCTATCAAGACCATCTTTTCCCAAACAGGACTAAACCATGAAGCCTAAGATTAAGTCTGATGATGCTCTAATGACTGAGCTATCTAGACAAAATTTTCTTTATTCCACACCAAGCTCAAATTACTTACAGAGCTATACCCTGATTAGTACAAATAAGGAATCTTGTGAAGTGGTCTCATTATTCAAATTCACACTATATTTCCATCAGGCTGGAATCAATTACTGTATTTTGCATAATTATTACTTCAAATTGTATGAATTTGAATACATCTTGTGACCATGTCACAAGATTCATTATTTGCACAAAGCAGAACCTAGCTGTTTAATACTTCACAATTTACAAAGTGTTTTTCTAATTACACCATGAAGTAGATAATACAACCATAATATCATCATCACTGTAACTGACATATATGATGCTTTCAGGTTTTCAAAGCTCTTGACATACATTATCTCATTTGTTCCTCACTAAAACCTTATAAATTAAGTACCCTGGGTTTTTTTAATCTTTTTATTAAGAAACTGAGTCTGAAAGATGAAGCATTGTACATTGGAGAGAATGCTGAACTTTGAGTCACATGATCTGAATTTGAATCTCAGCTTTGCCACTTGCTAACTGTGTGACCCGGGACAGGTCAATTAACTTCTCAGGGCCTGAATTTATCAACTGTAAAAAGAGGAGTCTGCAAGAGATGACCGGTTACTTTCATTGCCCAGGATCATATAACTAGAAAGTGTAAGAGTTATATCATTGCATCCATTTTACCAATGAAGATGTAAAGTTACAAAAAGCATATTCTACCTACCCAAAGATATATATTGAGAAAATGGCAGAACTGGGACTTTTGTGCTTACATCTTCTGATTTCAAGACCAGTGTTCTTTTTATTATCAATCAATCAATTAAGCATTTATTAAGCAACTACTATGAACAAGTCACCATTCTACAGGTTTTTCCTAAAGTCTGGACACATAGGCAAAAATTCATATTTTCAAGAAATGAAATGAATGAAATTTTCAACAACATTTTACTTAATTGGAATATTAACAAATAACATCTTTAATATGATTTCCATCATTTGTGATGGAAAGGCTGATGTGCTTTGCAAGATTCACGTGAACTCGATGCAGTAAGTCCACACTGCCGTCAATTTTAGCACATTCACTCTTTATGCATTTATGGATTCAATAAAGTGTCTTGCATCTGTGTTTTTCATTGAGTACACCTTCTCCTTTAGCATATCCCAGAAAAAGAAATCACTAAATAACAGAGTCTTTGGTGAAACAGTTAATTAGATGTTAATGAGATTTCCTATATGTCCAGACTTTAGGGACACCCTGAATGTTTTTGTTCAGTCTTTCAGTTGTGTCTGACTCTTTGTGACCCCATTTCAAGTTTTCTTGGCAAAGATACTAGATTGGTTTGCCATTTCCTTCTCTAGTTTAATTTACGAATGAGGAAACTGAGGCAAACAGGGTTAAGGGTCTAGGGTCTAGGGTCACTCAAGTAGTAAGTGTCTGAACCTGGATTTTAACTCAAGAAGATGAGTCTTCCTGACTCCAGGCCAGGCCTCTATCCACTAAGCCACCTAACTGCCCACACTGTTCTATACAACACTTAAATTCTAAGGTCCATAGACAATTAAATGGGTTTCCCTAGATTCTGTACTCCTATCCAATCAAAAGAAATGCTGGTGAGACATGCACCGGACCTAAAGATTTGGAAATCTTGTACAATGCAAAGTATTATCACTTAAATAAATTCCACAAGACTAAATCAAGGACTAGAGACCACAATACCTTTTCCTTGACCTCACATTAAATGGATACAGAACTTTCATTCTCAGTAGTGGTATTATTCACACCCCATGGAAAACCTGGCTCTAGGCTGCAGTAGGCTTGAACAATGGACAAAAGAAGCATTGTCCCAGAGTGATAGCTTCCTCAAAAAAACTGACAATCTCTTACAAGAAGTTAGGCCTGCAAAAGTACCTCCCTGAAAGGAAAAGCCTCATCTCTCTGCTCATTTCATACCTCTATTCATACTATAAACTCTGCGACTCTTTTCTTTGAGGGGAAAAACCTTGAAAAAAAAACTTCAATGGAAATACCAATTACTTAGACTCAGCCAAACAGATTCCCTTTTCATTTATGGATTAGAAGTATATGCACTGCCTGTTTGATGATAAACCATACTATGCATTACATGAAAAAATTACAGTTACAATTCTGTTATGGAGATCTGAAATTCAGATCAGTATAATCAATCATGAATATCTGTTACAGAATTATATTCAGTAATCTATGGAGAGAGCAAAAACAACACCCCCAAACAGACAATGAGACAAAAATCCCTGGAAAGAACTACCAAGGACTAAAAACAAACAGTACCAAACTGGCCAAATAAAAAGAGTAATTTTTCAATGGAGAAGAGAGAACAGGGAGAGAAAGACAAAGAAGAGAAAAAAGAGGTGGAAGAAGGGAAGGATGGGGGAGGAGAAGGCAAAGAAAGAGAGGAAGGAAGAGCAGGAAAAGGAGGAGGTGGAGGAAAAAGAAGGAAAAGAAGGAGAAGGAAAAGAAAGAGGGGCAGGAGAAAGAAGAGTAAGGGGGTACAAAACCAGGGATTATTTAGATATCTGATTATCTACTGAGACCAGAAAAGAGTCGATAGTACTGGCTATGTCACTCTGGTAAGACTGACACTGATGTAAAAGAATAATGGCTGGGAAATATTTTTGAGTCAATTCTTTTTTTTTTTTGGAAGGGGGAAGGCAGAGCAATTGGGGTTAAGTGACTTGCCCAGGGTCACACAACTAAGTAAATGTGTATAGACTGGATTTGAACTCAGGTCCTCCTCACTCCAGGGTCTGTGCTCTACTCACTGCGCCACCTTGCTGCCCCAAGAGAGTTAATTCTAGAATGAATACATAGATGAATAATAATAGCTACCTACCATTTATATAGCAACTTAAAGTTTGCGAAATACTTACATAATATAACAAATCTGATGAATGAATGAATGAAAATGCTCCTAGTATGTGCCAAGCACTATGGTAAGCACTAGTTATACAAACAGGAAAAATCTAAATGATCTCTCCTCTCAAAGACCTCATTCTAATTGGAGAAGGCAAGTCATATCATCTTCAGGCAGAGAGCAAAAGCCAGGAGTCCTACAAGTTCAGCAGTGGGGCAGATGGCAAGGCTGAATGGTCCTTAAGTTATCTAAGTAGGTCAGATGACAGTGTCAGTGAACATAGGTTCTGGCGACGGGGCAGAGGTAGAGATAGAACACATTGCTGGGTGGTGTAACGTATACAGCCATATTAAACCTGTAATTGGGAAGACGAGGTCAAATATTGCCTCAGATACAGACTAGTTGTATGATCCTGGGCAAGTCACTCAACTTTTTCCAGCCTTAATTGCTCCTTCAGTATAATTAGGATAATAATGATAATTATAGCATTGTTGTGAGAATCAAAATGAGACAACAAATGTAAAGTGTTTCCAAAAATGAATGCTAGTTATTAAGGTAAATCCTGGAAAATGTCAGAAGGTAGTAGAAGCAGCAGATGGTAAGGTCTGGTGGCCCTGCATCTTACTCCACTGCCTTTGCCAAAAAACTCCAAATGGGGTCAAGAAGAGTCAGACTGAAACAACTGAACAATAACAACATGTTACATAGATAGCAGTCCACCAGAATAAGCCTGAGAATGCGAAAGACATTTGCATAAGGTGCCTGTAGTTCTCCTGTATGGTAAGCTTTATACAACTGGAACCTAGAACCCTTGGTTTTGTGATAGTAAAAGAACTCAAGTCCATATATCTAAGTCCCAATTAACAAAACCCAATACTCTATAGCTAATTTAGATCAACATACCTACTCTTCCACTAGAATCCCTTTTCTCTAGAATTTATTTACAGAAAGAGCATTGACTCTGGAATCAGAGGACCTGGTTCAAATTCTGCCTCTGATCCTACTACCTATCTGACCTTGGACAAGTAATTCAACTCCCTGACTTCCATTTCCTCACCTATAAAATAAAGGGCCTTGACCAGACAGCTTGAGGCTGTCTGTAAACCTTTCAGCTGTAAACCTTTAATTTTATGATGCTATGATGTGGTTGTCCTTGTCCTTCTATCTCAGTTTTTATTACAGCCTACCTAGGGAGCAGGGGAGGTTCCTTAAACCACATTCTGAACATTAACACAGCAGCCTTAAATAAATATTAAATTATATTAAAGGCTTCCTAGCTTAATTATGAAAAACTTTAAAGTCTCCAGTCTTGAATTTTCTATTCAAGTTACTGGCAAATTCTGTATCAGAACCCTTTATTCTGACTAGAGGCTGCTACATGATACAGTAGATAAGAGCAGTGGGCCTGGAGTCAGGAAGACCTGAGTTCAAATTTGGCCTCAGACACTTACTGTGTGACCCTGGGGAAGTCACTTAACCCTGTTTGCCTCAGTTTCCTCACCTGTAAAATGGGCTTGAAAAGGAAATGGCAAACCACTCCGGTATCTTTGCAAGAATATCCCAAATGGGGTCATGAAGAGTCAGACAAGACTGAAATAACTGAACAAAATACTGACTAGAGAGTTAATCCCTTAAACCTGGTGGGCCTCATATTTCTTACCTATAAAATGAGGAGGTTGGCCTAGATGATCTCTAAGGTCCTTCTAGCTCTAAAACTGTAATCCCATCACTCTATGACCCCTTTTGAAGGAAATTAACTTAGGGTTGCTAGAGACACAAAGAGGTTGCCAATATAATGAACATAAAATATGTTCTTTGAATGACCATTTTATAACCTGTTATATAGCTACTAAGAAAATGTGTTTAAAATGATTCCAAAAAAAGGCCAGAATTCTTAGAGCACCATGGCTCTAATGTCTAGGAAATGATGCCTAGAGAAATTATAAAAGGCCAAATGAGAATAAGGAAGAGCCAACCACATCTGGAACTGTGGCACTGTGAGTTATGAAGAATGGAGTTTCCACAAGAAATGATATAATTCAATTTTCCCATTATACTCACTAATTCCTGGTATAAATGAAAACAAAGCCTGTATAAAAATGTTGAGGAGGCTGAACCCAGACTGGTATGTAGAAATTTTGAGAGATACTCTCTTCCCCTGAGATACTCTCTTCCCCAAATCCATCCATATACTCTTAGACCAGGCTCTCAGTTTGCTCCTCACATATTCTATCAGACAGCCAATTAATGAAGAGTTACCAGTTTGCTTGTTAGGTTTTTACCCTGCAGATAAATGGAAGACTCTATTCTCTGAGGCTGGCTGACTAGCAATTTCCTCACATGTTAAGTTCACTTGATTGTTTTCTTAAGAGCTGCCTTCTTTGAGCTGGTTTTGTTGGTTTTGTTTTGTTTTGTCTTTTTAAGTAGCCAAGCTAAAACAAAATTATGTTTTTCAGTTCTGTGTTTCAGTCCCACGTGTGGATTGCTTCAGTGTTAGAAGATTCCTAGACTTGGAATACATATATCTTCAAACTAAATATGCTATACTCTTCCTTACAAATCATGTTGCCAGCTTTTCTCAAAAACAAACTGGAAAGTTACTTCATGTAAAGATAAAGTATCCCAGAGTGAAAGCTTAGTAATTACTTCTAAAGGGAGAATAGATAGGGTCAGGGTTGCTATAGGTAGACTGAGTGCCATAGGGCATCTTTAATTAGGCATTTCTCATAAGATCTCCTTTGCTGAAACAAAAATATTTTAAATGATAGACATGACATAGCAGAAGGAACACTAGATTTGGAGTTACAGATACTGAGTTCCAATCTTGTCTCTGCCAAACTTAGCCTCTGTGAGCCTGGGAAAGCCATTTTGGCCTCAGTGTCCATACCTGTAAATGAGGGGATTTACTGTACAACATTCCTTGCGATTTTAAATCTATCTATGATTCCATCTATAAAATTCTCCAGATTAGGTAATAAAGGCTAAGAATTGGATTCCATAATAGGAGAGAGAGAAGGAAAGAGGGAAAGTATTCAAAAGAAACTAGGGGAAAAGAGAGGTTGAAGCATTCTACAAGTATATCAGAAGAGCAAGAAAATGCTAAAACCCAACAATAAAGGGTGTATCATTCAAACATTTTATTTCTTCTAGAAAAGAAGTCATTTGCTACAAGAATGAAGACAGAGAAAAGGCATTTAGAAAACCATAATTAAAGTCAAAATGGTCTAAGAATATAAAAAGAGGATCATGCCCAATTTCCTCAAAAGCATGTTTCTGAAGGGATCGCCATTAAAGAAGATTCATCAGTTCATACAGTCCGTGTATTTTGAACTCCTTAAGAGAGGTCTGAGTTCATAGGAGAGACACCAAGAGAGAAACTAGAAATCAATTCAATTCCGTGAGTATTTAAGTACTTATTACACACAAGGCACAGGGCTAGGCACTGGAGACAGAGAAATAAAAATGACATGATCCCCATCCAAAAGGAGATCATATCTTCCTAGGAAGGCAGAGATGGAATGCAACATGTACCCATATAAATATCATATAAAGTTGGGTAGGATAGGGTCATGAGAACGAATTAGGCAAATTATATTACAAGAATTTAAGGAAAAATATTAACATTTTCAGCTGGGGGAACAGGGAAGACTACCTAGAAGAGGTGTCAACTGAGCTGAGCTTTGAAAGAAAACATGGATCCTGAAAGTGGGGGGAGGGAGACAGAGAAAGGGACAGAGAGATGAAAAGAGACAAAGAGAGACAGAGAGAAACAGAAAGGCAGAGAGATGAAGAGAGACAAAGAGAGACAGAGAGATGGAGAAAGATAGAGAGGCAGAAACAGAGAGACAGAGACAGAGAGGCAGAGAGAGAAAAAAAGGGAAGGGAATAAGCATTTATATAGCACCTACTATGTGGCAGGCACTGTGCAAAGCTCTTTTATAAATACGACTTCATTTAATTTTCACAATAACCCTGCAAGGTGCTATGATTATCCCCAATTTACAGCTGAGAAAACTTGAGACAAACAGAGGTTAAGCAACTTTGTCAGGGTCACACACCTGGGAAGTGTCTAAGGTCAGATCTAAACTTATGTCTTCCAAACTCCAGGTACAATGCTCTATCCACTGCACTACCAGCTGTGTCTGAAAACGAAAGATAAGAAGGAAGTGCATTCCAAGCATGGGGGGCAGTCTACATGAACACATAGAATGTGGAATGTCTGAAGGGGAATAATATAAATGTAGACAGGCCTCCACGTGGGGCCTAGGTCCTATATATAGCATGGGAGTGTAGTTGTGCAGCTCAAAAGGAGGCAGACTAGACATCTCTCGCCTCTTCTTCCCTCACTGTTCTCCAAAGGAGGCTTTAAATCCCTTAGGGGCAGAAGCAGGATGTTAAGCCCAACAGAAGCTTGGCAAGAGAGAGAGGAGAGACAGGAGAGACAGAAAAGAGAGAGGAGAGGGAGGGAGGGGGAGGCGGAGGGAGAGGGAGAGAGCAGGGAGGGAGGGAGAGAGGGAATGAGAGAATCATGCTAAAATTATATTAATCTGTTCCCTTAAATATTATTAGTCCAGCGGATGTGATCAGATTTGATCTAACTTCTGATCATTGTGTCACTGCTGAGGGGAGTGAGGACCCCAAGATTTATATTCAAGGTTTCAAAGGTCAGTTCTATAATCAGAACACGTAGCAAACAGCAAAGAAACCCATTTATCCAAATTCTAGCAAAATAGAAATTATGAGAATATTTACCAGACAAATAGAGTGAAAGAGCTTTCCCATTGAGAGTATGACAAGTCAGCCCAACCAAGAGAGAGAGATTCGTAGGTGTCACCCAAGAGTGTAACAATCTGAGGACAGGGCCTTGATGGAGACCATGAGGTCCTCTCATAACTTCCTTCAGCAACCTTAAGTGTGATTGGTCTCTTCCATCTTCCCTTTTGAAGCTAGAACCCCAAAATGTCCAAAGCAACTCAACACTTGAAGATGGCCTTCTGAAGAACTGAAGAGAGCAATTCCTACCAACTCCACCCTGACCCTCATGTAGGGTAGGGCCTTCATCTAGACCAGTGAGGGGAAAGGACCATACCAATGGACTTTGGAATTGAGGTCACATAAATTAAGACTGAAGCCAGATTTTGAAGAGCCTTAAATGTTATGTTAAACATTTCATATTTATCTTGTTTGAGGCAATATGGGAGCCACATGGAAGGTTTATAAGCAGGAGAGTGAAATGGTCAAGTATCATACAGGTACTCAGTCAACAAGCATTTATTAAGTACCTATGGGCCAGGCACTGTGCTAAGTTCTGGGGATACAAAGAAAGGCAAAAGATAGTTCCTATTCCTATTCCTATTCTCAAGAAATTCAGTCTGATGGAGGAATGTAAAGAATGATTGGAAAAACTGGGGATATTTGAGCCAGGAAAAAAAAAGGATACATTAGGAGAGAGAAGACTATTGTATTTGAAGGCGTATCCACTGCTGGGGAAAAGATCAAACTTCTGCTTGGCCTCAAAGAACAGTACTAGGCGCAATTGCTTGAAGTTACAAAGAGGCAATTGAGGGCTCATTGTTAGGGAGAACCCCCCAACAACTGGAGCTTTCCAAAAAGTGAAACGGTTTCTTTGTGAGGTAGGGTGAGAGAGAATGGGAATAAGCATTTATGTAGCTCCTACTATGTGCCAGGCATGAAAGATCTCATTTGATGGTAGTAAGTTCCCCAAAACTATATAGTTTCAAGTGGAACCTTAGATCACAGGTTAAAGATGTTTTAAAGGGTATTCTTGCTTATGCATAGGTTGGACTAGATGACTTCTGATCCCTTCCAACACTAAGATCCTGTATTCTGCCGATTTGTAATTGTGGTCCTCAATATATTATCTGCTTACTATCATGTCTGGTGCTTAATAAATGCTTACTGACTGACTGTCTTCAAACACCAATTCTATTCGGTGGAGCCTTTGAGTGTTTAATGAGACCTGAAGCCCAGGTCACCCAAGCTCTGACTTTATCTTGGAAGATGCTCTGAAAAATCACGACTTTTTGGCTCATTTTGCTCCCACTGAGAATTTCTTCTAGAAACTTCAGAATAGAGTTCATACCTAAGTTTCCACAGATGTGGGCCAAAGGGCACTATTTTGCCTACTAGAAATTCGAAGTACTCAAAATATCCCATAAATATGTGGAATACATTTCCTTTCCTTCACGTTCACCCCAGGGACCCATACACACCTCCATTCTCCTGGTTCTACCATAAAGATCTGTACCCCCCTCAGAAGGAAAACAAACTTTGTGTTGGTGCTCCCTCACTCTTGATATGCCAAGGAGCCTCTCCTTCATGTCAGTGACCCATTCAGGCCTCCAGTATCATGACAACACTTTGAGGGTATAGACTCAAGTCTCATCTGTGCCACTTATTAATTGCATGACCTTGGACAAGATGTTCAAGTTCTCTGGACTCCCTATTTCTTATCCATAAAGTAGGGGATCACATTAGGTAACCTTTAGGGTCTTTTTGAGTTCTAAATTTATGATGCTATGATGACTGTTGTTCAGTCGTTTCAGTTGTGTCTGACTTTTTGTTATCCCATTTGCAGATTCCTTGGCAAATTTACTGGAGTGGTTTGCCATTTCCTTCTCCAGAGGAAACTGAGGCAAAGTTAAGCAACTTGCCCAGGGTCACACAGCTAGTAAGTGTCAAGGTTAAATTTGAACTCAAATCTTCTTGACTAAAGGCGTGGTGCCCTAATTTGCCTCCTACCCACCCACTATAATAACAGGCAACAAGCTCTGGCTTTATCCTGGAAGATGCCTTTAAAAACCATAATGAATATAATAATAGTTAATGATAATTGCTGGCA
Source organism: Phalanger gymnotis (assembly GCA_028646595.1). Lineage (NCBI taxonomy): Eukaryota > Metazoa > Chordata > Mammalia > Diprotodontia > Phalangeridae > Phalanger > Phalanger gymnotis. Next base: position 139,739,242 of record CM053622.1, read on the forward strand.
TTTACATAGTACTTTAAGGTTTGCAAAGTATTATACATGTTTTCTCCTTTGATACTCATAACAACTCTGGGAGTTAGGTTCCATTATTATCTTCATTTTATGCACGAGAAAACTGAAACAGAGAGAAGTTAGGTAACTGGCCTACGGGCACAAAGCTAGTAAGTCTCTGTAGGAGAATTTGAACTCGGGGGCTCCTAATTGCAAGTCCAGGCCTTTAATACACTCCACAACCACCCTTGGAAGAGGACGAATTTGGAGGATCTAGAGAGGCAACTTCCCTTCACATCAGAATGTGGGAATCCACTTTGCATCCTCAACTCTAGGGAACAAGAAGGGCCTTCCAGGATAAGCTTATCACTTATTTATTTAAATTATTATTTATTTATTTAATATTTTTAGTTTTCAGCATTGATTTCCACAAGAGTTTGAATTACAAATTTTCTCCCCATTCCTACCCTCCCCCCCACTCCAAGATGGCATGTATTCTGATTGGCCCGTTCCCCAGTCAGCCCTCCCTTCTGTCACCCCACTCCCCCCATCCCCTTCTCCCTTACTTTCTT